>CM062814.1:146601008-147096753 GCA_031772625.1 Pinus tabuliformis
TGGCACATGCAACTGCCAGAAGGAAATACACTTTTCCTATGGGTTAGTTGAGCTATTGCATGACGTACTTCAGTTAGAACTCAAGTGATTGAGTTTGGTGGAGTTGATTGAGGAGTTGATGGAGTTGTGTTCAGTTTGACTTAGTTGAACTAGTTGTATTTAGTCTAACTGCCAAATACACTAGTGATGAGTGATGTGAATTAATTATTAATTAATTCACTAATTATTAACTCATAAATCAACTGAAGAATACATCAGTTAACTCAGTGCATGGACAGTTCAGTGGAGACAAGTGTTAGAGGTAGGTGAAAAGGTGAGACTACTATTAGTTGTGACTATAGTTGTGCATGAGATTTGCACAATCATTGATTGAGATTGCCAATGAGGATTGCGCAGTACAAGCCAAGAAAATTCAAACTTGGATCTGATCTATTCTCAACTTGGATTGCGTAGTAGAGGCAGGAAAACAGTGGAGGAGATTTGAACCCGTGACTTGTTCAGGTCTGAGCTAGTTTTGTGTGTAGCATGTAGAGATAGTACTGAGTACTTGTGAGGAGTATTGTACTATGTATTGTTACATGTTCTCTATCATTATAATATACAGATAGTTGGGGGTTTCCAGCTGTATGCTTTCCCAATTAAATACTGTTATAGACATTTTTGGGAACTGCAACCCCAATCATATATGTCCATAAACCAAGGGCTCCTAAGTCCCTAAAAGTGTTGCTTAACACTCTAAAGAAACAAGGTCAGCTGATTACATCATCTCCCAGAGGTTCTCCATGAAAAACTAATCAGAAATGGTCAAAACTGGACCATACTAATTGCTCAATGCTAAGGGTGAGATGCATCCCACCTAAATGCACACGGGAGGTGCGATGCATACTGAAAAGTCCTTCTATAGGGTGCGATGGACGAGAATAGACAAGTGGCAGAGATAGTTTGTGAGGTGGATGATCATGGAATCTTCCAAAAACTTTTCCTGTGACACTTGCCTCTCAGAATCGCCTAAGGATGAGTAAGAGATCAATGAGATCTCCAAGTGGAATCAAGAACTATCAAAGAGAAGACACTAATCAAAAACCCAGAGCTGACTCACACCTCTGCAAATATATATATATATATATATATATATATATATATAGATCTCTCATCCCAGAGATCCAGAGGTGGGAGGCTGGAATTTTGTATCTTGTAAGGAAGTGCTGCTGGTTTCTTCGTGTAACATCATAGTGTTGGGTGATCTAAGATTTTCATGAGGTGAAGAAGGGCTTTCTTGCTGAGAGGATGATGCTGGGTCAGAAAAATTGGTTGTAATCCTCTTTGCTATTCTTGATATTAATAAAGCTATTCAAGTTTTCCTCCACATTCTTGTATGATTGATGATATATGCATTTGTGTTGTCAATATATATCTGGTCCTATATTTTTTATGATAGTAGATCTCTGTTCTTGGATAGTGTTATGCTGCTTTGATTCTACAGGTGCTCTTTGAAGCTGGGTCGACGAGGAAGTGAGTAGCAAAGATCTACCATAAGGGAGAGGAATCAAGCAAGGAACCAAGTGAAACATAGAGGTTGGTCTCCTTTGTTCCCCTCTTATCTACTTCTTATAAAGGAAAACAAAAGTAGTTTTAGTTTGTTTGTTTCTAAGGTAGCTACCAGCCTTAGTGCGACTAGCAGCTCTACATAGACACTAGATTTCCCAATAACAAAATGGCAACTCCACTGGGGAACGAATAGATTATTTGTTTGTCTATATTTTTTTGCTTTATAAACTTACAGATGGAGCCTGAAGTCAAGCCAACTAGCCTTCGAACTGCATTTTCTATCCAGGTGCAAAGTAGATCAATGTTGCTTTAGTCTATCTCCGAGTTTTGTTTATGAACTGAAAAATCGATTTGCAAACTCTCTAATTGCCCTTGTGGTGGCTCTAGTAACCTCCTTAGATCTACCCCTGTGATTTATTTACTGATTATCACTTGCTCGGCCTAAATCCCTGGACTGTGCTGTAAACTATGATCAAGACCTGGATCAAAAGTCTCGCACTGTACCATCGCACCCTCTCTTCAAGGATATCAGTATGCATCTCACTTCCCATGTGCTGTAGGTGGGATGCATACTGGAATCCCTGTGTAACAGGTGCGCTGATCAGAAAGGGCTAATTTTTCCTCCAGACTTTGGATTTTTCACTCTTTTTAGCTCTATTCAGGAGTTTTGTTGTCTGTAGTCAGTATACCTATGTTGGAAACCCCCTTCCTTGCCATTATTCTGCCTCCATTGTGCAAATAACTATAAATGTTTTATGTATTGTGAGCCATTTTCAGTTCTCTTTTACAAAGAAGTAGCGTAATTGAACTATCGTTTCTTGATTTGGAAGTGTCGCAAGTGTCGTTTTTAGTCATAGAAGAGAATCCGATTGTTATTGATAGTCAATTACACTGTTACTCTTGTATTTGATTTGAATTAGTAGTTTTTCAAGTGTCGAAAGAAAATTTTCCATTCCGAATCACAAAGTGTCGTCATTGTCTTCATTTTGTCTTGAAAAGAAGCTTGTTAGTAATGTCACTTTGAAAAATAATTCAGATTTGCACTTACCTTTCTTTTTATCATTCACACATTAAGAAGGCTGAAAACAAATACATGCATGTGCATTTTCATTTAGACTGTTTTTTGGTTTGATTTAGGACACTGCATATAGTGTGTGCTCTCTGCTCTATGTTGAAAGAATATCATCTCTCTTTCTTTAGTAGCTAGGATTTTCATTGCAAAAAGAAGATTAAATGATTGTTTATCATCTTAGATTGCACTTTATGAATTGTATATCTACATCATGTGGTGAACCTGAAAGGAAAATTTCTTAAGAAAGATCAACTGTAAAATAAATTTAATGAATCTAAAAACGCTTTGGAACCTAAAAGCACAACATTTAGAAGTCTAGGCTAGAGACGTATTTCGGCGTCGTAAAGCCTGGTAACTGTTGTTTTCATTGCTGGTTGGGTGATTCCTCCACTTTGAGACAATAAGTGCCAGTACGGACTTGTGCTCCCACGTACCGTTGAGTATATATTGGGATACCACAATAGGCTTTATCCTTTATCCATAGGAAGCCGTGTCTGCGACCCTATCGATCACAATGCACTGAACACAACATTCGGGAAGATTGACTGTTGTACCATAAAAAGTATTCTGCAGTTTTGCGATTGGTTTGGTAATCCCTCTATCTAGATTTCCAGAGTAGTCTCTTTCATTCCTTTTCAGAATCCTTAAAGGAAAAGGTCCATCTGAGAACTTGTCACTTCAAGCTCATTAAAAATTGAAGGCGACTAGAGTCATCTTTTGTTTTTTCTAGACTCTTAAAAATTGAAAAAGCAATTTGTGTCAAAGCGTCTAAAATTAATTTAATTCGGAATCATTTTCCCCTTTATTTTGAGTTGATCGAGTAATCCAAAATCGTGGAAGAAAGTCAATTGAAATCATTAGAAAGTCTTTTGGATAGACTAGATATGTCTGAACAACCGTCGACATCCAGGACTGTGTCATCCAAAACAGCAGCGGCAGAGCCTCTTGCTGCTACTCCAACAATGTTCGCTGATATGCCATCTATCCAGGCAAGTTATCAACAACAAGCCGGAGTCCAATCAGGGACTGTTTCGATGACATGGTCAGTTCCTATTTCTTCATCCAGATTAAGATCTGGTATTTCTTATGTTGAAACTCAACAAATTGATCCAATGTGTCTTCAAAGGACAATCTACCCTTTAAGTACTGGGTTGCCACCATATGGAGGGCAGTATGCCTTTTCATTGTTCCCTCTCGGAGAACAACCATATGGGAGTTTACAACAAAGTTCAGGTCAAACTGGAATTACATCCAGCGATTGGGTACCAATACTGCCTCAACAACCAAGGGTTGTATATTCAATGCAACCAGTCCACCCTGTGTCGAATATTCCCACTATACCTGCTATGGTGACTGCATCACAAGTACAAGCGCTACCTGTTGTATGTCAACCCCAAGTTTCTCAGGTTGCAATACAACATCCTCTTGTCTCAACGACTCAATCACAACCTCAGGTTAGTGCCTCCTTATCTGGAGTGACTCAGGCTCAAACAAGTACTATCACTCCTCATCTTGGTCAATCATCCAGTATTGGACAATAGCAAATGGTCCAACAACCATGGCTGGTTTAATCTCAACAACTGCAATTCCAGCAATCATATCAAGGACCTGAGCAACAAGTCTTTGTAAGTAATGGGCAACTGCATTTCCAAAGCGGTTATCAATAACCATACTATAATGGTTATGCCCATCAACCTTATCAAATTTACCAGCATCAAATATATTATGCTGGTATGCAAAGACCCACTGCTCAAGTGATTCCATCTTATCCTAGGTATCCTTCACGTAACCTAAATCAACAGTTGCCCTTTATAGCAACTCTAGAATTACCAGATCTAAACCGGCTGACGAATGATCCAATTGCTTACACCCCTTGGTGGCCGGCGATTCTGCATAAACTTCCATCAGATATTCCTAAATTTAATGGAAATCCAGGTGAAGACCCATCGAATCATGTAATGACCTTTCACCTGTGGTGTTCATCTAACACTGTAAACGATGATTCGATTAGGCTTCTCCTTTTTCAGCGAACGTTAACTGGTCCAGCAACAAAATGGTATGTCAAATTGCCTAGAGCTTCATTTGATAACTTCAACACCCTAGCCACAACCTTTTTAACCCATTTTCAGTTACCAATAAGGTACGAAACAGGAACAGAGCTTCTTACCAATTTAAAACAGACAACGGCCACTCACATATCTGATCATATTCATGAGTGGCGACGTCACAGAAGATGTGGCAAAGGGAGGAGTCGTCACTAAAGAGCAAGTTATTGCTCGTGCACAATATCTAGACTTGATCTATACTCAATCTGGCACGCTCTATGATAAAATACCTGATGCTCCTAGACCGGAATTTTCCGTTCCTCCCCCTCCTAAAATAAAACAAAGACTCTCATGCCGGCGATGGCATGATAGGTACAACAAGCACAAAATTGACAAAGGCTACATCTAAGAAAGCCCGTAATATTTCTAATCAAAATGCAAATGAAGAACTTCTCGCCTCGAAGGTAAATGTCATGTCGACTGACAAGGACAAACAACTGAAGCAACCAGGGGGCAAGAAGAAAAGGAAAGGGAGAAAAAAGAAGTAGGATGAGTCATCTCTTGAAAAACCTTCTGCAAACCCTTCTGGGCAAAGGAAACCCCCTATGGGGTGTCAGATATGCGATGAGGATCATCGGACGAGAGATTTTCCACATAAAGCTGAAGTTAAGAAACTCTTTAAGAAATCAAAAACCTCAGCGGTATTGACTAATCCGTTTCCAAACCCGGGAACCAAACTGGTTGCTAATAAAAATGCTTCCCGATCCCAAGTGCTTATGTTGTCCATTTCAAAACAGCAAAATGATGCTTTGATATTGACAAGGAATGAATATTACGGGAATCCACAGCTGTCGAACAACAAGGCTATTGATCAACTGAGTAGTTCGACAACAACTTCAACCGAAGTTATGCCACCCATCATTCCTAAGCTAACGATAAATCCTCCAAAGGAAGTAGTACACAAATTGACATTTAATCCTTGTGCCAAAGTAGCACAGAATTATAATATAGTAGAGGACCTGGCCCAACCGTCATCCGCTATGTCGACACTTGAGGTACTGCAAAATTGCCCCTCCCAAAAGCAGGCTCTATTATCAGCAATAGGTGGGATTGACCCAATGGATTCCAATCTTATGGCCTTTGATCATAAAGGATATGACCCTCAGTTACTAGCTCAACTAGCTTTCCTTATTCAAGTGAAAGCCCTCAACAAAACTGTTCATCGAACAATTATTGATGAGGGGGCATCTACATGTATTATGTCGATGAGTTGTTGGAAAAATTTAGGCTCACCACCCTTGTCGAGATCGTCAATGACGTTAAAATCATTTGATGGATGATCTTACACTCCATACGAGATTTTAAGTAACTTGCGAGTTGAACTGGGGGGCAAAACAGTAGAAATTGATGTGAGGTTATCGATGGAAACCTCAATTACAACATCCTACTGGGAAGGCCCTGGATTTATGCTATGGCTGCAGTTGTGTCGACATACTTCAGAAAGATTTCATTTCCCTTTCAAGGAGGAATTACAATCATCGACCAACAAACATTTCTCCCCAACAGTTCACAAGTTACGAGAAGCATTCCAATGATCAGTGGAATCAATCATTCGCTTCAAAATATCGGAGTAGGCCTCCTAAAAGACCCTACCTTAATGGGTACTTTTTCCCTACCACCTCTGAGTAATCTGGCAGAAGTGGCCACAGTGGAAACCTGCAATATGAAGTCTTCTATACCTAATGGATTCAAAAGATTCCTGAACATTTTGACAGCATGGATCATCGCCATTTTAAAAATATTGTAGCAATCAATTTTCTTGGCCTGGGGGGCATACCCAAATCAACGCTCATCGAGTGTTTGGATAGATAGGTCTAAGGAATATGGTACCTCTTCAGATCCTTGGTCGCATGTACGTTCTAAAAACAAAGGAATCATTCAGTCAATGATGATAGGAGAGGCACCATGGGAAAATCACCACCTTCATTCCCATCTTCCAGATTACCACGAAGATTATTCCAGCAACCTTAATCATCCTTTAGTTTTTGATTTTCTATCAAATACTGTAAATATGGTGGATATCTAAGATGGTTCTTATCTCGTGTCGACCTCATTAAAAAATGAAACAAGGAGTCATGAGGATAGTTCTTTTACTGTGTCAACCTCATTAAAAAATGAAATGACTCCCTTTCCAAATCGAGTCTTTGATTATGATCTCGTAAAATCAAAGTCGAGTCTTTTGAAGATCTCGAAGGTAAACCTTCATTCCAACCACTGAGATGAATGCAATGAAGCTTGGGGGGCATGCACCTCGATTTGCGTTATTATGCTGGGGGCATGCAAACTTATCATGAAAAATGTTACTGCAGGGTTCAAGCTCATTAAAAAAAATAAACCTGCCACGAGCAGTGTTATTGCACGGTTAAAGCTCGTTAAAAAATAAACCCACATCGAGCATTTTTAACGCGGAATTCAAGCTCCTTAAAAAATAAACATAATCAATGAGAAAACGTTCCCCCAGAGTTTAAGCTGATTAAAAAATGAACCAATTTCCGGTAAATAACCATCATGAATGCATTATCATCAGCCTTTGAGCCTTGGTTGTGTTCTCATCATCACCTCCACTTTGTATTGACCGATAATTCACCCCCATTTGATTGTTTACCCTTTTTGAGGAACAGCTGCGAAGAGTGATCCTGTTAACCATCCTTGTGACACTGCCGTGATTGGAAAATTCCAAACCTTACCTGGAATTAACTGCTACTCGAATTTATCACTCGTTCCTCAAAAAACGAGTCTCCTTTAAGCTCTTTTCATCTAACTCGTAAAATATGAAAAGATTGCCGATCAATTGGCCTCTCTAGCTCGCTAAAGTGACAGGAAGTGCTATCCCTCCTTTAGATTTTAATCTTTTTGGACCTGAGGGATTTTACACAAAAAGATCGAGCGCTTGTTTTGTTCGACTCGTTAAAATTACCGAAAATTCATCCCTTTTGTATTGTTTTATACTTTTTCGGACTCAAGGGATTATATGATGAAAAAGGATTATTGGAGTTTTCTTTACGTCCCTTTTCAGACTCTCTAAAATTGAAAAGGACCGAGTTATCTTTGTTGTTAAACTCGTTAAAACCGAATAGCGACAAACTTGTCCATACAAACAAGAACGAGTTTCACTATCACTAGGCTCGTTAAAACATAGCGATGGGTTTGCCTGAAGGGAAAATTGTAGAACAAGCATATGTTATCCTCCTCAAGCTTGACAAAAATAAAGAGGTACTAGTCAGCAATGACTGGGGAAAAATTGGGAAGAAACTTGAAGAAACTTTATTGGTAGCAAGTCGCTCTTGAACATGACACTTTCACTCCGCATCCGAGTCGGGTTGGGTTGTTCCATTCACTAGTCATATCACCATTGGTCCGTCACACCATCCATATTTGGGGTTAACGCTACCAATCCATCATGTCAGTGTCTCCGATATGTTCAAAAGAAGTCGCTCAGAGAATTCACATGTGTCTCATCCGCTGCAATACATTTATGCTCCATTCTTTCATGACCGCGACCCTGAACCTTATGTCATCAGATCATTTTCACCTCCATTAAAATCATTTGCTCTGTTCCGTGTCATTGATGTGGGATTCAATAAGGCCCTCCTATGACGGATCGCTTATTGTCGACATCAGCTCATTATCCAGGAAGTCGATCTAGGAACAACCCTTTCAGTACTTTGAAGCTTGCATGCATCAATGGCAAGTTTCTCACTTCCGGCGACAGGTTTACATAAATGGCCTTCGACCGAAAGATTTTGCGTGGTGTTCTACGCCAAGTCCCTTATTCACACCACATGAATTGTACTGTAGTACCTTGAGGGTCATCATCATTATCGGTGATTCCTCTCACACCTGTTAACAACTTACATCATTGGCTGGTAATCAGGCGATGTCTTTCCATGTTCAACTCCAGAACATCTCTCACATGGATCGACTTGTACTTTGAGTGAAGATCGAATGAGATTGAAGACCCTGGATACAGTTTCATCCATCTGGGCTACGATATATATTCAGGAAAATAAAGACATCAAATGTACATCATTGCTACACAGATAATCATCGAACCTAAGGGATGATGGTTCTACCAGAATCATCAGTCTATACACAGACGATTGTCTGTCTTATGTACATGAAAATGAATTTATAAAGCTGAGCATGGGAATGCCCGCCTCAGCTAGATCATGAAAATATTATGAAGATAATGTATTGTATTGTATATTATTACAGGTCACCTTCCAACTCGAAAAAACTTCGGATCCTCATGATAAAGCATTTCACTCGACATCAAAAGATTAACGACCTCATGCTTTAGGGGGCAACTGTTATAGAAATTTTTGGGCACTACAACCCCAATCATATATGTCCATAAACTAAGGGCTCCTATGTCCCTAAAAGTGTTGCTTAACACTCTAAGGAAACAAGGTCAGCTGATTACATCATCTCCCAGAAGTTCTCCATGAAAAGCTACTCAGAAATGGTCAAAAGTGGACCATACTGATTGCTCAGTGCTGAGGGTGAGATGCATCCCACCTAAATGCACACGGGAGGTGTGATGCATACTAAAAAGTCCTTCTATAGGGTCTTATGGACGAGAATAGACAAGTGGCGGAGACAGTTTGCGAGGTGGATGATCATGGAATCTTCTAGAAACTTCTCCTGTGACACTTGCCTCTTAGAATCGCCCAAGGATGAGTAAGAGATCAATGAGATCTCCAAGTGGAATCAAGAAGTATCAGAGAGAAGACACTAATAAAAACCCCAGAGCTGACTCACACCTCTGTAAAAATCTATATATAGATCTCTCATCCCAGAGATCCAGAGGTGGGAGGCTGGAATTTTGTATCTTGTAAGGAAGTGCTGCTGGTTTCTTGGTGTAACATCATAGTGTTGGGTGATCTAAGCTTTTCATGAGGTGAAGAAGGGCTTTCTTGCTGAGAGGATGACGTTGGGTCAGAACAATTGGTTGTAATCCTCTTTGCTATTCTTGATATTAATAAAGCTATTCAAGTTTTCCTCCACATTCTTGTATGATTGATGATATATGCATTTGTGTTGTCAATATATATCTAGTCCTATATTGTTTATGATAGTAGATCTCTGTTCTTGGATAGTGTTATGCTGCTTTGATTCTATAGGTGCTCTTTGAAGCTGGGTATACGAGGAAGTGAGTAGCAAAGATCTACCGGAAGGGAGAGGAATCAAGCAAGGAACCAAGCGCAAGACAGAGGTTGGTCTCCTTTTTTCCCCTCTTATCTACTTCTTATAAAGGAAAACAAAAGTGGTTTTAGTTTGTTTGTTTCTAAGGTAGCTACCAACCTTAGTGGGACTAGTAGCTCTGCATAGACACTAGATTTCTCGATAACAAAAACCATGGCTGGTGCAATACCAACAGCCGCAATTCCAACAAGTTTACCAAGGATCTGAGTACTGAGTACTTGTGAGGAGTATTGTACTATGTATTGTTACATGTTCTCTATCATTATAATATATAAATAGTTGGGGATTTTCAGCTGTATGCTTTCCTCATTACATATTGTGTTGATATGTGTGATTGATGTTTCAATGTGCGCATGCGATTGTTTTTTTAATTCCGCAAATTGATGATCAATGGTAGAGGAAGTTATGTATTATGCATGCATTTTGAAAATAGCGTATAATTAGGATAATATCTATGAATAAGTGTTATATTATTCAAATTCCTACATGGTATCAGAGCGAAGTTGATCATCAGATCTATTATTCAGAAAGTGATTACATTTTATTTCTTCAGGCAGAGTCTGTAATCAGGCCAGGTAGCCTCTGGATTCATCCTTCTTTTGGAAGGTGAGATATCTAGTAAATTCCCATACAGTCAATCTCTGTATGAGAAATACTTTGTTCTCACAAATTTTAGATTAGAAGCGGTTGAGTTTTGAGCTGGTGGAATTCAAATTTGCAGCAGTGTTTTCTTGGTGTCGAAGTTGAAATGTCTTTCAACGGATTGTGATTGGAGTATGCCCTTGAAGGCAGCTCGAATTATATTGCATGGAAAGACAGGATGGAGGTGGTGTTAGATGAAAATGGGTTGAAGAAGTTCATAGAGGCTGAGGTCCCAAAGCCTACTATGCTGCTCAAGTTGAGGCTAGGAAAAATAAGACAACAAAGTGTCGAAGAATTCTGTTGGAGGGCGTGAAGGATCACATTGTATCCAGCCTGCATGGAAAGGCTTCTCCATACTTGATGTGGAAAGGGTTGACAGATTTATTCCAAAGAAAGAGTGACCAGAGGAAGTTGGTGCTCAAGGATAAACTCAGAAACATTAAGTGTGAGAAAGGAGACAGTATGCCCAAGTATCTCACGAAGTTCACCCAATGCCGGGATGAGCTGGGAAGTGTCGGGGTAACTGTCGATGATAAGGAATTGGTGAGCTTGGCTCTCCTTGGTCTTCCAAAGAGTTGGCATTCCTATTAGGACTCTGTCAATGATCAGGAGAAGTTGCCAGGCTGGGAGAGACTTTGGTCTGATCTTGTGCAAGAGGAGACCAGGCGGAATACCAGGGACGAATCTTCATCAAAGGCATCTGATGAAGAAAACTGCGCTTTGGCTGCCAAACCAAAGAAGGGGAAGAATAAGAAAGCTTCTCATTCCAGTTCAAAAGGCAAGAAGCAGGACATGTCTAAGGTGAATTGCTTTCACTGTCACGAGCAAGGACATTATGCCACAAATTGTCAGCAGAAGAAGAAAAATAAGCAAGTTGCTAGATCTATAGCGGGAGAGGCCTTAGCCTTGCAGTTTGAGCTGGATTTTTCACTGATCGCATGCTTGGTATCAAGTTTGATGGGATCGGTATGGTTTTTCGACATTGGTGCATCTTTTCACATGACAGGAGATCGAGATTTGTTTTATGATCTGGATGAGAAAGATCTTGGAGTGCACATCGAGATGGGCGATGATGGTAGATACAGTGGGACTGGTATCGGTACCATTTCCTTTGAGAGGGAGTCTGGTAAACCCTTCGTATTGAAGGAAGTGATGCATGTTCCAGGATTGAAGAAGAATCTTATCTCTGTGGCGATGTTAGAAGACAAGGGAAATGATGTTGTCTTCAGTGAGGGAAAGGCTTTCCTGAGTAGTAAGTGTTGTTGGGAAAATTATCTATTTAGAACGCCCCTATCCCACTCTAAGGTGTGACAGTGCCTTAGAAACAAACAAGGAAAACAACTTTCGTATTCTTCTTTATGAAATGTAAACGAAGAGGAATAGGATGAACTAACCTGTGTCTTGCGCTAGTTCGTTGATCCAATCGCTCTCCTCTTTGACAGCTTCCACCTACCTGCTCCCTTACTTGCCCAGCTTCACCAAGTTCCTGCAAGATCACAGAAGAGGAAAACTACACAAAGACATAGATTTACATTCATAAATAGCTTAGGATCAAATTTAAGCTAAACATGCAAATATAACAAAACATCATTGATACACAAGCATGTAGGAGAAACTCAAATAGTTTTATTGATATAACAAGAAGATTCAGGAGGAGATACAACCAAGTGAGTCCCGATCCAGCATCTACCTCCCAGCAAAGGAATCCCTTCTTCACCTCCAACAAAGCATAAATCACCCAATGCACTAATCTCAATCTCAAAACCAACAGCAATTCTCTGCAAAGTACAAAATTCCAGCCTCCGAATCTCTGGGATGAGGGATCCATATATAGATGTATGTAGAGAGGATGAGTCAGCTTATGATTTGACTTGTGGCTTCTCTCTGTCAGTTCTTGCTTCCACTTGGAGACTGAGAGCCTCTTACTCATCCATGGTCGAACTCAGTGAGGCAAGTGTCATTGGGGAAGATTCTGGAAGCTTCCATTGTTTGTCCACCTCGCGGAATGACACTGCCATTTGGCATTTCCTGCTCAGCGCACCCTGGTAATGCATTTAGGTGCATTGCAATGCACCTAGCTAGTGTACTGGGGTGCTATGCAACGCAGGTAGCTAGTGGAGCAGCTGAAATGATCCTGATTTGACTGATTCTGAGCAGTTTCTGGTGGAGAACTTCTGGGAGAAGCTGTAATTGGTTGACCTTGTTCCTTTAGGGGTAGGAACAACACTTTTAGGGACTTTGGATCCCTTGGTTTATGGAAATTTCATGCTTAGAGCTGTAAGGCACAAAAATGTCTATAATAGTTGCCCCCTAACGTATGAGGTCGTTTATCGGGTGAAATGCTTTATTAGGAGGATCCGAAGTTCTTTCAATGCTGGGAGGAGACCTGTAATAAGATACAATACAATAGATTATTTTCATACTATTTTCATGATCTAGCTGAGGCGGGCATTCCCATGCTCAGCTTTATAAATTAATTTTTATGTACACAGGACAGACAATCGTCTGATGGTAGACTGATGATTTTGATGAAGTCATCGTCCTTTTGGTAGGATGATTATCTGTGCTGCAATGTTGTACATGTCAATGTCTTTATTTTTCCTGAATATATATCACAGCCCAGATGGATGAAACTAGATCCAGGGTCTTCAATCTCGTCCGATCTTCACTCGAAGTACAAGTCGATCCATGTGAGAAATGTTTTGAAGTCGAACATGGAAAGACATCGCTTGATTACCAGTCGATGATGTAAACTGTTAACAAGCGTGAGAGGAATCACCGATAAGGATGATGACCCTCAAGGTACTGCAGTACAATTCACATGGTGTGAATAAAGGACTTGGCGTTGAACACCATGTAAAATCTTTCGGTCGAAGGTCATTGATGTATACCTGTCGCCAGAAGTGAGAAACTTGCCATTGAGGCATGCAAGCTTCAAAGTACTAAATGGGGTGTTCCTAGATCAACTTCTTGGATAATGAGCTAATGTCGACAAGAAGCGATCTGTCACAGGAGGGCCTTAATGAATCCCACATCAATGACACGGAACGGAGCAAATGATTTTGATGGAGGTGAAAACGATCTGATGATATATGGTTCAGGGTGGCGGTCATGAAAGAATGAAGTATAATGTATGGTAGTGGATGGGACATGGGTGACTTCTCTGGATGACTTCTCTTGAACATGTCGGCGACACTTATGTGATGGATCGGTAGTATTTACCCCAAATGTGGATGGTATGGTGAGACCATGGTGATGTGACCAGTGAATGAAACAACCCAACCCGACTCAGGCACGGAGTGGAAGTGTCATGTTCAAGAGCAACTTGCTACCAATAAAGATTCTTTGAGTTTCTTCCCAATTTTTCCCCAGTCATTGCTGACGAGTACCTCTTTATTTTTGTCAAGCTTGAGGAGGATAACATATGTTTGCTCTATAATTTTCCCTTCGGGCAAACCCATCGCTATGTTTTAACGAGCCTAGCGATAGTGAAACTCGTTCTCGTCTAAAGACAAGTTTGTCGCTATTAATGTTTTTAACGAGTTTAACGACAAAGATAACTCGGTCCTTTTCATTTTTAGAGAGTCTGAAAAGGTACGTAAAGGTAACTCCAAAATTCCTTTTTCGTCATCTAATCCCTTAAGTCCAAAAAGGTATAAAACAATACAGAAGGGATGAATTTTCGATAGTTTTAACGAGCCAAACAACACAAGCGCTCGATCTTTTTGTGCAATAATCCCTCAGGTCCAAAAAGATTAAAATCTAGAGGAGGGATAGCACTTCTGATCGCTTTAACAAGCTGGAAGGCCAAAACTCGGCAATCTTTTCATGTTTTACAAGTCAAATGAAAAGAGATTAAAGAAGACTCGTCTTTTGAGGAACGAGTGATAAAATGGGTAGCAGCTGATTCCAGGTAAGTGTTGGAATTTTCCAAGCACGGCAGTGTCACAAGGATGGCTAGTGAAATCACTCTTCGCAGCTATTCCTCATAATGGGTAAACAATCAAATGGAGGTGAATGATCGGCCAATGGAAAAGTGGAGGTGACGGTGCAAACACGACCAAGGCTTTAATGGCTGATAATGTTACATTCACGGTGGTTATTTACCGGAGGATAGTTCATTTTTTAACGAGCTTAAATGCGGATTGAAACACTTGCTCGGTCTTATGTTTATTTTTTAACGAGCATGAACTATGTGCTAAAACTGCTCGATAATCCAGTCATATGATAAGAATGTCTCATATAAAATGGAAACATTTAGATTTTTGCCCCACATCCTTTCTTTATGCAAGTTAGGAAACGACTAATCCTACGAGTTTAAAGGGTTAGCCTACGAGTCTAAAGGGAGGACCTAAAAATTTAAAAAATAAATAGCTGCTCCTTGCTTGCACTCCAAAAGGTTTGCATGCCCCCAGGTATAAAATACGATTTCAAGGTTACCCCTCAATTTGCAGACAAAACATTTGTTCTATCAGAAAAGGCCTACCTCTTTCAAGTTACCAAAGATTGTCTCATTTGCATTACAAATGAAACATTTCCTCGGCGATGTCTACCGAGATAAAAAAAGGTGAGTGACAATGAGCGCCACACACATAAATTTGACAAGAGAATCTTATTCTAGAATAACCCCTCTTCCACTGACAGACGGGGTACAGACTAGTCATATTCTCCCGCGGAAACCTACCCTATACCCAAAGTTTTCCTACCGAAGCAGACCAGGACGCATGCCCCCAGGGTTCCAGTCATATCCCTCCGAATTACTCATGCTCATCGGGAGGACGGACCATGGGTTGAGACATTTCTTGCGTGAAGAGACCATTTAGGGATGGTATATGACTATTTGCGATGCGTGATCCGGGAAATGAAAGCTGGTCCACGAGCTTGACCACTCTTCCTTCGTGCGGAAAACACATTACTCTAAAGAGTGAGGAGACGATGGCTCCCATGCAATAAATATAGTCTCGTCCAAGGAGTAGGTTATAATCCAAGGGTCCTTGAACAACCATTATGTTCATTTGAACTGTCTTCCCTTTCAATGTTATGGGCACATTGGGGAGGATCCCTAAAGGTCGACTGGTTCCTTTATCAAAGCCTGTCAGATTTCTCATCTCAGGAAAAAGCGATGGCGAACCAAGCGCTTTCCAAGCAGTAGAGGAAAGGATACTCACAAAAGCCCCCTCATCTATGATGGTACCAGCCATGACCATTCTATATATTTGGACGATAATTCTGAATGGTATGCTTGCTGGTAAACGGGGTCTGCCTAGTTGATTCCAGTCGAAGGAGACAACTAGGTTGCTTGGAGGTGGGACCGAATAGATGGCCGGGTACGGCTCTGACGAACTTCCTTCCTATGGTAAAGGAATGGGTAGGTTGCCCCCGTGTTCGTCAGAGTCTGTGTTGATGAAGAGAATTTGGATGGTGTCATCCTTGTTCTCTCTAGTGACTGTGTCATTCGAAGATAAAACCTCTGAAGGCAAGACCGGGTCAACTGCCGCCTCGAACTTTTGACTTTCATCGGGTATGGATTCAGCTGGTTCATCTTCAATGACAGGCGCTTCAGCTGAACACTTGAGTGGGCCAGCTGGATTCTCAACTAATGAAGGACTCGGCAAGAGTTTTTTATATCCAGGAGGAAGTCGTAACGGTGAAACCGGACGATCATCCAAAACTCTTTTAGCTTCATCTAAGAAGGGACAACGGTGGATGGTGTGATCGCCTTCACACAGTTTATAGGGAGATCTAGCTCTCCCTTTTTGTCCTGGGGCTTCACTTTCGCTAGTTGACGGTGTGCTTTCAACATGGCCATCAGAGGTTGACGACACCGGATTGTGCAAATGGGGAGACCAGTCCCTTAGTATCCGAGGGATGCAAGGACAATCTCTGTGAAAGTGGTCTCCCTTGCAAATGACACATGGCGATTTAGGCCTGGTCAGTGCAGTGTGTGGATTTTCGTTAGACGACACTCGTTTGCCCCCATTCGCTTTTGGCTCCTTCTTCTTCTTCTCTTTCTTCTTCTTTTCCTTCTTCTCCTTAGGAACTTGACTCTTGGCTTTGCCAGCCCCATCAAGCGAAGAGGAAGGAGGAGAGGAAGAATTAGAGGAAGTAGAAGGTTGGTGGGTAACTCTGGACTAGTCTAACTGCTGATTCGATTGTTCAGGAATAGTGGTGTTCTAAACGACATTGGTTGAGAAGAGCCAGACTGGCAAGCCAATTGTCAGTCCTGGAAGCGACAATGTGGCCATATGGGGTGCACCAACATCTCCCCAAGAGGAGAAGGGACTAGGATTTCCACCAAGGGGAATTCCTTGGTTGGTAGACTCCATTTTCTAAACCTAAGATCAACGTAGGAAAAGGGTATGAATATTTCGTTTAAAATAAATTTTAAGACGCTTGGACACAACTTGTTTTTTCAATTTTAAAGAGTCGAGAAAAAACAAAAGATGACTCTAGTCTCCTTCGATTTTTAATGAGCCTGAAGTGACAAGTGCTCAGATGGACCTTTTCGTTAAGGAATCTGAAAAGGAATGAAAGGGACTGCTCTGGAGATCTAGGTAGAGGGTGTGCCAAACCAATCACAAAACTGCAGAATACGTTTTACGGTACGGCAGTCAATCTTCCCGAATGTTGTGTTTGGTGCATTGCAATCAGTAGGGTGGTCGACACGGCTTCCTATGGATAAAAGGTTTTAATCCTATAGGGGTCTCCCAATATATACTCGACGGTACGTGGGAGCACAATCCGTACTGGCACTTATCGTCTCACAGTGGAGGAATCACCCAACCATCAGTGAGGACAATAGTTACCAGGCTTTACGACGCCGGAACACGTCTCTAGCCTAGACCTCTATGTTGTGCGTTAAGTTCCAATGCGTTGTTAGATTCATTCAATTTATTTTAAGTTGATCTTTCTTAGAAGTTTCCCTTTTTGGATCACCACGAGATGTAGATGTAATTCCTAAATGCAATCTAAAGATGATAAGCAAGCTTTTATCTCTTTTCAACAACGAAAATCCTAGCTACAAGGGAAAAAGAAAGACACAATCTTTTCTCAAAGAGCAAAGAGCACACTTTAAATGCACTTTTCCTAAATCAAACCATACAAACTATCAATATGTAAATGCACATATGCATGTATTGTTTTCACTTTCTTAATATTGATGCCTAAAAAGAAAGTTGATGTACAAATCTGAATTTGCTTTCAAGTGAAAAACATAAACAAGCTTCTTTTCGAAATCAAAAAGGTAGAGAAGATTATGACACTTTATGATTTTGAAATAAACACTCGTTTCGACACTAGAAAGAGACAAATTCAAACCAAAGGTAAAAGTAAAAAGTATAATCAACTGTCAACAGCAAACAAACTTTCTCCTAAGATCAAAATCAACACTTACGACAGATCTAAATCCAAGGACGACAGTATGACTATTCTACTTTTCAATGTAAAACTGTAAATGATGTAACTAACACACAAAGAACATCTACAGTCTTTTTGTAAAAAGGAGTCGGAATTAAGGCAAAGAAAAGGGGTTTTCAGACAGGTACACACATTGATAACAAGCTGCAAAAATCAGAGATAAAACTGGACAAAATGAAACAAAGAACCTCAGCTGCACAGGGCAAAGGCTGATCAGCGCACCTGTTGCACAAAGAAACTGAATTGCAGCGCAGGTAGCCCTCTCGGGACCTGCGTTGAAATGCAGAACCTCTTCACAGAGCCTGCGCTGGGGCAGAAACGAGACTTCTATCCGGGTTCTGGGTCACGGTTTGCAGTTTAATCTATGGATTTTGGCCAAGTAAAAGTAATCAGTAAGGTACAATCAGAGGGATGATTTAAGGGAGGACTAAGAGCTATCACAAAGGGAAATTAGAGCATTTGTGTATCAGTTGTTCAAATCATAAACAAATCTAGTGAGTGGATTGAAGTAGCAGCTACTTTGCATTTGATAATGGCAAATGCAGTTCGATTGCTACTTCTGTGTTTATGAAACAAACAACAAGAGAAACACAAACAAACTAACTAGACACATTCCCTAGTGGAGTCGCCATTTTGTTGTTGGGAAAAGTATCTATTTAGAATGCCCCTATCCCACTCTAAGGTGTGACAGTGCCTTAGCAACAAACAAGGAAAACTACTTTCGTATTCTTCTTTATGAAATGTAAACGAAGAGGAATAGGATGAACTAACCTGTGTCTTGCGCTAGTTCGTTGATCCAATCGCTCTCCTCTTTGATAGCTTCCAGCTACCTGCTCCCTTACTTGCCCAGCTTCACCAAGTTCCTGCAAGATCACAGAAGAGGAAAACTACACAAAGACATAGATTTACATTCATAAATAACTTAGGATCAGATTTAAGCTAAACATGCAAATATAACAAAACATCATTGATACACAAGCCTGTACGAGAAACTCAAATAGTTTTATTGATATAACAAGAAGATTCAGGAGGAGATACAACCAAGTGAGTCCCGATCCAGCATCTACCTCCCAGCAAAGGAATCCCTTCTTCACCTCCAACAAAGCATAAATCACCCAATGCACTAATCTCAATCTCAAAACCAACAGCAATTCTCTGCAAAGTACAAAATTCCAGCCTCCGGATCTCTGGGATGAGGGATCCATATATAGATGTATGCAGAGAGGATGAGTCAGCTTATGATTTGACTTGTGGCTTCTCTCTATCATTTCTTGCTTCCACTTGGAGACTGAGAGCCTCTTACTCATCCATGGTCGAACTCAGTGAGGCAAGTGTCATTGGGGAAGATTCTGGAAGCTTCCATTGTCTGTCCACCTCGCGGAATGACACTGCCATTTGGCATTTCCCGCTCAGCGCACCCTGGTAGTGCATTTAGGTGCATTGCAACGCACCTAGCTGGTGTACTGGGGTGCTATGCAACGCAGGTAGCTAGTGGAGCAGCTGAAATGATCCTGATTTGACTGATTCTGAGCAGTTTCTGGTGGAGAACTTCTGGGAGAAGCTGTAATTGGTTGACCTTGTTCCTTTAGGGGCAGGAACAACACTTTTAGGGACTTTGGATCCCTTGGTTTATGGACATTTCATGCTTAGAGCTGTAAGGCACAAAAATGTCTATAATAGTAAGACAACTGGAGAAACCGAGAAGATAGGGGTTCGAGTCAAGAACCTTTATGAATTGCATGTAGATGGCTGATCAACAATGGCATGCAAGGTAGAAGGATTGGTGAGTCAAGATGATGGCGAGCTATGGCACTGGAGATTGGGCCACCTTCACCATGGAGCCTTGAAGATACTGCAACAGATTTCTACAGGGCTTCCTAAAGGCACTTTTGCGCAGTCAGATCAGTGTAAGGGGTGTACTTTCAAAAAATTTGTGAAAGCCACCTTTCACGAGAAGGATAGTCACGCCACGATGATCCTTGAGAGAATTCACATAGACATGTGTGGACCTTTCTCAATAGCTTCGATAGCAAAGCACAAGTACTATGTGATCTTTGTTGATGATTTCTCTCGAAAGTGCTGGATCTTCTTCATGCCAAAGAAGAGCGAGACATACCCAAAGTTCTGTGAGTTCAAAGCATGGTCGAGAAGGAATCGGGGAAGAAGGTGAAGGCTCTTAGGAGCGATAATGGTGTTGAATTCATCTCTGGCGAGTTCAAGGACTTCTGCAGCACAAAATGGATTCAAAGAGAGCTCATAGCTCCCCATAACCCACAGCAGAACGGGGTTGCTGAGCAGAAGAATAGAATGATCGTGGGTGCTGCATGGGCGATGTTGCATGATCAGGGTCTACCCCTTCACTTGTGGGTGGAGGCATGCAATACTGCATTATATGTGCGAAACTGTTGTCCTCACAAGATACTTGGCATGAGTACACCTGAGGAGGCTTATTTTGGTAAGAGGCCTGATATTTCCCATTTGAGGATTTTTGGTTCTCCTGTTTACATGTATGTGACGATGGATGCCAGGAAGAAGCTGGAGCTGACCGCAGAGGTTGGGATATTTGTGGGGTACACTGATACGCCCCACAACTATCATGTGTATTTTCCAGACAGTCGCAAAACTGTTGTGCGACGGGATATCAAATTTCAGGAGGAGAAAGCCATGAAGTGTTCGCTTGAGAGGGAGCCACACTTGCATGCAGATGAGGAGCTATTAGTTCCTAAGGATGAGCTTCAGGATGTTGATCAGCCACAAGATGAAGTTCATGGAGTGGAAGAGACCATTCATGCAGCGCCAACCATCAGAGGACGAAAGCGCACTACAGAAGCTGAGCGACTGGCTCAAGATGCAGAGAAGGTTGTAGGACCACCTACAGCATAGCCCAAATAGAGACAGTCACCTGATCGGTACACTGGATACATGGATCTTGTGAGCAAATGTGTCGTGACTGAGCCATTCTCTTTCGAGGAAGCTGTGGAGGCTCCCACATGGGTAGATGCCATGGTGGAAGAGTATGATTCTATTGTCAGAAATAGTGCATCGGAGAAAGACCGGAGGGGAAATCAATGGTGGGTTCGAGATGGATCTACAAAGTGAAGCAGGCAGCTGACGGGAGTGTGGAGAAGTACAAGGCAAGATTTGTTGACCGAGGCTTCTCATAGATAGAGGGGATCAATTATGAGGAGACCTTTGCACCTGTCGCAAGGTATTCTTCCATACATATGATTCTTGCTCTCTCAGTGTAGATGGGGTCGCACATCCATCAGATGGATGTGAAGACTGTGTTCCTCAATGGAGTCATTGGGGAGGAGGTGTACATAGAGTAGCCCAAAGGTTTCGAGATCTTCAGTAGTGAGTCGCATGTGTGCAGGCTCAAGAGAGCATTGTATGGGTTGAAACAAGCACCTCATGGTTGGTACACGTGGATAGACAGTTATTTCACCAGACTTGGATTCTCCAAGAGTGAGGTGGATCCTAACCTATACCAGATTGTGGTGGAGGGTAAGTTGCTTATCATTCTACTTTATGTAGATGATTTGATTTTGATGGGATATGAGTTGTTGATACTTTCATGCAAGGAGGATCTTGCTAGAGAGTTTGAGATGAAGGACTTGGGCCTCCTTCATTATTTCGTAGCATTGGAAATTTGGCAGCACAGTGATGGACTATTTGTTTCTCAGGGTAAGTATGTCCGAGAGATACTGGAGAAGTTCAACATGTATGGCTGCAAGCCTATTGATACTCCTCTTCCTGGAGGTTGGAGGAAGGAGGATGCTACTTCAGTGGAGGTAGTGGATGCCACTGTTTATCGACAGTTGATGGGATCGCTTATGTATCTAGTCAATACACGACCCGATATATGCTATGTTGTTAACTAGCTTTCACAAGCTATGGCTAAGCCAACCAAGCTCTTCTAGAAGGTAGGCAAGCATGTATTGTGTTATCTCAGAGGCACATCGGGATATGGATTGTGGTACAGACAGGAGGATGAGGTGAAGCTATGTGGCTTCATGGATGCAGATTGGGCAGGGAGCCCAATGGACAAAAGAGCACATCTGGAGTGATCTTCAATATCGGGTCGACAGCAGTTTCTTGGTACAGCAGGAAGCAGAGATCCGTGGCACTCATTTCAGTAGAGGCCGAGTATATGGCAGCAAGTTTGGCTGCATGCGAGGCTATATGGATGAGAAAGATCATGGTCGGGTTGTTCGGGTCACACTTTGAGCCTACTGTGATTTATTGTGATAACCAGAGTTGCGTTAAACTCTCGGCTAATCCAGTATTTCATGATAGATCCAAGCACATCGACATCAGGTACCATCATATCAGAGATTGTGTGCAGCGGAGAATCATGTTACTTTCATACATTCCCACGGAGGATCAGGATGCTGATATCTTGACGAAGGCACTCGCCAGGAGAAAATTCGAATACCACAGAGGCAGGATAGGGGTTGCAGATAATCCATATCTTGTTGAGAGGGAGTGTTGAAAATGCAACAAGATGATGGAGCTTAGTGAAAAGAAGTTGCCTTCACTAAGTGGGCCCGCAGGCTATTTTTGGCACAAAGTCTATTTTTAGACATATGGATCGGATGCTATTTATGGATGATTGGTCATGTTGGTAAAAAATAGATGGACCTATATTTTTAGACATATGGGCGGAGTCTATTTTTAGACTGCCAATCAAAAAATAGAACAGTCGAATATTATTAGCTCTTAATAATATTTGGACTATAAACATTATCTTATCCTCTTGCAGCACTTCAGTTCGAGCTATGGATGTGGCACATGCAATTGCCAGAAGGAAATACACTTTTCCTATGGGTTAATTGAGCTATTGCATGATGGACTTCAGTTAGAACTCAAGTGATTGAGTTTGGTTGAGTTGATTGAGGAGTTGATGGAGTTGTGTTCAGTTTGACTTAGTTGAACTAGTTGTATTTAGTCTAACTGCCAAATACACTAGTGATGAGTGATGTGAATTAATTATTAATTAATTCACTAATTATTAACTCATAAATCAACTAAAGAATACATCAGTTAACTCAATGCATGGATAATTCAGTGGAGACAAGTGTTAGAGGTGGGTGAAAGGGTGAGACTACTATCAATTGTGACTATAGCTGTGCATGAGATTTACACAATCATTGATTGAGATTGCCAATGAGGATTGCGCAGTACAAGCCAAGGAAATTTGAGCTTGGATCTGATTTATTCTCAACTTGGATTGTGCAGTAGAGGTAGGCAAGCAGTGGAGGAGATTTGAACACGTGACTTGTTCAAATCTAAGCTAGTTTTGTGTGTAGCATGTGGAGATAGTATTGAGTACTTGTGAGGAGTATTGTACTATGTATTGTTACATGTTCTCTATCATTATAATATATAGATAGTTGGTTTTCAGCTGTATGATTTCCCCATTACATATTGTGTTGATATGTGTGATTGATGTTTCAATGTGCACATGCGATTGTTTTTTTAATTCCGCAAATTGATGATCAATGGTAGAGGAGGTTATGTATTATGCATGCATTCCACAAATAGTGTATAATTAGGATAATCTCCGTGAATAAGTGTTATATTATTCAAATTTCTACAGGAAAAAAGTGAAGAAAACTTGAATAGCTTCATTGGTAGCAGGTTGCTCTTGAACATGACACTTTCACTCCATCACCATGATTGAATCGGGTTGGGTTATTCCGTTCACCGGTCATATCACCATTGGTCCACCGTACCATCCACCTTGGGTTTAACACTACCAATCCATTTCAGTGTCACTGTATGTTCAAGAGAAGTCGCTCAAAGAATTCATCAACCTAGCTAACGTCTCATCTACTGCAATACCTTCGCTCTCCAATTTTCATGACCGCCACCCTAAACCTTATATCATCAAATTGTTTTCACCTCCACAAAATCATTTGCTCCATTCCACGTCGTAGATGTGGGATTCATTAAGGCCATCCTGCGATGGGTCACTTCTTTTCGACATCTGCTCATTGTCTAAGAAGTTGACTTAGGAACAACCCTTTCAATACTTTGCAACTTGCATGCCTCAATGGCAAGTTTCTCACTTTCGGCGACAGGTTTACATCAATGGCCTTTGACCGAAAGATTTTACGTTGTGTTCAACATCAACTCATGTATTCACAACACCTGAATTGTACTGCAGTACCTTGAGGGTCATCATCATTATTGGTGATTCCTCTTGCGCTTGTTAACAGCTTACATCAGTAGCTGGAAACCAGGCGATGTCTTTCCATGTTCGACATCGGAACATCTTTTCACATGGATCGACTTGTACTTCGGGCGAAGATTGAACGAGTTTGAAGACCCCAGATCTAGTTTCATCCATCCGGGCTACGATATATTCAGGAAAATAAAGACATCAAATGTACATCACAGCTACATAGATAATCATCCAAACTAAAGGATGATGGCTCTACCAAAATCATCAGTCTGCCACACAGACGATTATCTGTCTTATGTACATGAATATGAATTTATAAAGTTGAGCATGGGAATGCCTGCCTCAGCTAGATCATGAAAATATTATGAATATAATGTATTGTATTATATCTTATTATAGGTCACCTTCTAGTTCGAGAAACCTCAGATCCTCATTATAAAGCATTTCACCTGACATTAAAAGATTTACGACGTCATGCTTTAGGGGGTAACTGTTATAGACATATTTGGGCACTGCAACCCAATCACATATGTCCATAAACCAAGGTCTTCTGAACCCCTAAAAGTGTAGTTTCATACCCTAAAGCAACAAGGTCAACTGATTACATCATCTCCCAGAAGTTCTCCATGAAAAACTACTCAGAACTGGTCAAAACAGAACCATACAGACTGCTCCATGCATAGGGTACGATGCATCTCACCTATTACACATGGGGGGTGTGATGCATATTAGAAATCCCTTCTGTAGGGTGCGATGAGCGAGAGTAGACAAATGGAAAAAGTAGTTTGCTAGGTGGAAACCCAGAGAATCTTCTAGAAACTGCTCATATGACACTTGCCTCTCTGAATTCATGCAGGGATGAGTAAGAGATCTAAAATCTCCAAGTGGAACCAAGAACTATCAGTGAAATGACACTAATCAAAATCCCAGAAGCTGACTCACTCTCCTGTAAACATCTATATATGGATCCCTCATCCTAGAGATCTGGAGGCTAGAATTTTGTAATTTGCAAGGAAGTGTTGTTGGTTTCTCTTTGAAGACATTGTTGGGTGATCTTGCTTTGTATGAGGTGAAGAGGTCTTTCATGCTGGGAGGATGATGCTGGATCAGATATCCTAGTTGTAATCCTCTCTTCTACTACTTCTATCAATAGAGCTATTTGATTTTTCCTCCATATGCTTGTATATCTTTGAATCTTGTTTGTGTATGCATTTATATGGTTAATGACATCTGCTCCTACATTATTTTTGGTTATAGATCTCTATGCTTTGATGGGATTTTTTTGCCTTGGCTCTACAGGTGTTCTTTGAAGTGGGACAAGTGAGAAAGGAGTGGCAAAAGCTCTATCAAAGGAGAGAGGAAACAAGCAAGGAGACTAGCGAAAGACTGAGGTTGGTACTCTCTACTTCTCTCTTATCTATATCTCATAAAGGAAAACACAAGTGACTTCAGTTTGTTTGCTTCTAAGATAGCTACCCGTCTTAGTGGGACTAGCAGCTCTGAATGGACACTAGTTTTCCCAATAACACCTGGAGAAGGGGGATCTTTACACATAGATTTTTCAATTCTCCCAGAAGTTCAGTTTCTTCTGGGGTGGGCTAGAGTGGTTGCGCTAATCTCTCATGAAAGGGTGGATTTACTGTAAGGTTGCTTTCCTCTCTTTCTTTGTCAACCTCCCTATGTGGAGAGGGAGTTTGGTTATCCGGGAGAATTCTCCTAGATATTAGGTTGATCTCCTAGATTTCTACAGCATAAGATGGGTATGATGTCTCTCCACTGTATACTTGTTGAGCCTCATTGTTGCTTGTGTTCGGATTTGGCTAGGTAGGCATCTAGGGTTGCGTGGGTGGATCAGAGTGTATGTGGTTAGGTAGGTGGCGGAGGCAATAAAGCTGGAGAATTGTTGTATTGGGGCCTCCACCCATAGAGTGGTGTACTCCACTGTGGTTGTGGCTGAGCGTAAGGTTGAAATGACTGGCTGGCTCACTGAGAATGATACTAAGATGCATAGGACCAAGGAGGGGGTGTAGACCAGGAAGGATGAGCAGGGGGTCCCCAAGAAGGTATAGTTGTGGTTTGGTTGGGGTTATAATATGCATGGGATGACCCTTGCATACCCTGCTGGTATGGTCTAGGCCCAGGAGGTCTCCTTTGGTTGATGTAGGCTGCTCAATGACCCCTTTAGCTCCTTGATATACAACTTTGAGTCTGGGTAAAGAATGGAACTTGTCTGTGGAGTGGTTTTCTTCACAGACCGAGCAAATTTCAATACAGTTCAATGGACATTCATTCCTAGGATGCCTCCTGGTGCATCTTGGACAAAAGATGGCCAAGGCTCTCTCTGCTTCCTCTTGCTTCCTTTTGATATTCATGGTGTCCAATTGCAAGGGAAGGGTTTGCAACATCTCACTTTTGAAATCCTCCAGTATATTTCCAATTTCATCCTTGATGGATGAGTTGGAAGATGATGTACTGGCCATAGGTTGACTACTCCTACCCTTTTTCCTGGCTACCCTAGAATGGTTTCTAAAGATAGTCTTAATATCCTCATAGGGTAATTGGTTGATATCTCCTCCTGCTAACAAATGTAAGCTATCCAGAAGATCTTCCCTTACTCCTCTGAGCAGGACCAACTTTAGTGACTCGGGTTCAAGTGTGCACCTGGCCCTTTTGTAGCTAAGCTAGAATCTTTCTTCGTAGTCTTCTAAGGATTCATCCTAGCCCATGGTCATCCTGACAATTTCTTCTTTAGTATCCTTTTCCTATAGTAGTCCTGATATTTTTTGTTAAAATCCTGTTGCATTTGAGCCCAAGTTGTGATGTTATCTCTAGGTAAACCCATGAACCATCACAATGTTGCATCCTTGAGGGTAGATGGAAACAGTTTTAACTTTTTCTCATCAACTGTATAGTGATAGGTTCGACATATAACAACAAACGCAAATAGGAAAGTGTCGGGGTCCTCTGTGGTCAGTTCATGGAAATGAGGTAGGGCAGATGGGCTTATATTCTTTATCTTGGTGTCCCCACTGATTTCCTTGATGGGGAAGGCACCCTCAACTCTCTCTCTATTCCCTCTGTCATTTCAGTTTTCAGCCATTGGTTCAGTAGGAATGGGTTACTCTTCTTATTCTTCCTCTGTAGGTTCTTCAAATATGTCAGGTTGCTGACCTAAAGGTTCCTCCAGTTCACAGCCACCAAAGAAGAGAGAAGGTTGGCTGTTGGATGCAGTGGGGGTATTTTGCAAGAATTTCCCTAAATTGTCCCTATTCCTACGAGGCATGAAAGGAAATGTTTTTGGGTTGGCTTTTATAAGACTTTTTTTAAGATGGAGAGTATGTTGTAGAAATGAAATTGTTGATTGAATGAAAACTACTTACAGGTAAAAAAAAAAAAAAAACTACTTGCTGAATTGAAATTCTACTTGCAAAATGGAATGGAAATAAGATAATGACAACTGAAAGAACGGAAGCTACTAGATTATTTTTGCAGAAATAAACTAATGGAAGAAAATTGGAGACTAGAAATAGAAGAAAAGAAAGCAGTAATCACATTCTACTAAGAGACCTCCGTGATAATGGTGCCAAAAAGTGATGAGCACCAGTATTGTATCAAGGATGCTGCAACTTGTGGGCTACCAGCTTTACTTATCAACCCGAGGTTCGTACAAACTTGGAGGTGACAATGCTATATGCACAAGTAAAAGTGAAGGTCCTGCCTGTTGTCACTGTTCATCTAGTGAGAGACCCTAGGGGTTCCAAGCCAGACTTCAATAGAGTCAGAGGAAGCTTGATTATTTGATGGAAGAAGAGAAAATTTATTCTAAGAGAGCTACTCTACTGTAGTAATGAGGAAAACAACAACATGTGACGCTAAGTCACACCATATCGTAATTAACCATTTAAATAGCTATGCTAAGTAGAATTGCTAAATCAACACTAACCTAATGCTGATATCTAAGTTACAGAAGTAAATAGCATCAAACGATACTAATGTGTGAGTAAGAAAACTAAACTAAATATGTTTTCACTTTTTTGCTTTTCTTTGGTAAAATCAAGCACGCAATTTAATTGTTCTTGTGGATGTGATAAGTGGATGGTGTAGATTTTAACCCCGTATGGAAATTACATGCATACAAATTATAAGAACAGAAAATAAACAATGTGAGAGCATAACACATAAAACACATATACACAGAGATTTTCCCCTGGATCCCAAAACTGGGACTACCAGCTTGATTTTTCATTATGATCCTTTCAATGTTACAATACATATTTATACATGCCAAAGCATTCAATACCATGGACCAAAAACCATCGCGTCCAAAACCATGTGTGAAAACCATGCACAAAACTGTAGGTATGTTCGCACCACCTAATAAAGGGTCCAAAAAAAAATTTCCCCATGGCACTACCCCAAACCCCGTAGAGGTGGGCTACCCGCCGCCCCTCAAACCCCCTTGACAGGGGGGGCTACCCACCCCCCTCAAACCCCCTGGACCAGGGGGGCTACCGGCCCCCTTGTGACCCCCCTCTTGTGCAACCAGCGCAATGAAAGGGGGGCTCCGCCCCCCCTCTAACCCCCTGGTTAACTACACAGACTAATCATGGAAAGAATATAACACAAACCAACATTATCCCACTTCTTGTTTTCTTTCCACACAGGACTAGAGGAGAGCTTAGTCATCTATCCAACCCTACAATGCCCATTGTTTCTCTACACCAAGAGAACTTCTCAGAGCTCATAGATTTTTTCAATGCATCTGTAGTATTATTCAAAGTGTCCACCTTTGCCAACAACACCTTTTTGTCTTCTCTCATATCCCTGACAAAGTGATACTGAACATCAATGTGTTTTGTCTTTGAATGGTAAGCAGACTTCTTTGCCAAGAAGATTGTACTTTGGTTGTCACAGTCTATCCTTATAGCTCCTTTCACTAACCCCATACTAGAAAACAATCTCTGCAACCAAAATGCTTCCTTACTTGCATGAGTGGCTGCCATGTATTCTGCCTCTGTAGTTGATAGTGCCACTACAGATTATTTCTTACTCATCCAACTGATTGCACCTACAAATAGGTTAAACACATACCCACTTGTAGATCTTCTCTAATCCAAATCTCTAGCCTAGTCTACATCAGCAAAGCCACGAATATCCAAGACTCTATCCAATCCTCGTATTCCTTGGTAGCACAAATCATAATCACTAGTGCCACGCAAAAACCTGAAAACCCATTTCATTGTTGTCTAATGCTCCTTCCCCAGTTTTGACATAAATCTACTCAATACTCCCACTGCATGTGCAATGTCTGGTCTAGTACAAACCATCTCATACATCAAACTACTGACTACACTTGCATATGGAACACGAGACATGTCCTCTTCCTCTTCTTGTGTCTTGGGACACTGTTCTATAGACAACTTTACACCTACAGGAATAGGAACCTTCACCGGTTTTCTATCCTACATATTAAACCTCTACAGCATTGTCTCAACATACTTCCTCTAGTTTAACCAGAGCTTCCTCTTTGGCCAATCTCTTTTAATTTCCATACCCAAAATATAGTTTTGCAGAACCAATATCTTTGATGTCGAATTTGGAGGACAATTGGGTCTTCAAATATTGCATAATTTTGTTTTCATTTCCTGCCAGCAACATATCATCCACATACAAGACCAAATAAATAACATGGTCACGAATTAATTTAAAATACACACAGTGATCTGCTATGCTTCTAGTGAAGCCAAGTCCCCGTATAAATGTATCAAATTTTTGATACCACATCCTTGGTGACTTTTTTAACCCATACAGAGACTTCTTTAACTTGCATACCAGTTCTTTCTTACCCTTCACTGCAAAGCCTTCAGGTTGCTTCATGTATATCTTTTCTTTTAGATCCCCATGAAGAAATGTTGTCCTCACATCCATCTATTCTACCTCAAATTCAAAAGCAACAGCAACAGATAAAAGTAATATAATAGAATCTACCTTGGAAATACAAGAAAAAATATCACCAAAATCAATTCCCGACACCTAGGAATAACCTTTTGCTACCAACCAATCTTTGTATTTCTCATACTTTCCTTCTGCATTTGTCTTCTTCTTGAACACCCATTTGCTGCCAGTGGATTTCCTTCGAGCTGGCAACTCTGCCAGATCCCAAGCCTCATTTTTGTGTAAATATGCCATTTCATCAACCATGGCCTCTTTCCAGAGTTTGCCATCCTTTGAATCTACTGATTCCTTCACAATTTTGGGATCATCATCAGTAACGAATAAAGTAAAATTTGAAAAGACAGAAGATAGACTATACCTTTCTGGCTACCTTCTTTCTCGAACTGATCTTCTAACACCCAGAGTTTGTGGCTCTTCATCTTCTGATTCCTCCTCTGCTATAGAGTCTGATTCTTCCTCCTTAAGCTCAAACTCTATCTTCTCAGGTTCCTTTGGTTGGACTTCATCTTTAACAACATCTTTCAACTCTTTGAACACCACATCTCAACTATACACAACCTTCATTTTTACTAGGTTCCAAAGCTTATACCCTTTAAACCATCCTTATACCCAATAAAGATGCACTTTTTAGATTTACTATCCAACATGGTTCTTTTCTCCTTTAGAACATGTACATATGCATCACATCCAAATACCATCAAATGTGAAAGAGAGGTTTTCTTACCAGTCCATACTTCTTGTGGAGTCTTATCCTCCAACACTGATGAAGGTGATCTGTTGACCAGGTAACACGCTGTCTCCTCCACCTCTGCCCAGAATTCCTGTCCTAACCTGGCACCATAGATCATGCTTCTTCCCCTTTTATCAACATTTTGTTCATTCTTTTTGCAACTTCATTTTGCTTAGGTGTGTATGGGGTAGTCTTTTGCCATGCTGTACCAAACTTCTTAAATAATTCTTCAAATTCCTTATTGGAAAACTCTCCACCATTATCTATCCTTAACACCTTTATCTTCTTCTCTGTCTAGTTTTCTACCAAAGTGTTAAATTCTTTAAACCTGTCAAAGACTTCAGATTTCTTCTTGAGGAAATATATCCATGTATTCCTTGAGATGTCATCTATAAATGATACATAGTACACAAAATTACCCAGTCATGGAACCTTCACAGGTCCAAACAAATCACTGTGCACAAGCTCTAATATTTGTTTCACCCTCTTCCCACCAAAAGGGAAACTCACCCGATTCTGCTTCCCATATACACAATTTTCACAGAAATCAAAATCCAGAGAGCTATTACTCATACCTTCTACCATACCCTTACCATGAAGTATTCGAAGGCCCTTCTCTCAAATATGTCCAAGCCTTTGATGCCACAACATGGTCCTCTTTCCAAAGACCACTAGATTTTCTGCTCCACTTTCATGAACCACAGAACTATTGCACCCATCAACACTAGTTCTACCTTGCAGCTTGTACAAAGTTCCAATCCGAACTCCCCGAATCAATACCAGTTCTCCCCGAACCATCTTGTAGGTATCCTTTTCGAACACTGTTTTTACACCTACATCATCCAGCTTGCTTTCAGAAATCAGATTTCTGGCCCATGCAAGAATATGCAGAACACCTAGAAGTTTTCTAACCCTTCCACCTTAAAACTTAAACTTTACTTTTCCGTGACTAATGATTCTAGCCTTCCTATCATCCCCTAAGAAGACATCATCGCTATCGTAATTCTCATACTCGCAGAACCACTCTCTATGGGGAGTGAAGTGAAAGGATGCACCTGAGTCAATCAACCATGCCTCATGATCTACATGTGTACTTGAAGAAGCCAAGTAGACATCCCCAGCTTCATCTGACGTGGTTTTCGCCTCTGCAGAAGGAGCATCATAAGATCCCTTTCCTTTGTCAGTAGCTTTAGATTTACAATTTGTTTTGTAGTGCCCTTCCTTTCCGCATTTCTAGCACACCACCTTTACAGGTTTTCCTAGAGATTTAGATCTCCCTCTAGATTTAAATCTCCCACTCGATGACTTATTTTTGTTTCTGTTCTGGGACTTTCCTCGTATAGACAAGGAATCACCATTCTAGCTCTTCATATTTTTCCGTCTCATCTCCTCTGTCAGCAAGGATAAGACTATTTCATCAAACTGCAACGTAGTTGCATTGCTACCTATTGCATTAACTAGACTATCCCATGAATCTAGTAGAGAACACAACAAACTGATGCACTTATCTTCATCTAAAATTTTAATATAAAAAGATAATAACTGACTTACCACAGTATTAAATGCATTCTGATGCTCTATCACTGAGTCTCCATCTTTCATCCTCAAGTTATACAACTTTTTCTGTAGGAACAATTTATTCACCAAAGACTTAGATTGGTACAAAGTCCCTAACTTGTCCCATAAAGCCTTAGCCGTAGCTTCCCTTGATACATTTAGCAATACTAAATCTGAGACACACAATCATATTATTCTCTTTGCCTTCTGATCCAACTTTTTTTGTTCTTCATAGGACACACTCGTTGGTTTAGTGCTTGGATCTACCGCGATCCATTGATCTTTATCCACCAATAAATCCTCCATATTTAGTTTCCATAACTCAAAACTCTGACCATTAAATTTTTCTATCTCTATATTTCCACTTCCCGCCGTCTTCTATCACCACCAAAATCAATCTCGCAGATCTCCCACTGAACAGGGTCTACCATAAGCTTGAGTGAAACCCCTTAGCAACAAAGGAATCCCCTTGAAGCCAAAATAACTCTGATACCAAATGTAGGTTTTAACCTGCATATGAATTCTAAAACACATAAAATAAACAATGCAAGAGCATAACACATAAAACACATATACACAGATATTTTTTGTTGGATCGCAAAACCAAGAAACTAGCTTGAATTTTCATTATGATCCTTTCAATGTTACAATACATATTTATACATGCTGAAGCATCCAATACCATGGACCGAAAACCATCACATCCAAAACCATGGACCGAAAACCATCGCATCCAAAATCATGTACGAAAACCATGCCACCATGTGTCAAATCCCCTGGATGGGGGGCCTGCCAGCCCCTTGTGACCCCCGCACTACGCAATCATCATAACGAAGGGGGGCTCCGCCCCCCCCTAACCCCTCGGTTAACTACGTGGGCTATTTGTTGAAATAATATAACACAACCCAATAGATGGAAGGTGGTTGAGGATGACTAGAAGGTTTAGGAGTGGTTGGATGGTGTGGAAGGGTCCTAGGAGGATTTTTGTGACTTCCTAGAGGTTCCCCATCAATTTGGCCTCAAAACAGGCCATTTCAGGAGAGCCTACAGGATGTACTAGAAACCTACATAATGATCCTATAGGAATCATAGGAAACCTACAGGATACAGCCGAGAGCTAATTTTTAGGTGTTGAAGGTGTTGGGAAACTTGGAAAGGGTGTGTGATGAGTGGGATAGTGTGTTAGAAGGTCTAGGAACACTCACGAGTCAATATCCAAGAGAAGGGATGGCTAGATTCACTTAATGTGTCTAGGGGAATTTCAATTAAAAAGGACAAAAAAACTAGTGAGGGTGGTGGTGGAAAAAGAGATGATTGAGGTGGATGAGGTGGAAGATGGATGCTAGTGATGAAGTCTAGACCTCCTCCTGAAGTACCTGCAATGCTTAAAATGTGTGTGTCTTCCAAGAATTATGCAACAAGATACATTCTCATAAACTAGAAAAGCATGAATCAATTCCCCATATTATCCATGAAGAATGTGCTGAAGGGATGAGAACATGAGTGAGATCTTATTGCAGAAAGAGAGTGATGGAAAAACATGACAATGCAATGAACCAAGTACTAAATCAAGATAAAAAACTCCAAATCTCATGCAAGAACTAGAAATCTATCCTTTTGGGGTTGCTGAAGGGTCTCTTCCTCAAGTCATGGTCCTAGAGGGAGGAGGTGAAGCCGAGATACCTGCTAACAACCCTATGGTGATATTTTTCTCCTTGCTAACCTACTAATTGAAAGAAGGCACAAATGGAAGCAAACTAAAATACAACCAATCTACTCTACACTGTTGTAATGGAAATGCAACTACTTAAGCAAATGAATGTTGGCATTATGACACAGATTTGGCACTATGACACAACTGTTGTCCTTGATGGCAACTCACTCAGATGACAAATCACAGTTCAGCAGGTTAACATCACAGAGTTACAGATCGGGTAAAGAGAGGTATACATAGGTTCACCTTGACAAAGTAGCGTATACATGCAGGTTAACAGACCAAAAGGAGTGTATACATACACATGCACTTTCATAGAATGAAAGGCATGTATATCTTGTAAAACTAAGTTTTGGTCCAAGGTATTTGGTCCATGGTATTTTGGTCTATGGTATTTTGATCCATGGTATTGGTCCAAGATATATGGTTCGAGGTATTTGGTCCAAGGTATTGGTCCTAAGTGGTTTTGGTCCATGGTATTAAGGCCTAAGACTATAAAAGGAGGAGAAGATCATTAGGCAAAGCCACTCAAGTATTGAATATTTGATGAAGAGAAAGATCTAGTATATAAGTCATTCGGTTATAACTAGATCTGAACCAAGGATGAACCTTAGTGCTTGATGAAGGATAAGATCTAATGATGGGTCAAGATCTTAAGGCTTGAAGTGAAGTATCTTTATGTGGTTTGATACTTTATCTGAATAACTGACGCATGTTGTAGTCTATAAATATGATGACCTGGGTATAACTGAAGTCTGGAATTGTTGTAATGTTTAAATCATCATTTAAAGATCTGTACGTAGGTTCACTTTAGAAAAGGCACGTATACACGCTGGTTCTGCATATCAAAACAACATATACATATTAAATTTGATTTGTAGATCTGTACGCAGGTTCACCTTGAGAAAAGAGCGTATGCACATAGGTTTGACACATGGAAGTAGCATATACCTCATAAAATATGTTTTAGCTGCTTCTTCTTGCTGTTACAATGTTTTGGGTTCTGTCTTGGGTTCTAGTTACTATATTTTGGTTACAACATTCTAAAAGATCAGATTGATTGATTCATTTGTGGTTGGTGCAAAGGAGATTGTTTGATGTAGATATATTTGATGATTGAATGATGTGATTGATGGATCCAGTCTGAAAATTTATGAAACATGGTCCTTGGAAGAAAAGAGAAGGTTGTAGCCTTCTGTAGGCTGGCACCTACGTACTAGTAAACATATCAGCTAGTACAACAGCTAGGGGTTGTAGCTCCCTTCCAAGAGAAGCTGGAGAACGAGAAGGTTGTAGCCTTCTACAAGTAGAAGCATGCGTACTAGTATAAGACTACACCAGTACAAAAATTGTAAAAATAAGTTTCTTATTAAAAAGAAGATAAAGACGATTGCAGCAGGTGGTTTTCACCCACATTGGGTTTCCACCTTATATCTTTTGTTCATGTGTGTGATTTTCTTTTCTGTTTTTACTGCACTTGGTTACTGTTTATATGGGTCTGATGAACTGATTAAAGATCAACATATGATGAATTAACTGAATCATAATTTTGTAGGATATACGCTAGTTTCCTTAAACACAGTTGCGTATACACGCGAGTTCCATTAACTGAAGTAGCGTATATGAATTTGATTATGGAAATGAAAAATTATTGACTTGCCAATACTAATTCACCCCCCCTCTCAGTATTATTTCCAACAATGAAGAATTAAATCATGAATCTATGCTAGCGTACATGTATAATAAAGAGGAGCCTTGGCTGATAGGATTGGGCCCTAACCTAAGAGCTTTAACCCTCTGAGTTAGCTCAATGTTGGCTCAAAACAAAACTCATTCTTATTATCAAAACCATGGATTACATAAAAAACTGTCACAAGTCTTGCAACTTGAAAATAGAGTAGAGTTTTACAATCAAACCTACAAATCCTACTGAGGTCCTAGGCCTCTCTACCTATACATATGAAGTCTCCAATGACTTCCTTAAAATTAGGGAGGCTCGGCTCCCAAACTTGAGATAAAGTTTAAACTGGTGCTTTGTCTTTCACTTGCTCGACTGCCTTCTAGTCCTCATGATTTGGTTGTTTGCACTCCGAGCTGACGGAGGAATATTCGAATGGAGGGGTAGTAAATGAGGAGGATTTACCTCCTATAATTCCTCTCCATTGTCCCATTCAAGTTTTGACCAAGGTCTTTGCCAAAATTCCTTGCTTTTATCGTTTAATCCCGCATTAAATTTACATTAGATTACAAATCAAAATATCCAACTCTAACTCATCTCATAAACAAAATATAATCAAAAGTATGCAATAAGTTGTGACAATAGTTGGTTTGAATAAGCTAGGAGGTGAATTAAAGCCCATATAATTACCCAATGATGAGGCTCATCTCAAGGGTGAAATTGGAAACATGCTGGAGGATTTCAAGAGTGAGATGTTGCAAACCCTTTCCCTACAGATTGACACTATGCACATTAGGAGAAAATAGGAGGAAGCAGAGACAGCCTTAGCCATTTTCTACTCTAGATGCACAAGGAGGCACCCTAGGAATTAATGTCCATTGAATTCGATTGAAATCTGCTCAATCTATGAAGAAAACCACTCCATAGACAAGTTCCCTTCCCTACCTGAACTAAAAGTTGTATATCAAGGAGCTGAAGGGGTGACCAAAGAGCTCTACTACATAAATCAAAGGAGACCTCATGGGCCTTGGCCATACCAGCAAGGAACGTAAGGGTCATCCCATGCATATTACAACCCCAACCAAACCACATCCATTCCCTCTTGGGGCCCCCCTTCTCACCTTCCCAGTCTACACCTCCTCCTAGGTCCTTTGCACCTCAGTATCATTCCCAACCGACCAGCCAGTGATTTCAACCATATGCTCTACCACGACCTCACTGGAATGCACTACCCTAGGGGTGGCAGCCCCCATACAACAATGCTCCAACTTTATTGCCTTCACCACCTACTCAACCACATCTTTCACACCCTTCTCCACCTAAACAACCCCAGATGCCTACCCAGCCAAATTTGAACCTAAACAATAGACAGGGACAACAAGTATATAGTGGAGAGACATATTATCCTGCTTATGCTATGGAGGTTTAGGAAATCAACCTGAGATCTGGGAGAGGACTCTCGGAAAACCAAAATCTACCTCCACCTAGGGAGGTTAAGGAAGAAAGAGAGGAAAGCATGCCTAATGTAAATCCACCACCCTTTCTTAAGAGATTAACCCAACCACTCCAACCTACCCCAGAAGAGATTGAACTTTTGGGAGAACTGAAAAATCTATGTGTCAAAATTCCACTTCTCCAAGTTATAAAACATGTACCTATTTAGAACAAGTTGATTAAGGAGAAGTGTTTCAAGCATCCATGGAGTTAAAAAAGAGATGCCCCTACCATTAATGTCATTGGACAACTGTCCGACATAATGTTGGGGTAAGTAATCTGTCCAAAGTATTTGGACCTTGGAAGCCCTATAGTATATGTGCACATCAATAGCACCATTGTCCCCCACACTTTGATTGATCTTGGGGCTGCCATTAATGTGATGACTAAGGACACCATGTTCAAGATCAACCTCTAGGGTTCATTGAGAAAGACCACAATAGTCCTACAACTTGCAAACTGCTCCACAGTGACCCCTCAGGGGATTGTGGAGGATGTGATGGTCTCCATTGACTCTTGGGAGTAGCCTATAGATTTCCTAGTTCTCTAGCCTAAGGCCAAGCTCACTGGTTACCCTCTCATCCTTGGGAGGCCCTAGTTAGCCACTGTCGATGCCTAGATTAGCTGGGGCTGGAAATATGACTATAAAAGGTGGGCATATGTCCAAGTAGTTAGTCCTATACCCTCCTACCCAGCCATCTCTAGAGCATGACTTACCTTTATGGTTGGAGTTGAAGGAAGAAGATGAAGGTTATTCCACCCAACTCTATAGCTTAGAAACAACCATGGGAGGAGGACAACCAGATGAAGATTATTTGATTGAACACATACTCCAAAGTCCAACTCCTAGTACATTGTCCTTAGAATAAGTAGTAAAGGAAACCCAGAACAACCATCATATTGATCTCTCCTTAGCTGATTCCAACCCTACCCGTGTCAAAACCATAGAATTCGGTTGTGATAGAACTTTGAAAATTAATCCATAGCTTTATGTTCACCAAGAATAAAGGTTGTGCAACATGCTAAAGGAACATCTCAATGCCTTTGCATTGAGTTACAAAGAAATGAAGGGAGTGCACCCCTCGGTGTGTACTCATTTATATTAAAGAAGGTTGTAAACCAGTCCGACAACCCCAAAGGAGGATGAATCCAACTCTCAAGGATATAGTCAAAGACGAACTACAAAAGATGCTAGATGCGGGAGTCATTTAGCCTATCTCAGATAGTGAGTGGGTCTCTCCTTTGGTGTTGGTTCCAAAGAAAAGTGGTAAGTGGAGTATTTGTGTCAATTACAAAGAGTTAAACAAAGCCACAAAGAATGACCATTTCCCTCTACCTTTCATCGACCAAGTGCTAGATGGCCTCGCATGGAAAACGTTTTTCTCTTTCCCATATGGATTTAGCAGGTACAATCAAATCCAGATCAGCCTGGAAGACGAGGATAAAACCACCTTCACTTGGGGTATTTCACCTATACTGTCCTTCATGTTGGCCTATGCAATGCTCCTGCCATTCTCCAGAGAGAAGTCTTGAGTATCTTTTCTGAGCTAGTCCATGATGAAGTAGAGATTTATATGGATGATTTTAGACCTTATGGGTGTTATTTCTAGGAGGCTATGTCCAACTTAGGCAAGGTCCTAAACAAATGCATTGAAATGAGCCTGTCTCTTAGCCCCGAAAAATGTGAGTTGTTGATGACTACGGGTAATGTGCTAGGTAATTCAATATCCCAGCAAGGACTGCAGGTGTATGAAAACAAAATAGCTATCATCCAAAGGGTCCCACCTCTACAAAATCAGAGAGATGTCAGAAGTTTTCTAGGTTTAGTTGGATACTATTGGAGGTTCATAAAAGACTTCAGTAAGTTAGCTTCTCCTTTATTTGGGTTGTTGGCCAAAGACTCTGAGTTTGTATGGTCAAAAAGCTATCAAGAGGCCCTGGACACCCTGAAGGACAAGTTAACCACTACACCGATTCTCCGAGGCCCAAATTGGGCCCTTCCTTTTCATATACATGTTGATGCCTCACACAAAGCCATAGGAGCAGCTCTAGGCCAGATAGATGAAAAATTGCCTTATTCCATTCACTTTATTAGTAAGAATCTGTCAAAGGCCAAACTTAACAATAGAGTGAACGAAAATGAGATCATGGCTATTATGCATTCATTGAACAAATTTAGGCATTAGATTACAGGTTATCAAACATTTGAACATATTGACCATGCTGCAATTAAATATTTAATGAATAAACCTAATGTGAATGTTGGGATTATTATATGGTTACTTTTATTACGATAGTTTGATCTAACTATTGTTGATAATCCTAGCAAGGAAAATGTTGTTGTATATTTTTTGTCCAGATTAACTTTGCCTACAGGTGAGGAAGGAATGGTTGATGATCAGTTACCGGATGAACACTTATTCACCATTTCAGTTCTCTCTCCATGGTTTGCTGGCATAGCAAACTATTTGATATCTACACAGTTCCCACCCAATTTGTCCTCCAAAGAGAAAATAAATATTGTGAGGGAGAGTTCCCGATCCATTTGGATTAGGGGAAACCTCTTCAAACTAGGCCCGGATCAAATTCTAAGAAGATGTGTTAGGGAGGAGGAATTCTTTGACATCCTTCTAACCTGACATGATGGGCCTCGTGGAGGTCACTTTACAGCAAAGAGGATAAAATTCAAGGTGTTACAAGCTGGTTACTACTGGCCCACTCTTCATCAAGATGTGAGAAGATACAATAGTCAGTGTGATCGGTGCTAAAGGATGGGAAAACGTACCCAAGGGACAAAATGCCTCTACAAGTGAATTTCAAGCCATTTGACAGGTGGGCATCGATTTCATTGGACCTATTGATCCTCTTTCTAAGAAAAGGAAGTACATCATTGTGTGCCTTGCCTATCTAACTAAGTGGGCTGAAATCAAGGCAATCAAGGCAATCAAGGCAACAATAGAAGAGAAGGTGGATGAGTTCTTAAGGGAAAATATATTTTACAAGTTTGGGTATCCTAGAGAACTGGTCATTGATCAAGGCAGTTAGTTTACATCCAACATGATTGAATAGTTGTTAAGCCATCAAAATATCAAGCATAGAACCTCCAATCCCTATCACCCACAAGCTATTGGGAAAATGGAGGTGACCAACAGAGCACTGGAGGGTATTCTGACCAAAGTGGTTAGCAACAATAGAAAAGATTGGGCAGATAGATTAGTTGAGGTCAACTAGGCCTACAATACCACCTAGAAGACCACCACTGGATTCACACCCTATGAGTTGGTCTATGGGAAGAAGGCCATGTTTTCCATTGAATTTGATTACAATAAATTGAGGATGGCATCCCAAATAGATCTAGATCTCAGAAGTGCACAAAAAGAGAGACTGCTCCAGTTGAATGAGTTCATTATGAAGGCCCTCCTACACACAAAGGTAATTGAAATTCAGAGGAAGATTTGGCATGACAAGAACATCAAGGAAAAGAAATTTCAAGAATGTCATTAGGCTTTGTTATATGATTCTAGATACAAATACTTTAATGGAAAGTTACAGACTAGATGGTTAGGGCCTTATGTCATAGAGAAATGTCATGATAATGGTTCATTGTAGATTAGAACCATAGATGCATAGGCCATTCCTTTACTTGTTAATGTGCACGGATTGAAAGTTTACAAGAGGCCATTGTCAAAGCAAGAGTTAATTGATGGTATTAGAAAATCAGTGATGGTGGTGGAGCAAGTCTTAGCTTGTACCTCATCAAGCCACTGAGAAAAAGAAAAAAGGAAAAAAATAAGAGAAAAATAAGGAGACTCGGGTGAAAACTTCCATGAGGCACCCGAGTCCCATTGTTGGGTTGAAAACCTATTGAGTCAGCCCAATGGTGTAAAAAAAAAAAGAGAAATAAAAAGATCTCTGGGTGAAAACCTCTCTTGAAGCACCCAGGGCAAGCAGCAAGGATGAAAACCTCTTGGAGGCAAACTAGTTGTTTTCAACAAAAAAATTAAAAAAAGTAAATAAATAAAAAGAGAAAAGAAAAATTATGAAAACATTCTTTGCAAGTTGGCAAGAGGACGATCAGAGCAATAATGGAGAATCAAAAGGGAGTTGTCCAGCTCATGTTTTATTTCTCCATTCGTTATCTTTCATCATTCTATTATTCCTTTCATTTTTCCACTCATTTTCCTCAGTTTGCAAGGGTTATGTGTTTTCTACAGGATTCCCTATAAACCTATAGGACTCCCTTAAAACCTACATGATGATTCTGTAGGATTTAAAGTGGCTTGGGAATCCTAAAAGAAGTAACCCTAGAGCAAGGGAATGACCTGCCCATGTCAAAAAAAAAAAATCCCTACCTCACCATCTCATCACCATACCTCTCTCCACCATGATCATCCCTACATTCAACACAAAAGTCAATTTTAAAAAAAATTATAGTTTTCCCTCATGCACAAATCCCTAGACCCCTTCTCTACCCATGCCAATCATCCTCATGTACCAAAAGTAGAAAATGATTAAAATGTTTGAGGGAGAAGCGGCTACAGGACATCCTATAGGAAATCCTATAGCAGCCTATCCCACAAAACAAAAATCATAGATTGTTGTCAGTTTCAAGCATGGAGATCGAAACGTAGAAGAAGCTCCTCTAGGGCCTATCAACAACATCAACATCATCATCATCGACACCAAGTACCTTCACATCAAATAAAATAATTAAAGGACAATAAAAAAAGGGATAAAATCACATGCAACCAACACACAACAAGGACTTCATTTCTTTAAAAAACTCCATCAAGGTATCATTACCACAGGTAAGTATCTTTTTTACACTCTCTCATTCGCATAATGTGATCAAATGATGTAAAAGTTGTGAAAGAGTTGGTTTATAAGTGAAAGGTCACCAGTTAACTTGGACACCTTCGTTCAGCCAATGAGGAAAAGGTAGTTAGTCCTTATACACATGGCAGTAGTCAAGTCAAGGAAAAGAAGGATGAGGTCGAAAGTAGTTAAGCTATGGATGCCCAAAGTGGGAGTTGATTATGAGGTGAAGAGAATGATGATGTGGTACTGGGACCAATAGTCCAAAAATAGATATTCGTACCTCGGTTGCTAGCACGCCACCTCACTCAAATCCCCCATATGAGGAAACAAATGTTGATCCCCATGCATAGAAGCATTCACATTCTCGAGGCACACACTAGAAAGATTGCTCTCGGCCCTCAAGAAATCTACAGGAAAGGAAAATTTTGTTTTCTTCCTACGTAGGACCACCTATAGGATCCTACATGATACAGTTTGTTGGGTGTGGAGCTTGATTATCTTCTGTATTCAAAGGTTTCAACTGTATGTATACCCTAGGAAGACTGTACAACCCTCCACATCAGGGGGGACTTGTCCCCCCCACGGGGGTTTGAGGGGTAAATCCCCCCTGGCTGGGGGGTCCGGGGGCCAGCAGACCCCCGGTGGGGGCTCAGGGGCAGCGCCCCGAAGCTAAAAATATATGTAAAATTTCCTTGTAAAAGTCTAGTAATTTCTAGTCAATCTGGGCCATTCATTAGGCAAATGATATGACGGTGGAAGTTTTGTTTAGTTTAGGGTTTTTTGTCCTAGAAGGAAACCCCTCACTATATATGAGGGAATTGTATTACATCTATGAATATCTGTATTCTGAGTGAGGAAGAGAGAGGAGATTGAGAGCAAAGAGGGTGTTATAGCAAATCTGTTGTAGGTTGTATCTCTTCAGTTTGCTGGATAATATAATAAAAGAAGGACTGGCTGTTTCTCCATGGACGTAGCCCAAACTGGGTGAACCACGTATATTTGTGTCTCTCTTGTTTTATGCATTTTTTCTGTGCTTATATTTCTGCAATATTTTATGTGTTCCATTGCTCCGTAATATATAATTTTCTAACAACTGGTATCATATCCGAAGGTCTATTTGGCTGATAAACTTGCAGGAGAGAAGGGTTCATGGTTCGAGTGGGAGCAATGGCGGAAGATGGTAGGTTTAGGGTCAAAAAATTCAACGGCCAAAACAACCAGCTGTGGAAGATGGAGATGGAAGATTATCTGTATTAGAGAGATCTGTACCTACCATTGAGCGGAAAGACAAAGAAGCCGATGAGTATGATAGACACGGAATGGGATATTCTAGACAGAAAGGAACTTGGAACAATACGGTTGTGCCTAGCAGTGTCGGTAGTGTTTAATATTTCAAAGGAAATGACAACACAGGGTTTAATGTCAGCATTGGCCAAACTATATGAAAAATCCTCAGCTTAAGATAAGGTATTTCTTATGAATCATTTATTTAATATGAAGATGTCGAAGGGTGGATCTATCACTGATCAATTAAATGATTTTAATATAGTTACAAGTTAGTTAAGTTCTGTAGAGGTAAATTTTGATGATGAAGTTAGGGCTCTGTTATTTCTATGCCGATTGCCAGAAAGCTGGAATGGTTTAGTTATGGCCATTAGTAACTTTGTCTCTGGATCTATTACTTTAAAGTTTGATGATGTTGTCGGTGCAATCCTTAGTGAGGAAATGCGACGGAAAAGCTTCGGTGAGACATCAGGTAATGCTTTGAGTGCAGAGTCTAGGGGAAGAAAAATGGAAAGAGGAAAGAGCCCAGAATATCACAGTAAGTCAAGAAAAGGAAGATCCAAGTCTAGATCAGGGATAGTGTGTTGGAAATGCGGGAAAAAAGGACACCTGAAGAAAGACTGCAAGTCTTGGAAGGGAAAAGAAGGAGATGCGCAACAAGAAACTAATCATGAAGTGAATGTAACAGGTGATGTGTTGCAAGATTCTTTGATGCTTTAATTAGAAAATATTATTGATGCCTGGGTGGTAGATTCAGGGGCCTCATTCCATGCCACACCTGATAAGAAACATTTTCATGATTATGTTCAAGGAGATTTTGGACAAGTTCGATTGGTGATGATAAACCCTGTAAAATCATTGGAATGGGTACAGTTTTCATAAAACAGCAAAATGGAAATCAGTGGCTATTGAAGAAGGTAAGGCATGTTCCAAATCTGAAGAAAATTTTGATTTCAACAGGGCAATTGGGAGGTGAAGCTTGCATAACTACTTTCACAGATAAAACCTAGAAGGTCACTAAAGGATCCCTGGTAATAGCGAAAGGAGAAAAGGTTGGTACATTGTATTTATGCAATGGTATTTCTAATTCTATTAATGCTTTAAACTCTACAGGAAAAGATACAGCATTGTGGCATCATAGGCTCGGGCACATGAGTGAGAAGGGGATGCAAATTCTTCACTCAAGAAATTTGTTGCCAGGTTTGAAGCATGTTGATTTAAAATTCTGTGAGAATTGTGTTTAGGGAAAACAGAAGAGAGTCAGATTCCTTAGAGTTGGGAAAGAAAATAAGAGCGAAAAATTAGAGCTTGTGCATACAGATGTATGGGGACCTACTCAGGTATCATATCGCAATGGCTCTTGTTATTATGTTACTTTTATTGATGATGCAACTAGAAAAACTTGGATTTATTGTATTAAGAATAAATCTGATGTATTCGATACTTTCAAGAAATGGAAAGCTTTCGTTGAGATTGAGATAGGAAAGAAATTGAAGTGTCTCAGATCAAACAATGGAGGTGAATATTGCAGCAACGAGTTTGATAGGTACTGTTCAGAGCATGGAATTCGTATAGAGAAGACAGTTCCAAGAACACCATAAGAAAATGGTGTGTCAGAAAAGATGAACAGAACAATCATGGAGCATGCAAGGTGCATGAGATTGCATGGAGGATTGCCTTTACAATTTTGGGCAGATTCTGTAGATACTATTGTTTATCTAATAAACAGAGGGCCTTCAAGTTCCTTGGATAGTGGTGTTCCAGAGGAAGCATGGACAGATAAAAAGGTAAACTACTCCTTTTTAAAGCCTTTTGGTTGTGAGGCCTTTGTCCATATTAATAAAGAAAATAGAACAAAGCTTGAGGCAAAATAAAAGAAATGTACCTTTATTGGATATGGTTTTAATGATTTTGGTTATCGCTTATATGATTAGGAAAATCACAAAATCATTAGGAGCAGGGATGTAATATTCAATGAAAAGGTCTTGTATAAGAATCAGTTGAAGGAAAAGAAACAGGAAAAAGGAAACAAGGAATACACAGCTCTTGATGAGATCACTGAAAAAGTAAAGATGCCTGAAAATAATAATAATCAACAACCACAACAATAGAAACCACCACAACAGTAACAAGCACCTCAAACACTTTAAAGTGGTGTTAGAAGATCTACCAGGATAAGTAGACCCCCTGAATGATACTCTCCTTCATCATATTATGCATTGTTGACTGATTCTGGTGAACCAAAATGTTATGAAGAAGCAGTGTAGGTAGAAACCTGGAAGAAGTGGGAGCAAGCCATGAAAGAAGAGATGGACTCCTTAGCACATAACCAGACTTGGGACTTAGTCAGGTTGCTTTTAGGTAAAACAACATTGTAGAATAAATGAAGTTACAAGTTGAAGGAAGAAGATGGAGGTAGAAAACGGTATAAAGCTAGACTTGTGGTAAAAGGGTTTGTACAGAAAAAGGGTATAGACTTTGATGAGATATTTTCTCTTGTTATGAAAATGACTTCAATCAGAACTATTCTAAGTCTAGTAGCAGCTGAAGATTTGCATCTTGATCAGTTAGATGTAAAGACAACCTTTCTCCATGGGGATTTGGAGGAAGAGATATATATGCAACAGCCACAAGGATATGAGGTAAAAGGGAAGGAGAAACTAGTGTGCAGGTTGAAGAAGAGCTTGTATGGCTTAAAACAGGCTCCAAGGTAGTGGTATCTAAAATTTGATAGGTTTATGTCTGAACAAGGTTATACTAGATGTCACTCTGATCATTGTGTTTATCTCAAAAGGCAAAATGATGGCAACTATATTATATTGTTATTGTATGTAGATGACATGCTTGTTGCAGGTTCTAACATGCAAGAGATAAATGTGCTAAAAAGAAAATTGGAAAACTCATTTGCAATGAAGGATTTGGGTGCTGCAAAACAAATCCTTGGTATGAGAATAACTAGAGACAGGAAGAATCACAAATTAAACTTGTCTCAAATTGAGTACATAGAAAAGGTGTTGAAAAGGTTTAATATGCAGAATGCAAAACCAGTTAGTATACCTTTGGCTAGCCATTTCAAATTAAGTAAGGAGCATGTCCTAAGACTTAGGAAGAAATGGCTCATATGTCTAAAGTTCCATATGCATCAGCAGTTGGAAGCTTAATGTATGCAATGATCTGCAGAAGGCCTGATATTGCACATGCAGTGGGAGTTGTAAGCAGGTACATGAACAATCTGGGAAAAGAACATTGGATGGCAGTGAAGTGGATTCATAGGTATTTGAGAGGTACCACAAATCAAGAATTATGCTTTGGTGGTTCAAACATTGCTCTACAGGGATATGTTGATGCATATATGGCAGGTGACAGAGATAACAGGAGGAGTACTACACGATATGTATTTCGTGTAGGTGGAAAAATTGTCAGTTGGGTTTTAAAAATCCAAAATGTTGTTTCACTTTCAACAACAGAAGCAGAGTATGTTGCTTCTACAGAGGCTAGTAAATAAATGATTTGGTTACAAAAGTTTCTGGATGAACTGGGTAAGAAGTAGGAGTTGGGCAGGTTATACAGTGACATCCAGAGTGCTATACATCTTACAAAGAACTCTGCATTTCATTCCAAGACTAAACATATACAGCTCAAGTACCATTTCATATGGTTAGCATTGGAAGATGGACAGTTGAAGCTGGAAAAGATACACACTAGCTAGAATCCTGCAAATATGTTAACAAAAGTTGTAACTAGGGAGAAATTGATAATTTGCTCAGTTTCAATTGGTCTTCAAGTATGATGAAGAAGATGAGAAACAACAAGGTCCAAAGTGGAGTCATTGTCTAGCAAATCAAGCAGCGGTGGAGTTGCTATAATCAGTCTCCAAGTGGGAGATTGTTGGGTGTGGAGCTTGATTATCTTCTATATTCAAAGGTTTCAGCCAGATGTATACCCCAAGAAGACTGTACACCCCTCCACGTGGGGGGGTGCGAGGGGACTCCCCCCCCCCCGGGGGTCCGGCGGGGTAAATCCCCCCGGCTGGGGGGTTCGGGGACCAGCGGTCCCCCGGCGGGGGCTCAAGGGCAGTGCCCCTGAAGCTAAAAATAGATGTAAATTTTCCTTGTAAAAGTCTAGTAATTTCTAGTCAATCTGGGCCATTCATTAGGCAGATGATCTGACGGTGGAAGTTATGCTTAGTTTAGGGTTTTTTGTCCTAGAAGGCAACCCCTCACTATATATGAGGGAATTATATTGCGTCTATGCATATATGTATTTTTAGTGAAGAAGAGAGAGGAGATTGAGAGCGAAGAGGGTGTTACAGCGGATTTGCTGTAGGTTGTATCTCTTCAGTTTGCTGGATAATATAATAAAAGAAGGACTGGCTATTTCTCCGTGGATGTAGCCAAAACTAGGTGAACCACATATATTTGTGTCTCTCTTATTTTATGTGTTTATATTTCTGAAATATTTTATGTGTTCCATTGCTCCGTAATATATAATTTTCTAACATAGTCAAGAAATATATAGGATTTGTAGTGAGCATCTTTAGAAGGGAAAAATAGAGGGTGGCTTCATCAAGTAGTGTTAAGGAGGTAGGCTCTACATTTTCCCACATTTCTCCAAGTGAAAGGAACATAAAAAATCTTCTAGTTTGTTGAAATTGATTGGAGTATAGGGGAATTATGTACACAGAAAATTTAGTTAAATTTCCTCCTTCATTAAATTTTATATCAGACATATACACTCCTCCATCCATCAGAGAAAATGATAGGGTCGTTTAATATAAGCGATCCCATGAACACCACGATGATTCATCAACACCCCACTATGCTAGAGATATTCACAAGGAATAATTGGATGGGTTTCTTTGAGAAATTGAGGGGGTATGATGATGAAGAAGCCAACTATTTTTATCTCTCCCTCATTCCATTGACTAGGACCCATGCCACTATGGTGGTGAGAGGCCTCTCCACAGAGCTAACCCCTGAACTCATAGGAAGAATTACCACATTTCTCTTAGGAGTTCCTTAGAGAAAGGAGGACATAGGTCACATGGAGGAAAAGCTTAAGGAGATGGGTAGAGAACTGAGCAGCCTGAGGGACAGAGAGACTATAATGAAAGCTCAGTTGGAGGTAGAAAATGCATGTTTGAAAGGACAGCTACAAGAAATAGAAAATCAATTGGCATCCATGGCCATTCTATCCTTAGAGGCAATCCAATGCAGGATGCCAGCTAAGTCCTATGCATTATACCTTAAGGAATAGTGGTTGCAGTTCCAAATCAAGACCTTAGCATAGAGAGGCACTATGCCATTCTAGGATTATATACAGTTCATTGACCTTTGTGATCTAAGCACATTAGAGGATAGGGCTAATATGTCTGAGTTCTACCTACATAACTTAGCCTTAACAAATCTGAATGTATTGGACCCTAATGCAAAACTAGGGGATTTATAGTTGATGGCTTTGACATCATGGAGAAACCATGAGGATGAAAGGGCTATAGAAATGAAGAATATAATGGCAAGGGAATAAACAAAGCCACTCATGATAAGAGCTGAGCAGTCAAATCTAATGGTTTTCATCATCACAGATAACTTAATTGCAAATGACCCTCAACTTGCACGATGGTCTCTTGCTACCCAAGAGAAAGAAATTACACATTTTGAGAATATGTTCAGGCTGTTAAGGGATGACAACATGCAAGCTTTCCAAAGGAGATGGAATACTTTGCCATATAGTTTGAGAATCAGAGAGTACCATTCTCCTCAAAGAATGAGAGAAGCACTGAACATGACACCCATGTACAAGAAAACCCTCCAATGACTCAAAGTCAATTGGATTGGCTTGAGACTCAGTCCACCACTACTCTTAGGAATGTTAGAAGGAAGAAAGGAAGAGGAAGAAGGAAAGTAGGGGGAGGAGATTGAAAGGAAGGGAGGATTCTATGCACAAGAAGAGGAAACTACAACAGAAGCATGGGATGTCAGGGAGGCCACTAGAGCTATGAAAGATATGGATATTGATTGAGTTTCTCAAAGGATGAGCAACACTTTCAGTAGGGGGTGATGATGAGCCTCATCATTGGGTAAACATATGGACCTTAATTCACCTCCTAGCTTGGTCAATTCAACTCTTTTCACAATTTATTACAGATTTTGACTATATTTTTTTTAATGAGATGAGTCAAAGTGAGATATTATGCCTACTGGACTAATGTGCATTGGATGAAGGTTTGTGAGAGAAAATGAGGCAATTTTGGCTAGATTAAGGGCTGAAAATCGAATGAGACAAGGAAGAGAGATTTTAGGAGGTAAATCCTCCTGATTTACTCCTCCCTCATTCGAATATTCTTCCATCAATCACACTAGCTCAGAGTACAAGAAGCCAAGTCATGGAGATCAAAAGGCAGTCAAGAAAGTGACAGTTAAAGAGTTAGTTTATCTTGAGTTTGGGAGCCAAACCTCCCTATAATTAAGGAATTTGTTGGATACTTTATTTGTATAAATAAAGATGCCTAGAGCCTCATTAGGATTTGAATTTTTGTTGTAAAAACACTAGTCATTTTTTAGTTCAATTCTTGTGGAATACATTGCTATGCAATTTTCTATTTTGATATTGATAATGAGAATTTCCATGAACCAGCACTGAGTTAACTTAGAGGGCTGAAGATATTGGGTTATGGCCCAACCCTAGCAGCAAAGGCTCCTCTTCTTGTATGTGTATGCTTAGATTGATTTCATAGATTCATGGTTGAATTGTCTTTAGAAGTATTTCATTGTAGGTAGTGTAGATTTGATTAGTTTGCTTCCATTTGTTATATAGTTTAAAATAGATAAAGGAACCTAAAAAACTATTTCAATAAGTGTTTTGGCCTCTCTTCTTCCTTCAGGGATCATGATTTGAGGAAAGAACTACTATGTAGCCCCAAAAAGACTGAATTCTAGTTTCTCATGGAATTTAGGGTTTTATGTACATAGGCCAGCATTTGATCAATTTTAAAGAGTAGGATTTAGTTATCACTTCTTCCATATTCAGTCTTACATTGGATCTCATCAATGATTCCATCTTATTCTGAAATTTTTCTTCATGCATGAAGTAGACAATTAGCTCATTAAATTCTATTTTCCTAGATCATTGAAATTCTTCTTGCTTACATGATTTTTGGGTAAATGTCAATGTTTGATGCAGTGCAGGTTTTTTTGAAGTATAGAGAGATCTCATAGTCATTAAAATCCTTCCAACTTCATCCATCCATGATCATTCCTTGCTTGCACTAAAACCCTCACCAATTTCATCATTTCACAAGGAAACTTCTCCAAACTTGTTGAGCAAATCCAACCATCTTCCAACTTTGGTTTTTAGTTCTAGAGTGATCCTAGGTATTTCCTTGCCTCATTCCATCCACCAACCACCTTTCCTAAGCCTTCCATCCTCTTCAACACCCATCCTTTTACTCTCGGCTCTATCCTATACAAATACAAGGAATCTTGTAGGATTTTATGGCAACTTGTAGGTTTTCTTGTAGTGGCCTATTTTGAGGCTGAATTGAGGGAGAAGCCTCTAGGAAGCTATAAAGGCTCACCTACTGGTCTCCCCAACCTTCTAAACATTCACCAGCATCCCTAAGACACTTGCCACATCACAAAAAGAGATTAGATTTCAGACTTTTCCTTAAAAAAATACAAAAAGAAAAACAGATTTATTTTAGTCATTTACATGCACAGTAGGAGAATGTTTTAGATTTTGAATTTACATGCTTATGACAATAGGATTGCATACATGTTAACTTAGTCATCTTCTTGAAGCATAGTCTCTTAGCATTTAGTTAGAAAATGGTCCATTTTTACCATTTTATTTGAGTCTTCTTCCTTACTGCAGTAGAGAAGATTTCTCTTAGAGTAGATTTCTCTTTCTCTCATGAGTAATCAAGCTTCTTCTGAATCCATAGAAGTCTGGCTTGAAAAACCCTAGTGGTATATCGTCAGCTGAGTAGTGACAAAGAGTATACCTATCACTTTTACTTGTGTATACAACACTATCACCTCCAAGTTTGTACGAACCCTAGGTTGATATAGTAAAGTTGGTAGCCCTAGGAGTTGCAACATTCTTGTTGCAATACTAGTGTAGGTTTTAACCCCGTACAGAAATTACTTGCATACGAATTCTAAAACATGGAAAATAAACAATGCGAGAGCATAACACATAAAACACATATACACAGAGATTTTCCCCTGGATCCCAAAATCGGGACTACCAACTTGATTTATCATTATGTTCCTTTCAATGTCAAAATACATATTTATACATGCCAAAGCGTCCAATACCATGGACCGAAAAACCATTGTGTCCAAAACCATGGACCGAAAACCATTGCGTCCAAAACCATGTGCAAAAAACCATGCACAAAACCATAGGTAGGTCTGCCCAACCTAATATAGGGTCCAAAAAAAATTTCCCATGGAAACGCCCATAGAGGGGGGCTACCCACCCCCCTCAAACCCCCCTGTGATCCCCCAACTGCGCAATCGTCGCAACGAAGGGGGCGCTCCACCCCCCCTCTAACTTCCCAGTTAACTACATGGGCTAGTCGTGGAAAGAATATAACACAACCCAACATTCTCCCAAGTGTTGTTTTTTTTTCCATTGGGGGCCATAGGAGAGCTTAGTAAGTTATGTAGCCCTATAATGCCCATTGTTTCTCTACACTAAGAGAACCTCTCAGAGCTAACAGATTTTGTGAATGCGTCTATAGTATTCTTCATAGTCTCCACCTTTAGCAGCAACACCTTTTTGTCTTCTATCATATCCCTCACAAAGTGATATTGAACATCAATGTGTTTTCTGTTTGAATGGTAAGAGGGGTTATTTTCCAAGAAAATTGCACTTTGGCTATCACAGTCTATCCTTATAGCTCCCTACACTAACTCCGTACTTGAACAAAATATTTGCAACCAAACTACTTCCTTGCTTGCATGAGTGGCTACCATGTATTCTACCTCTATAGTTGATATTGCCACTACAAATTATTTCTTTCTCATCCAACTGATTGCACCTCCAAATAGGTTAGACACATACCCACTTGTAGATCTTCTCTGATCCAGATCTCCAGCCCAGTCTACATCAACAAAGCCATGAATATCCAACACTATGTCTAATCCTGGTCTTCCTTGGTAGCACAAGCCATAATCACTAGTGCCACACAAATACCTGAAAACCCACTTCACTACTATCCATTGCTCCTTCCTTGGTTTTGACATAAAATTTCTCAATACTCCCACTGCATGTGCAATGTCTGGTCTAGTACAGGACATTACATACATTAGGCTACCCACTGCACTTGCATATGGAACACAGGACATGTCCTCTTCTTCTTCTTGTGTCTTGGGACACTGTTCAACATATAAGTTCACACCTATAGGAATAGGAACCTTCACCGTTTTACTATCCTGCATATTAAACATCTGCAGTATTGTCTCGAGATACTTCCTCTGGTTTAACCAGAGCTTCTACTTTAACCAATCTCTTTTAATTTCCGTGCCTAAAATATAGTTTGCAGCACCAAGATCTTTCATGTTGAATTTGGAGGAAAACTGGGTCTTCAAATCCTGGATAATTTCTTTGTCATTTCCAACCAGCAACATATCATCCACATAGAACACCAAATAAATAGCATGGTCACCAAATAATTTAAAATACACACAGTGATCTGCTTTGCTTCTGGTGAAGCCAAGTCCCCGTATAAATGTACCAAATTTTTGATACCACATCCTTGGTGAATGTTTTAACCCATACAAAGACTAATTTAACTTGCATGCTAGTTCTTTCTTACCCTTCACCACAAACCCTTCAGGTTGCTTCATGTAGATCTCCTCTTCCATATCCTTATGAAGAAATTTGGTCTTCACATCCATCTATTCTACCTCAAAATCAAAAGCAGCAACAATAGATAAAAGTAATATAATAGAAGTTACCTTGGCAGCAGGAGAAATAATATCACCAAAATCAATTCCTAGCACCTGGGAATAACCTTTTTCTACCAACCGAGCTTTGTATTTCTCCACCTTTCCTTCTGCATTTGTCTTCTTCTTGAACACCCATTTGCTGCCAATGGGTTTCCTTCTAGCCAACAACTCCACCAGATCCCATGCCTCATTTTTGTGCAAAGATGTCATTTCATCAACCATGGCCTCTTTCTAGAGTTTGCCATCCTCTGAATCTACTGCGTCCTTCATAGTTTTGGGATCATCATCAATAATAGATAAAGAAAAATTTGAACAGAAAGCAGATGGACTATACCTTTCTGGCTGCCTTCTTTCTCGAACTGATCTTCTCACACCTGGAGTTTGTTGCTCTTCATCTTCTGATTCCTCCTATGTTGTAGAGTCTGATTCTTCCTCCTTAAGCTCAAACTCTATCCTGTCAGGTTCCTTTGGTTGGACTTCATGTTTAATAACATCTTTCACCTCTCTGAATGTCACATCTCAGTTGTACACAACCTTCCTTGTTACTAGGCTCCAAGGCTTATAACCCTTTAAACCATCCTTATACCCAATAAAGATGCACTTTTCAGATTTACTATCCAACTTGGTTCTTTTCTCCATCGGAACATGTATATATGCATCACATCCAAATACCCTCAGATGTGAAAGAGAGGGTTTCTTACCAATCCATACCTCTTGTGGAGTCTTGTCCTCCAATGCTGATGAAGTTGATCTATTGACCAGGTAAGATGTTGTCTCCACCGCCTCTACCCAAAATTCTTGTCCTAACCTGGCACCAATGATCATGCTTCTTTCCCTTTCCATCAACACCTTGTTCATTCTTTCTACAACTCCATTTTACTCAGGTCTGTACGGAGTAGTCTTCTGTCGTGCTATACCACACTTCTTACAGAATTATTCCAATTCCTTACTACAAAACTCTCCACCATTATCTGTCCTCAACACTTTTATCTTCTTCTCTGCCTGGTTTTCCATGAGAGCCTTAAATTCTTTAAACTTGTTAAAGACTTCAGATTTCTTCTTAAGGAAATATATCCATGTATTCCTTGTGAAGTCATCTATAAATAACACATAGTACATAGACTTACCCAGTGATGGAACCTTCATAGGTCAAAACACACCACTGTGCACTAGCTCTAATATCTGTTTTGCCCTCTTACCACCAGAGGGGAAACTCACCCAATTCTACTTCCCATATACACAATTTTCACAGAAATCAAAGTCAAGAGAGCTATTAGTCATACCTTCTACCATACCTTTACCATGAAGCATTCAGAGGCCCTTCTCTCCAATATGTCCAAGCCTTTAATGCCATAGCATGTTCATTTCTCCAGAGACCACTAGATTTTCTACTCCACTTTCAGGAACCATAGAACTATTGCACCCATCATTAATAGTTATACCTTTCAACTTGTACAGAGTTCCAATCTGAGCTCCCCGCATCAATACCAGTGCTCCCCGAACCATATTGCAGGTATCATTCTCGAACACTATTTTTACAACTGCATCATCTAGCTTGCTTATAGAAATTAGATTTCTGGCCAATGGAGGAATATGCAGAACACCCAGAAGTGTTCTAACCCTTCCACCTTGCAAGTTAAACTTTACTTTTCCACAACAAACAATTCTAGCCTTCCTATCATCCACTAAGAAGACATCATCACCATCATATTTCTCACACTCGTAGAACCACTCTCTATGGGGAGTGAAATGAAAGGATGTACCTGAGTCAATGAGCCATGCCTCATGATCTACATGTGTACCTGAAGAAGCCAAGTACACATCCCCACCTTCATTTAAGGTGGTTTTCGCCTCTGAAGAAGGAGCATCATTAGATCCCTTTCCTTTGTCAGGATATCTATATTTACAGTCCCTTTTGTAGTGCCCTTGCTTTCCGCATTTCCAACAAACTACCTTTACAGGATTTCCTAGAGATTTAGATCTCCCACTGGATGACTTATTTTTGTTTTTGTTCTGGGACCATCCTCATACAGACAAGGCATCACCATTCTGGCTCTCCATATTTTTCTATCTCATCTCCTCCCTCAGCAAGGATGAGACTATTTCATCAAACTATAAGGTAGTTGCATTGCTACATATTGCAATAACCAGACTATCCCACAAATATTGTACAGAACGCAACAAACTGATGCACTTTTCTTCATCTGAAATTTTAATATCAACAAATAATAACTGACTTACCACAGTATTAAATGTGTTCAGATGGTCTATCACCAAGTCTCCATCTTTCATCCTCAGGTTATACAACTTTTTCTGTAGGAACAGTTTAATCACCAGAGACTTAGATTGGTACAAAGTCCCTAACTTGTCCCACAAAGCCTTAGTTGTAGCTTCCCCTGATACATTCAACAGTACCAAATCTGAGACACACAATCGTATTGTACTCTTTGCCTTTTGATCCAACTTCTTCCATTCTTCATCAGACACTCCTATTGGTTTAGTACCCAGATCTACCACAATCCACTGATCTTTATCCACCAACAGATCCTCGATCTTGACTTTCCACAACTCAAAACTCTGACCATTAAATTTCTCGATCTCTATCTTTCCACTGCTCACCATCTTCTTTCACCACTAGAATCGATCCCGTAGATAGCCCACTGAGCAGGGTCTACAACAGGCCCGAGCGAAAGCCCTTAGCAACAACGGTGTCCCCTTGAAGCCAAAACAACTCTGATACCAAATATAGGTTTTAACCCCATACAAAAATTACCTGCATACGAATTCTAAAACATGGAAAATAAACAACGTGAGAGCATAACACATAAAACACATATACACAGAGATTTTCCCCTGGATCCCAAAACTGGGACTACTAGCTTGATTTTTCATTATGTTCCTTTTAATGTTACAATACATATTTATACATGCCGAAGCATCCAATACCATGGACCGAAAAAACAAAGTGTCCAAAACCATTGACTGAAAACCATCATGTCCAAAACCATGTGCGAAAAACCATAGGTGGGTTCGCCCCCCTATGATCCCCCCGCTGCGCAATCAGCACAATGAAGGGCGGGATCCACCCCCCCTCTAACCCCCCAGTTAACTACGTGGGCTAGTCATGGAAAGAATATAACACAACCCAACAACTGGTGCTCATCACATTTTGGCACCATTTCTAGGGTGGTGTCTGAGTTGTATGTGATTACTTCTTTCTTTCTTCCATTTCTTGTTTCTACTATTCTTCTATTAGTTTCATTTCTACAAGAGTAATTTAGTTTTCTTTCTTTTCCATTCCGATTCTTTGCTTTCCTTTCCATTCTGCAACTAAGATTTCATTCAAGCAGTCAGTTTTCATTCAAGTAGTCAGTTTTCATTCACTCTACAATTTCAATTATGCAATTATTTTCAAAGTTTGAAAAAAACACAAAACAAAAACAAAAACACTTATTTCATGCATCGTAGGAATAGGTATAACTTATGGAATTTTTCGCCAAATACCCCCACTTCTTCAAGCAACCAACCTTCCCTCTTCTTCGATGGCTATGAATTAGAGGAACCCTTAGGTGAGCAAAAAGAAATATTTGAAGAGCCTACAGGGGGATAAGAAGAAGGAGAATCCATTCCTACTGACCCAATGGCTGAAAATAGATATGACAGAGGAAATAGAGAAAGTGTTGAGGGTGCCTTCCCCATCAGGGAAACCAATGGGGATACTAAGATGAAGAATATAAGCCCCCCTGCCCTTCTTTAGTTCCATGGCCTGACCTTAGAATATCCAGACACTTTCTTGTTTGAGTTTGTTGTCATTCGCAGAACCTATGACTACACCAATGATGAGAAGAAGTTGAAACTATAGAATTCAGCCCTGAGATAACTTTGAAAATCAACCCATCTCTTTCTGTTCACTAAGAAGAAAGGTTGCGCAATGTGCTAAAGGAACATTTCGATGCCTTTAATTGGAGTTACAAAGAAATGAAGGGAGTGCACCCCTCGCTGTGTACTCACCACATTTATATCAAAGAAGGTTGAAAACCAGTCTAACAACCCCAAAGGAGGATGAATCCAGCTCTCAAGGATATAGTCAAAGAAGAACTGAAAAATCTGCTACATGCAGGATTAATTTACCCTATCTCAGACTGTGAGTAGGCCTCTTCTTTGGTGTTGGTTCCAAAGGAAAATGGTAAGTGTGGGATTTGTGTCAATTGCATACAGTTAAACAAAGCCATAAAGAAGGACCATTTCCATCTACCTTTCATTGACCAAGTGCTAGATGGCTTGGTAGGGAAAAAGTTTTTCTCTTTCCTAGATGGATTTAATGGGTACAATTAAATCTAGAGTAGCCCGGAAGACTAGGATAAAACAACCTTCACTTGTCCTTCGGGTACTTTCACCTATAGGGTCCTTCCTTTTGGACTATGCAATGCTCTTGCCACTTTCCATATAGAAGTCCTGAGTATCTTTTCTAAGCTAGTCCATGATGGAATAGAGATTTATATTAATGATTTTACACCTTATGGGTGTGATTTCCAGGGGGCTTTGTCCAACTTAGTTAAGGTGCTAAAAAAATCCATTCAAGTGAACCTGACTCTTAGCCTCGAAAAATGTGAGTTCTTGATGACTGCAGGGACTGTGCTAGGTCATTCAATATCCCATCAAGGACTACATGTGGACCAAAACAAAATAGTTGTCATCCAAAGGGTCCCACCTCTACAAAAGTAAAGAGATGTCAGAAGTTTTATACGTTTAGCTAGATACTATCAGAAGTTCATGAAAGAATTCAACAAGTTAGCTTCTCCTTTATTTGGGGACCAAAACAAAATAGTTGTCCTCCAAAGGGTCCCACCTCCGCAAAAGTAAAGAGATGTCAGAAGTTTTATAAGTTTAGCTAGATACTATCATAAGTTCATAAAATACTTCAGCAAGTTAGCTTCTCCTTTATTTGGGTTGTTAGCCAAAGACTCTGAGTTTGTATGATCAAAAAGCTTTCAAGAGGCCCTGGACACCGTGAAGGACAAGTTAATCACTGCACTGATTCTTCAAGGCCCAAATTGGGCCCTTCCTTTTTATATACATGCTGATTCCTCAGACAAAGCCATAGGAGAAAATTTAGGCCAAATATATGAAAACTTGCCTTATGCCATTTACTTTATCAATATGAATCTATCAAAGGCCGAACTGAACTACACAGTCACTAAAAAGGAGCTCCTGGTTGTTTTGAATTCATTGAAAAAATTTAGGCATTACATTATAGGTTATCAAAAATTTGTACATACTGACCATGCTGTAATTAAATATTTAATGGATAAACCTAATGTGAATGCCCAGATTATTAGATGGTTAACTTTATTACAACAGTTTGAGCTAACTATTGTTGATAAGCCTAGCAAGGAAAATGTTGTTGCAGATTTTTTGTCCAGATTAACTTTTCCTGCAAGTGAGGAAGGGATGGTTGATGATCAGTTACCGGATGAGCACTTATTCTCCATTTCATTTCTCTCTCCATGGTTTACTAACATAGCAAACTATTTGGTATCTGCATAGTTCCCACCGAAATTGTCCTCCAAAGAGAAAATAAAGATTGTGAGGAAGAGCTCCCCATTCACTTGGATTGGGAGAAACCTCTTCAAACTAGGCCAAGACCAAATTCTGAGAAGATGTGTTAGGGAGGAGGAAGTCTTTCACATCCGTCTGACCTGTCATGATGGGCCTTGTGGAGGTCACTTTGCAGAAAAGAGGACAACTTTCAAGGTGTTATAAGCTGGTTATTATTGGCCCACTCTTCATCAGGATGTGAGAAGATACACTAGTCAGTGTGATCGATGCCAAAGGATGGGAAAGCCTACTCCAAGGGATGAAATGCCTCTGCAACCTTGAGTAACTTTCGATCCATTTGACAAGTGGGGCATGGATTTTATTGGACCTATTGAACCTCTTTCTAATAAAAAGAAGCACATCATTGTGTGCACTCCCTATCTAAATAAGTGGGCTGAAACCAAAGAAATGAAGGCAACAACAGAGGAGAAGGTGGTTGAGTTCTTTAGGGAAAATGTCTTTTACAATTTTTGGTATCCTAGAGAACTTGTCACTAATATGGCACCCAATTTACATCCAACATGATTCAAGACTTGTTAAGCCAACACAAGATCAAGCATAGAACCTCCACTCCCTATCACCCACAAGATAATGGGCAAATGGAGGTGACGAAAAAAGAACTAGAGGGCATTCTGACCGAAGTGGTTAGCAATAATAGAAAATATTGGGTAGATAGATTAGTTGAGGCTGCCTGGGCCTACAATACCACCTAGAATACCACCACTAGATTCACACCCTATGAGTTGGTCTATGGGAAGAAGGCCCTGCTGTCCATTTAATTTGAGTACAGTACATTGAGGATGGTAGCCCAACTATATCTAGATCTCAACAGTGCACAAAAAGAGAGATTGCTCTAGTTGAATGGGTTAGATGAGTTTAGAATGCAAGCCCTCCTACACACAGAGGTAACTTTAATTTAGAGGAAGATCTGGCATGAAAATAACATCAAGGACAAGAAATTTCAAGAATGTGATTGGGCTTTGTTATATGTTTCCAAATATAAATACTTTAAGGGAAAGTTAAGGATTAGATGGTTATGGCCTTATGTCATAGAGAAATGTCATGATAATGGTTTAGTGCATATTAGAACCATAGATGCAAAGGCCATTCCTTTACTTATTAATGGACACATACTGAAAGTTTATAAGAGGCCATTTTCAAAGCACGATTTCATTGATGGTATCAACAATTTAGTGACGGTGGTGGAGAAAGTATCATCTCCTCCCTCATCAAGTCACTGAAAAAACTAAAAAAGGAAAAAATAAGGGAAAAATAAGGAGACTCAGGTGAAAACCTCCAGGAGGTGCCTGAGTCCCAATGTTTGGTTGAAAACCTCTTGAGGCGGCCCAATGGTGTCAAAACAAAAAAAATAGGAATAAAAAGTTGCTTGGGTGAAAACCTCTCTTGAGGCACCCAAGGAAAGCAGCGAGGATGAAAACCTCTTGTAGGCAGGCTAGTTGTTTTCAACAAAAAAATAAAACAAAATGAAAAGAAAGAGAAAAGAAAAATTATGAAAACATTATTTGCAGGTCAGCAGGAGGACAATCAGAGCAATAATGGAGAATAAAAAGGGACCTATTTAACTCATGCTTTATTTCTCCATTCATTATCCTTCATCATTCGATCATTCCTTCCATGTTTCCACTCATTTGCCTCAATTTGAAAGGGTTTTGTGTTTTCTACAGGATTCCCTGTAAACATACAGGATTCCCTAAAAACCTACAAGATGATGCTATAGGATTTACAGTGGCTTGGGAATCCTAAAATAAGTAACCCTAGAGAAATTGAATCACATGCCCATGTAAAAAAAAATCCCTACTTCACCATCTCATCACCATACCTCTCTCCACCATGATCACCCCTCCATTCATCACAAAAGTCAGTTTTCAAAAGGATTATAGTTTTCAAGGAAAAAAACATAGAGAAAAGAGGATGAAGACAGAGAGAAAGGGGACAACACTTGAAGGTTATTTTTCCTCATGCACAAATCCCTAGACCCCTTCTCTATCCATGCCAATCATCCTCAGGTCCCAGCAGTAGAAAATGATTAAACATTTTGAGGGAGAAGTAGCTACAGGACATCCTATAAGAAATCCCATAGCAGCCTATCCCACAAAACAAAGATCACAGATTGTAGTCAGTTTCAAGCATGGAGATCCAAAGGTAGAAGAAGGTCCTCTAGAGCCTAGCAACAATATCAACATCATCATCATCAACACCAGGTACCTCCACATAAAATAAAATCATGAAAGGACAATAAAAAAAAGGGAGAAAAGCACATGCAGCCAACACACAACAAAGACTTCATTTCTTCAACAAACGTTATCAAGGTATTAGTACCATAGGTAAGTATATTTCTTCCACTCTCTCTTTCACATAATGAGATCAAACGATGTTAAATTTGTGAAAGAGTTGGTTTATAAGAGAAAGATGGCTAGTTAACTTGGGAACCTTTGTTCAGCCAACGAGGACAAAGTAGTTAGTCCTTGCACACGTGGCAGCAGTCAAGTCAAGGAAAAGAAGGATGAGGTCAAAAGTAGTTAAGCTACAGATGCATGAAGTGGTATTTGATTACAAGGTGAGGAGAATGATGATGTGGTAGTGGGACCAACAGTCCAAAAATAGATATTCATACCTCGACTGCCAACACACCACCTCACTCAAATCACCCATATGAGGAAATAAACATTGATCCCCATGCATAGAATCATTCACATTCTCAAGGTTCACACTAGAAAAATCGCTCTCGGCCCTTAAGTAGCCTACAGGAAAGGAAAATTTAGTTTTATTCCCATGCAAGACCACCTATATGTAGAAATTTACAGGATAAGTTCCTCAGACAGAACACCAAAGGACACCGCTCACAAACAGATTATAGATCAATACACCAGTATTTTTGACGTGGTTAAAACCCTCAAAGAGGGAAACAGTCCACGACCTGAGCCAACGCGGCTACTTCAGGAAATTTATTAATTAAAGAATGAAAATTTACATAAGCTTCTCTCATGGACAGTTACCCTACAAATGACCCTCCGTGCTCTTTAAATAGAGATCATGGACCAATCGGGTGTTAAGCCACAAATCAAGTGTCAGTAATACCGAGGAGAGAATGAACCGTCAGATCACTACATATCATGATCATTAGATTGTAAGTTACAAAATGTACATAGTAAAGAAACACACTTTACCTAACTCTATACTAGACCAAGTTATACTTAACTATTTCCTATGTGTCGGAATATCCTGACATCCCCCCTTAGTGACAACTTCCTGAATTCCAACCATAAATCGAAGTTTAGTGAACTTCGCCTCTGTGAGAACCTTTGTAAAGATGTCTGCAACTTGATCATCTGTTGAACAATATTGCAATTCAAGAACATGGTCATGAATGAGCTTTCTGATGAAGTGCATGTGCAGTTCAATGTGTTTGCTGCACTGATGTTGGATTGGATCTTTGCATAGTTGAATGGCACATTGATTATCACACCAAAGTGTAGTCGAATGTTGCTGCTGAAAGCCAAACTCTGACAGGATCTAACGAAGCCACAAGGCTTCCTTACTAGCTTCTACGGCACCATGATACTCTGCTTCTACTGAAGAAAGAGAAATGGCACCATGTTTCTTGCAAGCCCATGTAATAGGTCCTGAACCAAGAGTGAACACATAACCTGCAGTAGACTTCCGATCATCAGGGTCACCAGCCCAATTGGAATCAGTGAAACCAACCAATAGAGGAGATTCGTTGGCACTGTAATGAATCCCAAAATGAATTGTACCTCGAACATAATGAAGTATTCTTTTAGCTGCTTTCCAATGACTTTCATGTGGGTTTTGCATAAATCGAGCAACAAGGCCAACGGCAAAGGAAAGGTCAGGACGAGTATGGGTTAGATACAAAAGTTTTCCTACAAGTTGACAGTATAAAGTAGCATCAAATTCAGGGGAAGTGCAAGTGACTGAAAGTTTGACTCCAGACTGAAAGGGAGAAGGGGATGGCTTATAGTCTTCCATGTGAAAATGGCGTAGAAGATCACGGGCATACTTGGACTGGGAAAGGGAAATACCTTCCTTGGATTGCAAGACTTGAAGACCAAGAAAATAATGCAAGTTCCCTAAGTCTGTCATTTCAAACTTCTTTTTAAGGCTGGACTTCACATGGTTTATAAGGTTGGGATCACTACCAGTGAGGATAAGATCATCAGCATAAAGAACAAGAATGATAAGAGACTTGCCCACTTTCTTGGTGTAGACAGTATTGTTAGAATGACACCTGGAAAAGCCAGATTTTAAAAGAAAGCTATCCATTTTGGCATACCAACCGGAGGAGCTTGCTTGAGACCATAAAGGGATTTCTTAAGCTGACATACAAGGCTGGAGTCTATTTTTATAAAGCCAATAGGTTGTTCCGTATAGATTTCTTCATGCAAGTCCCCATGCAAGAAGGTAGATTTAACATCCATCTGATGGACTTCTCATTTGAAAGAGGCCACAAGGGAAAGAACAAGGCGGACAGAGTTCATTTTGGCAATAGGGGAGAAGGTTTCAGTATAGTCAATGCCTTCAACTTGTGAAAAACCCTTAGCAACAAGACGAGCTTTATGTTTATCAATGTTCCCATCTGGTCCATACTTGGTTCTATAAACCCATTTGCATCTAACAATTTTTCGTCCCTTTGGTAGAGGAACAAGATCCCATGTATCATTTGCCAATAATGAACGATATTCTTCATTCATAGTTGCGTCCCAATTTGGATGGCCTAAAGCTTCTGCAAAGGTGTCAGGATCATAATTCGATGAAGCTTGAGGCAGTAAAGAAGAGGCTCTATCGAACTGAGAATGTGTACGTCGCTAATCTGTAGGATCACTGCAAGATCACCTGCTGCATCCCGAGTAGCACGGACCCATTTTGGAAGCTGAGGAGCTGAAGGAGGATCCTGAGAAGGTGGGGAAGGATTGTCATCCTAGCTTTCATCATCTGAAGAAGAAATATTTTCAAAAGTAGAAGAGATAGGGAGAGGTGGCACATTCACCAAACTAGGCTCGTAGGCGGATATATTTTCAGCAAACTTTACATATCTTCTAATGATAACATTTTTGGACTTAAGTGGAATAAGTATAAATCCTTTGACATCTTCAGAATATGCAACAAAAATACATTTTTCACTCTTAGGTTCTAAAGATTTATGTTTCTCATCTGGAATATGGGCCCATGCTTCACTTCCAAAAACACAAAAGTGACTTACATCTGGTTTAATTGAGCTCCATGCTTCTTTTGGAGTGATATTCTTTAAAACCTTAGTAGGAGTGTGATTTATTATGTAATTTGCACAGTTAATTGCTTCTGCCCAAAAATTAAGACCAAGTCCTTTAGATTGAAGCATACAATTAGCCATTTCCTTTAAGGTGTGATTCTTCCTTTCAGCTACACCATTTTTTTGTGGAGTATATGGAACAATATGTTGCATTTGAATTCCATTCTCAGTGAAAAAGTTGATGAATTTGTTGTTAACATATTCTCCGCTATTATCAGATCTTAGCTTAAGAATTTGATGTCCAGATTGTTTTTCAACAAAGGCCTTAAAGGCCAAGAACATGTTAAATACTTCACTCTTGAGTTTTAAGAAGTATACCCAAGTGCGTCTAGACAAATCATCAATGAAAGTTAAGAAATACTTGTAGCCATAGAATGAAACAATTGGAAGTGGACCACATAAATCACTATGCACAAGCTGTAAAGGGGCTGAGGCGTGCCAAGAGGCACATTTTTCAAAACTATCCCAATGATGTTTTCCGAGTACACATCCGGAACAAACACCATCTCTGCAAGATACCATTAGAAGACCTGTCACCATATTTTCTTTACATAGATTTTGAAGGGAGCGATAGTTTAAGTGACCAAATCGCTCATGCCAAAGTTTGCTCACTTCATCGTTATGAGCAACAAATACCGAGGGAATATTTGATCACCCAAAGTTGTGAAACTTATACAACCTTGTAGAATCATCAGCAATGCCAGTAGCTAAAATTTGTCTAGGATCTCTTAGGTCCTTAATTACAACATCGTGAGGTGAAAATTCAATGATTTTACCTTCACCTGAATGAGTTATCTGATATACAGGTAGAAGGTTGCAAGATAAGGTTGGAACACATAATACATCATTAAATTGACCATTGTCTATATGAACAGTTCCAGCCCCTACAACACTAAGAGATCTATCATCACCAACATATATATTTTTGGTGTTACAATCATTTAAAGAAGAAAACATGGCTTTGTTTTTGGCCATGTGATAAGAAGCTCCAGAATCAATGAGCCACGCATGAGAATGAGAAGAAGAAGATACATTTAGTGCATAGCCAGACCGAGATGCTTGACAACCACATGCAGAAAGTGTTATTCCTGAAGATGAAGTTGAAGTTGAAGAATGCTCCCAATCGACGTTATGCTTCTTCATTGCTACTTCCAAGGCTTCCATCTTCTTAAAGCATTTGGATTCTAAGTGGCCATCTGGATTACAAAAGTTGCAATGTCTATCAATCTTCTTCCCTTTGTTTTTATTTGTCTTATCATTTTGTTGAAATGATTTTTCATTTTGAGGCTGAAATTGCTTATGAGCCTTGTTTGGTTTAGGACCATTCCTTTTAGGATACAACTTCTTAGGATTCTTTGAATTTGGTTGCTGTTGGGCGGCTAACGCTTTCTTAGAAGAGTTTCCAAGATTAAGAAGACCAAGGTGTAAGAGTTTTTCTTGTTCTCTTATTAAAGAATCACAAAAGGAATCAAAGGAAGGGGACTTGTAGGCTTTTCCTTGAGAAATGAAGGCTTCTCTTGTAGAATGGAAGGTGGAAACAAACACAGAATAGGCTAGTCCCAACTTAGTAAGAATGGAATAGATAAGGCTACTATCTTCTTTCTTAACCTTAACACCTTCCAAGAGAAGTCTAAGGATCTTGAACTTGGACAAAAAAGCTTCAATGCAAGAAACATTATTGGGGTCCAATATAAGCAACTCATTTTCAAGTCGATGGGCTTTAAGTTCATTTTTAATTCCAAAAACTTTAGTGATCTGTTTCATTGCTTCCTCAGGAGTATCAAGTTCTGCAATATGGAATCTAAGATCTGGAGAAATAGACATCCCTATCAACCCTCATGTTTTATCTTGCCTATTTTCCCATTTAGCTGCCTTATCTTCATATTTCGGTTTGGTTTCTTGGCCTGAGGCTATTTTGTAGAGACCTTTACTTCTAAGTAAATCCACAATGTAGGATGACCATTGGAAGTAGGTGGTGCTGTCAAAAATAACTTGGCATGGACTTTCCATTTTAACAGAAGCTGAAGCTATAGATGCTGAAACTAAGTGTTCCAATGGAAAGATCTTGAAAAAATAGGCTGGTTCAAAGAAAACGGCTCTGAAAACGACTTCCGGATGAAGAAGTTATGGCTTTTTGAAGAAAATTTGATGAAGATGCCGACGAAGTGCGGGAATGTGAGGAAATGAATGATAATGTTATAAAAAAACAGCCCCCTTTCCAAACTTAATCTAATTATCTCAACAAAAAGAAGACTTGAACTCAAGACCTCTACTCTCATAAAGTAGCTTTGGACCAAGTGAGCTAAACTAAAAGTTTAGTAATTTTTGGAAAAGAGGAAGGGGTTTTTTTTTTTTTTTTTAGTCGTTGAAGCTTTGGGTTGCGTGCTTACTTTGAGAAAGCTATTTTTCCCTACAAAACAAAAAACACAAAACCCAACACGAACATACAAAAAAAAAAACGAACCTTACGGCTCGAAGTTAGCTTTAGCCAGAAACTAAATATTTTCCTCAATGTTTCTGATTTTCCGAGATCACAGTAAGGCGCAGCGGAAAAGAGCATATGCATGAGAACAATCCTTCCTTTCTGTTTCTGATTTTCCCACATCGCACAGAGTCGCGGGGCAAAGAGCATACGCAGAAATCAAAGGTATAGATCCGGTAATTAAAAAAAGCTAAATAAACCGAAATAAACAAAGAAAAAGTAACTGTAAACTGCAAATAAACACTGTATACCTCCAGATCTTAAAAATGACGTAGCTAGGGCTACAGAAAACCTTTTCGCGTGAAACGAAAGGGGTTCCTCACTGGAACAGATGCTCCTAACACAATAGAGCAGTCCTCCTAGCCTGAAAGTAGTCAGAAACAATAGATCTAGGAAACGACAGTCAGATGTAGTTCTACCGACTTCAGATTTGGATCACCAATGGACGCGGCTCTCAAATAGCTCTGATACCATGTAGGAATTTACAGGGTAAGTTCCTCAAACAGAACACCAAAGGACACTGGTTGAAGGGAAAGTACCCCTAGAGTCCTTCGGGCTGAGACTCTACCAGACTGAAAATTGCTTATACAAAGAAGCACACACACACAGCCATCTTTTTTACTTTTAAGCAAATTCTAATGTTTAGGGTACATACCTAAGGTCCTACGTTCGAGAAGACCGTTAGGGTGCAAACCCTTCTTGGAGTTCCCTTCTTCTTTCTCTGACCTGCAAGACAAACAAATCAAAGAACACAACAGTACATGTATAGAAGTTTATGTATAAATCATCTTCATGCTATAAAGTTAGTTATAAAAAATCTTTAAGTAACCACTTTCATAAGAATTCAACACAAGAATCTCATAAGCATAAAGAAAGATTATTCGGGAACAAAGACGTGTTTCTTTATATATAAAGGCAAATAAAGTACATATATCGGAAAGATATCACCTGAACACCTTCAGCAGGCTCCAAGCAAGCTTCCTCCCGGATTCGTTCTAGCCTCCAGCCTCCAACAAGAGCTCCTTCCAAGTCTTACTCAATGATGATGTCAAGGATGAATGATCACCAATACACATGGAAACAAGGGTTTCCTATGCAAAATGGGGGAAGTGCAGAATGCACCAAGGACTTCAGACCTGGTCTAAGGGAAAAATCTCAGCATAATAATCTTGCTCTCCTTTCTCTCTCCCCTTGGCCTTCCCTTTGATGTCTTTTTATACCCTCTCCAAAGTAGTTTTTTAGTTAGGAGTTGGTTGGGAACAGTTGGGCCACGGGCACTAACAGGTGATCCAGCAGGTAAACCCGCGATCACCGCCCGAAAAAGAGGAAATTATATTTTTTTAAGTGTTTTAATAGATACACGCGGGTTGGGTATGACAGACCCGCGTGTACACGCGTTTAACACAGGGCAAAGTCGCGTATAGGGAATAAAACACTGTTTTTTAACTTTTTGGACCAGGTCTGGAAGGAGGGGTTGCCCTAGGCCATAAGTGCAGCATCACAAACCATAAGAGTGAGATTTGGAGCTATAACAGATGCCCCCTAATGTATGAGGTCAGAAGGGGAACATGATGGCCGAAATACATTAAGTAAGTACAAGGAAAGGAACTCTGCCGAAAAACCGAGGAGGACTTCACCGGAATTCAGCCTGCCAAGCCACCGAAAGGAGATCAGAAAGAAACACTGTCTGAGGCGGGCATACCCATGCTCAGGAAAAGTAAAGCATGTCCGCATATCAAGTACAAGCGGATCCACTAAGTATACAAGTATAAATGACTGTAAAATACATAATGGATCATCTGATCATAATGAGTAAGTACATGTCTGAATATCACATATAAAACTGTCAATGATGCTGAAAGATGCAACGGATCACTGAAATCAAAGACTGATCCCATAAGGTACCAACTGAACATGATGGAATAGGATGGTACTACACTGCAAACTCAGGTGCCAGCATATAGAATGTCGCCATGACTGACTGCAACATATAAGGTGGAATGGTATCAACTAGCAGCAACAGGAGCAACTGTCAAGTGAACCAATGAATGCTGATACAACCTGAGGTCTTCACCGACCGCCGTGGTACATTTCTACACCATGGGAATAAATGATCTGAAGTCGACCATGTGAGAAATCGTTTGATTACCGGTCATTGATGTATACCGTTAACAAACGCGAGACTACTCACCGATAATGATAATGAGCGTCAAGGTACCCAGTACAATCTAACAAGTGTGAATAGATGAGCTGAAGTCGAACACCTGTAAGAATCTATCAATCAGGAGACAATGATGGTTTCCCACTGTCGATAGCGAGGAATCTGCCACTAATGACTGCAAACCCCAAGGTACTGCCAAATGGACTCTAGATCTTTGCCCCAGAGCAATGAGTCGGAGTCGATAGGGAAAGATCCGCTAGAAGGAAGGCATTAAGGCATCCTCCATCAATCTAGCGCGAGTGTAACCCGTAGGCCAATAATGTGGAAGGAATCGGACGAAAAAGATGTAGTAACCCAACCGAAGTACGTTTCCGGCGTACACAAGATGTGGCTAGCGCACGGCAGAAACCCTCTGAACCAACCAATAATGAAAGCTGACACAGAGGCGAGGTATCCACCAATAGGGTCAAATGGAAACCAAGGTACTGCACGAATCCCAATGTGTGATAATGTATGCTGATGTCGAACACAAGGGAAACCACTCAGTCAAAGACCCATGATACTGATCGATGCTGAGCACAAGGTGACCTATCAATAATGAAAATAGGGCCAGGGTGCGGTCTCTAGGTCTGCCCTCAGAGCAATGTGTCGTCGTCGATAAGGACAAGACCCGCCAGCAAGAAGTCAATGGGGACCTTCTCAAACCGGCACGAGTGAAGGACCAATATAACTGATGTGATGATAGACATGACACTGACAACCAGGGATGGCCGACTGAAAAATGAGTCAAGAGACACCGCAGAAAGGCCGACTCAGGCTAACTTCCCTTGAACAAAAGCACGACTCAATGTGACTATGTGGCAGCATATAATGAATCTGTATAAGTTCGTCATGCAGGAGGCACGAACGAACCCTCCATATGATTGGAAGAGATAACCAATCGGGGGAGAACTGACTCGATAACAAGGTTATGGCTTACCTAAGTCAAACTAAATCCCACCCATGCGGAGGAGACTTTGTTTTGAGTGCTTTGTTCAAAGGCGACACGACTGACTCTAGCTGCCAACAATAAATGGAAGTAATGTCCCTGTTCCCGCTCTTTTTGGAATATTTAATTTTTTTGTCTTTTTCTGATAAGCCGGAAAAAGAATAAAAGAATGCTATGGTACAGTGGAAAGAACGAGTGTCGGTGAAACAGATGATCTAGTTCCTGGGAAAGGAACGTTCCTATGCTCAATGCAGGGAGGTGAAAAACTGGTCAGTGACACTCAGAGGTAGGTCCCTTCCACGGATCTGGGTATGTCAAGCTGCAGAGGTCAAGGGTATGCAAGGTTGATTTTTGCAGACGTCATGGTCAAAAGTGGGCTTAAACACGAGTCCAAGTGAAGCCGGCTATAGGCCAAAAGGTGCAAATGGTCAACATGCAATGCAGAAGTACAACTCAACACACATAGGAGCCTCTAGGGTATAAGGCCAGAACGAAGCGAAGAAGCAAAGAAGAATGAGTCTTCAACGCATAAGTCATGGCGGGACTACAGAGGACTCCCGAGCCTACTCAAAACGAAGCAGCATGGGCAACAAATGTCAGTGAGGTGCTAACTAGGATGCCCATGTAAAAGGATGGCTCTACCATCATGTCATGATTTAAAGAATCGGCGAGTGAAAATGGCTTGCGAACCATAACATGATGGGGTCGACCCTACGGCAGATGTATCGGTCAAATGGAGGCTAGTATGCATAATGCAACGGAAAAATGGTGTCCCTAACCTATATGCCAGTGAGAACACGATACCTGCCATGACGGGTCAGCAGTCATGGAACCGTCTCGAACCGTCGAAAAATGTCCAAAATGTCCTGAAAAACAACTCAATCTCGACATTCCAAGCTCCCAAGTTAAAAGTGACATGAAACCAAACAAAATAAAATTTTGAAAAAATTTTGCATTTTCAAAACTTATAAAAAGAAATTTTGGACTTACCATTTTCACCGTTTGACTTGGAGAGCAAATTGTGGAGCAAAAGGAGCAAACTTTCCCCGTGACTTATTCAACCGTTCAAACTTGCCGAAAACTTCCAGGTAAGCACTAAACTTGTCTTGCAATCAATTGTGATAGTTTTTAGGAAGTTTAATTAATGTTTCACCGTTAGATTTTTGCAAAAAATTGCTCTGCGGCGTACACGCGGGTTGGATGTATATAAATCGCGTATACGACGGCCCTACACGCGACTGTGTATAGGGTAAACCGCGTGTGCGCAGCGAAAAATTTTTATACAAAAAACTAATGGATGAAAATGATTTTTTCTTCCAGGATGACTCTCACATGGCGTGAAAGAGAGCACTCAGCTGTAGATAATGAAGTTATGGAGAATGATGAGGCATTAGATGCCTTACGGGGATGCGGATTGTTAAAATTCTTCAAGTTGCCGAATATGAAAGCAAATGTGCGTCTGCTCGAGAGACTTATTGATTATTGGGATGTCGAGGAAGAAGCTTTTATGATTGATCAAATGCCACTCAGGATAGAAGTGGAAGATATATATTTCATCACGGGCCTTTCCCGAAGGGGAGAGGTAGTCCACTCCCGGGGCAGGACCCGGAATAGTCTCAGCGTAGACGACTATGTACAACTTTACTGCCCAGGTCATCGGAAGGTCGGGAGTCAGATCTCGATCCCACACGTGGCGAGTTTGTCACTGCGGATAATCCTGTTCACCATAGCTCGAGTGAACGGGTCATCTTCGCTACATCAGGCATCACGAGTAAACATGAGCGTAGCAGTGGACTGTCTCACCACGGTGTTTGACTGGTGTACTCCTCTACTTGCCAACATGAAGGAGCAGCTTGCTTCTATCAGGAAGGGACAGACCAAGAACTTTGGGTACGGAACCATTTTATGCACGTTTTTCTTCGAGAAGGTTCCTGCACTCCGCCCCAGGGTAGCAGTTCCCATCAGTAGTCCACGTGATCCACGTATGGGCCGGTGGGCTGACTTGATGAAACGTCTGGGGGGTGGGGAAGTGCCCAGGAATGCATTCGACGACGACTTTTTTGCTTGGTGGGAGCAACAGATCATCGCCATAGACGACTACCCCTATGCTGGACTGGATTTCCGAGGAGATCCTGACCTAGTGCTGCCACCAGATGCAGCATGGGGCGAGATCGGTAAGATTTTTTTGATTTTTATGATTTTATGATTTTTAGGATTTTTCAAGCATAATGATGAACTTTGAAAAATATATTTTTTGATGAGATTCAAATGACTGATATGATGATCATGTTCCAGACATTGGGCCTGTGCGACCAGATGGATTCCCACGGCACGGACGGCGTGGCCGAGGAGCCGAAGAGGCGGCTGCGGATGCGGAAAGGACCCTCGCCAACGTCCAGCGACACTTGGCGAGATTGAGCTATCAAGTACCGATGGCCGAGATAGAGGACCTTCCTCCAGATATGCAGCGTCATGTGGTTGGGATGCCACGTGACTGGGTTCGCGTTTTTCGGCGCGTGGCCAATGCTATAGTTAGTTATTTAGCTGCTCATCCAGAGCCGAGGCATTAGATATGCCTGACATGATTATGGGCATTTGAGTCCCAATTTTGTATATTTTTGGACACACATATGTACACTCGAGACGCTTTGCGATATATATATATATATACAGTTTGACTTTTTGATGCATGATTTTATGATGATGAATGATTGATATGCCAGTCTAATGCTTGATTAGCGATAGAATCAGCTAACCAATTTTGAGATCTTGGAATGTGCAAATAATTAATGTAAATAAATGATCTTTGCAACAACCTCACCCTTAAATATTGGCGATATAATGATGGATCTCTAACCCGATAAATGTTATTTAACTGAGACACTATCAATTGAGAATCAAGATACACTACCAACGAGTCGATCCCATAAGAGATTGCCTCGGATAATAAATTGATAACAGCTGTATACTCGGCCATATTGTTTGAAGCAGGACCGATACACACGCCTCTCGATGTCATCAACTGACCAGTTGGGTAATAAAGTACCCAAGCTGCGGAAGCAAGATTCCGAGTGTGCCGACTAGCACCATCGGCGAATCCAAAATAAACCAAATCATCCATCAACACCTGCCAAAGCAGACCAAAAGTGCTGATATCAGAAAACGCTCGATAAGATATGTACAAATATACATAAAATACAAAGAAGCCATTGCCTGGTAAAACTAAGCAAAATACTTCTTTAAATAGAGCCCATTTCGGGGCTCCGCCAGCTTGTTTCCTTCGAAATCAATTAACTCATACGATCCTTTTTCTAAGACTCGTTTGATAATGAAAGGACCGTACCACATAGGCTTGAATTTGCCTGCCCCCAAGGCGTCCTTATCTTGGTCATAGACCAAGACAAGGTCACCTTCAGAAAAGACACGAGGTCTGACAGACTTATCATACTGAGTTTTGACCCTTTTCTTATGGGCCTCATTCGTCGTGGCGGCATCTCGACGCTGCTCATCGAGATGTTCCAGGTGAACTAGGCGCTCCTCGAGACTCGAAGTCTCAGGAAGAAGCTCGACAGCCAATTTCAGAGATGGAATTTCACATTCAACCGGAAAGATAGATTCCACCCCGTAAACTAACTGAAAAGGAGTAAAACCAGTAGCCGTTTTAACGGAGGTTCGGTATGCCCAAAGAGCCGGATACAACATAATGTGCCAATTGGACCGATTTTTATCGATTGTCCGTTGGAGTATCGTCTTAAGAGTTTTATTGACCGCCTCGACCTGTCCATTGGCCTGAGGATAGTAAGGAGACGAATGCTCTTGACGGAAACCTAATTTAAAAGCCAATTCGGACATTAGCTGATTTTGGAAATGACTGCCATGGTCAGTGACAATCTCTCTTGGGATACCGAATCTTGAGATAACTTGATTGAAAAGAAACAAAGCTGCCGTGTCACTGTCGTTCTTATAAGTAGGCATGGCTTCAGCCCACTTCGTGAAGTAGTCTACAGCCACGATAATGTACTTGTGATTTGCCGCTGAAGGCGGATTACAAGTCGTAAAATCAATACCCCACTTAGTAAAGGGACCGACGGTGACAACGGGAAAAAGGGGAGCTGGATGCGCGCGCATCTTGCGAGTAAAAATTTGACACGGGTGACAGCGTTTTACCGCTTCCACACAGTCCTTAAAGAGTGAAGGCCAAAAGTAGCCGGCACGTAAGATGCGCTGGGCTGTAGCAAGCCCGGATAGATGACCACCACAAGCTCCACTGTGGCAATCATTAAGAACAGACTCTGCTTCCTCTAAGGTTAAACAACGTCGAAGAATTGAATCAACCCCTCGACGGTATAAAGTGTCACCAATGATAACATAGTTTTTAGCCAGGTGACGTAACTTGCGACGTTCATCCTTGGAGGAAGTAGAGGGAAACTTCGAAGTCTGGAGATAAACAATGATATCTCCATACCAAGGGTCTTGTGAAGAGATGAGGAATATATGTTCGTCGGGTAAACTTTCCTCATAAACAACATCCTCTCCACAAGGAAGCTCAGAAATTAGCTCCGCGAAGACCATAGATTTCTTAGACTTGGCGGACAAGAACTCGAGGTCGAATTCTTGTAAAATGACTATCCATCTATTATATTTGCCCCCAATCACTCGCCTACTGAGGACAAATTGGAATGGATTGACCGCCGCTAAGACAAAAGTTTTGCGTAGCAAAATGTAATGACGGAGCCTCTGGACAGCATGGACTGCTGCCAAGGCCAACTTCTCAACAGGAGAATAGCGGAGTTCAGGGCCTATCAAGCCTCGGCTCAAATAATAAATCACGTGCTCGACAAGAGCATCGTCTTCCTGAACTAGAACCATACCAATGGTAGATTCTGCTGCAGCGAGATATAAAAGGAAGTCTCTACCGTAATCCGGTGGACTCAAAAGCGGGGCAGAGACTAATGCCTTTTTCAAAGCATCAAACGACCGCTGCGCAAAGTCGTCCCACAGGAATGGAACTCCTTTCCGTAGCAAACGCATGAACCCTTTAGTGATCTCGGCATAGTTTGCTATAAACCTTCTTAAGAAATTGGCCTTCCCTTGAAGACTTTGAAGTTGACGAATTGAAGACGGGGGAGGCAACTGAACTATTGCCTCAACCTTGAAGGGATCAACCCGAATCCCTTCATTGGAAACTATAAACCCTAACAACCGACCTGATGTAACCGCGAAAACGCACTTATTAGGATTCAACCGGATTTTGTAAAAACGACATCGCTCAAAGACTAATCGAAGATGACTAGGATGATCAGTTCTCTTTCGAGAACGAGCAGCGAGATCATCTAAGTATGCCTCGATGATATGTTTGATGTCGTGGAAAGCGTAAGACATGGCCCGCTGAAAGGTGGCTCCAGCATTTTTAAGACCGAAGGGCATCTTTCGATATGCAAAGGTACCCCAGGGACATATGAAGGCAGTCTTATGCTGATCCTCAGGACGAATAGAGATTTGATTATAACCTGAGAAACCATCCATAAAGGAGAAAATCGCATTACCCGCACACTCGTCAATAATTTGATCAATAAATGGCGTGGGGTAATTGTCTTTTGGACAAGCCTTGTTTAAGTCCCTAAAATCGATGCATACGCGGATTGTTCCTTGCTTTTTGTCCACAGGGACTGGATTCGAAACCCAATCCGTAAGAGGAACAGGGTATATAAAACTCGCCCTTAGCAGCTTCTCAACCTCAGCTTTGATAGCCGCTGCTTTCCTAGGGTTAACCGGCCGAAGCCTTTGACGAATCGGTTTTGCGTTTTCGTACGTCTTGATCTCATGTTGGACTATAGAAGGATCAATGCCGGGCATTTCCTCATAAGACCAAGCAAATACATCACGATATTCCTTGAATAGGTCGGTGTAAATTTGAATTTCTTCAGGGGAACACTCACTTCCGATGAAGATATTCTCGATGATGTTAGGATTTTTAGAGATGTTTATAGGTATCGTTTTTGAGATTACCGACATATTACCTTCAGCACGTGTGTGTGTTGGAGCCAAAGGGTTCGATACCGTACAAACATCACTACCAACGAGCTCGGAGAATCTAGATTCTACTTCCTGCAATGGAGGAAGAAAATATGAGCGATGGTGTAAGTCTTCCCAAGGTCGATCTATACCCATCATAATTTCGAGGATTGCTTCTTCAGAAGGTAGAACCGAATCTAAGCAGTCCAAGGCAGAGTTAGAATCAAAGCTCCAAGCGGGGGCCACATGACCATCTAGCTCCTCTTCGGAAAAGGGAGTAGAATGGTTATCTGCAGAGTCTACGATAGCCTGATATCTAAGCTCAGCTGCAGATATAGGAAACGCCATTCCATTAACTTGCCCTTCAACTAATGTGGTCGTAGGTGAAGGCAAGGTCCAAGGGTCGGAAAAATGATGAGTTCGGAAGAACTCCTCTCGAGAAGATTCCTTGGATGATGAAATAGCATTGATTCTTGCAAAAGGAGAGGGAAGATCAAACGTACCCATCAATGAGGAATACATCCCTACTCCTAAATTCTCAGTCGGCGGGCGAGGGTTATCCACCAAAGGAACAGTAGAGTCGGAGGTTGCTTGAGGATCGATTGGAGCATAGTCCAATTGATCAACCTTAACGATTTTCCCCTCATGAGGAAAGCAAATGACACGAAACAAAGTCGAAACAACGGCTTCCATCTCGTACACCCAGTTCCTTCCTAATAGGAGATTATAGTCTAGGTTAGCATCTACGACTTCAACTTCGATATTAACGACCTTCCCTCCAACACATATAGGAAAGGCCGGGATAATCCCATGCGGCTTGTGAGAATGGCCATCAAATGCAGTTAAGACGGTTGGTGAAGGAACAGCCGAAGGTGAACCAATAGCCTTCCAACAAGACATGGACATGACGCATGTGGAAGCTCCTTCATCTATAACGGTGCGAAAAATATTGATTTTCCGGTATGTTGACTTTACCTGAAAAGCCATATGATGAGGGAGTCTCTTTTTGACATTTGACATGTCAAAAGAGAGCACTAGAGAGTTAGCTGGATCGACTGCTCCAATGGCGGAGAGTAAAGCACTTCTCTGAGACGGACACGACTGGAGAACTTCCAAAGCGGACATAGCACATGGGCTTTGAGCCAAATCCTCCACAATGGAGTAATTTTGAGCAGCTCTAGCATTGGGGTTAATTGTCGCGCGTTTGGCGGAACCTTTCGGTATCCTAGGTACAGTCTCAACAGGAGGTCGCTCAATATGAAGGTCATTACTTCCGGGAACCGTTTTATCCTTAGATGTTTCGGCTTCACCATAATCACGTGACCGAGTAGTCACGTTAACGTTTGAACCCATCATAAAAACATTTGATGCTTTTTCCCCTTCCTGGTTGCCCCCTGAGGAGGTACCAGGATTCGAATTTGCGCCAGCAAGAAGTTGCTGCCCTTGGGGAAACGGGTTAGTCAACACAGCTTGCGAACTAGAAGTCCCTTGCTGTGCTAACAAGCGCTGAGCGTCTTCGATTCTAGGGCAAAGATGAGTTAGATGGTCCCCACTGCATAACTTGCAAGGAAACTTGACTTTCTTTCTCGACTCACCCTTACCACCACCAGCGTTGTTGCCGGATTTATTTGCATCGGGCTTCCCATCCGAGTTCTTCTTTTTACCACGTCCTTTCTTTTTCCCATTGGAATTTTGATTTCCTTTGGGGTTATCGGATTGGACGGCGTTAATGGAAGAATTTTGGGAAGCAGGAGGATTAGACATTGTGACTTGGTTGTTAGGAGCAGTTTGTAATGACAACTGCTGCAATTGATTCAACAAGTTCACTGTAGTCGAGTCTACAGACCCCACGATACCATCCGCATGCGGACCTGGCTTTGGCTTAGCTAAATCAACCTTAGATCCAGGAGCATCTGGCAAGTACTTTTGGAGGATCCCAGACTGAGAGTAGATCAGTTCTAACTGCTGGGCCCTGAAAATGGCTTGCTCCTCAGAATAGACCCCAGACATGGAGACATCCTTGGAGATCTCAGGTTGCAAAGACTTCAAAAACCACTCTAGACGGTACTCCGGAGGGATTTCGGCTTTAATGAGCCTTTTTCTCCGTCTCCATTCCTGTATGTGATCAGAAATGTGGGTTGCCTTATCCTGACGAAAGGTAGCCAGAAGTTCAGTTCCGGCATCATAGCGGACAGGCAACTGAAAGTGATTCAAGAAGATATTAGCTAAGTCAGCGAACGATGTAAAGCTGCCCCCTGGCAACTCTATGTACCATTTAGCCGCATTACCAGTCAAGGTGCGCTGAAAAAGTCTCAACCTAACCGAATCTTCGATGAGGGAGTTAGATGAGCACCACAAATGGAATGTGGTTACATGATCGCCCGGATCTTCACCACTCTTCCCTTCGAATTTTGGGATGTCCGAAGGGAGTTTGGTTGGGACCGGAGGCCAGGCTGGATTGTATCTGATAGGGTCGTTTGTTAGCTTAGTGAGATCTGGCAAGTTTAACGTTGCCAGAAATGGAAGCCTAGGAGGACCTAGGGGATTCCACCCAGACTGGGCAGAACTCCCCAAGTTCTGAAAAGATTGTCCTGGGATTTGAGAGGCACCAGGCTGCCCCAAGTGACCAGTAGAACCAGCTGAACCAAAGGGCAAGCCTTGTGGTCCAGCAAAATTCGGAGTTTGACCAACTCCTGCCGTATAAGCTCCATAGCTTGCAAAGTTTCCTCCTATAGAATTGTAAGGAGTCGATAACCCCTGATATGGGTTCCAAGCCGAAGCGAGGGGAGGAATACTTTGAAACATGCTAACCGTGGAATACGGCCTACTTCCTTGTTGGCCAATGAATGGATTCGCAGTTCCTGCGTTACTAACCCCAGGGTTATTCCAACCTTGGAAAGGATTGCTGCTTTGTCCTATTGAAGAAAAAGGCATGGATCCTACCGTTGGGTTGGAATGTGGAATATGACCACTTCCAAAAGGAAAACCCTGAAATGAAGCCGATCCGCCCATCATGGACGTAGCGGCACTGAACGGAACTGACGGAATACCCTGTGATTGGGTGCCAAAAAGGAAGGAACCAGTACTAAAAGCATTGGTTTGGGCATTTCCACTCGTGGACGGAATGGAGGTAGACCCAACCAAAGATGTGCTAGCAAACGATCCGAACAAGGAAGCGGAGGGGATGGAAATGGTTCCTCCCCCTTGCACCGATGTTGGGGTTTGCATAGTCGCAGCACTCGTGGAAGCCATGCTTCCAGTAGTGATCATAAATGGTAAGCGCGTAGCGTAACCTGGACTCGCTGGTCTATATAATGGAAGCCCAACGTATTGCAATACGTCTGGGTAACTAGATGGTAGTGGAGAATTTGGAATCACTAATGATTCTGAAAGTTCTTCTACCTCTACGTTATCCTCCGCTTGAAAGCGAACTTGAGAAAAGACTGGAGCGTCCCTCTCTTGTTCAAAAGTACCAGGCCTTGCTTGGCCGCTAATATCCCCGAGAGGAGGATCAATCCCCGATGCGTCAGCCGGCGTGGGACGGACCCCACCGGTAGTATTCCCTCTGCGCCTTCTAGGAGAAGGCTCTAAACTAGGTGGCGAGAGACCACGAAGTCTTCGAGACCATCTTGGAGACCGGTCAGCCACTTTGAACTTTTTTTTAAGATCTAACTAAAGACTCAAAAAAATTAAAAGCTAAGCCGACTAGGAGCACAGAGCACACAGTATAAAGTTCCTAAAGATACAGCCAGTCAAACAACTTTCAAGTATTTCCGCTCCGGGTGATTGAGACCGGACACCAAAATACGAGAAAGTGAATCAAAGGGCCTTCCGAGGATAGTCTGGGATGATGAGGGCCCAGTCCTATCAGCGAAGGTATCAGAGGAAGTTACGCTGACCTCCTAACAACAGTCTGCGCCGGTGCAAGCCCCCAAGCTTCGCAAGGGTGCCCTCCGGAAGTACTGTCGAGAGTGATACAACGTCGACCTCAGGTGCCAGGGGATTCCCCTCCGCAGCCACCTATGCAGATCCCTATGAGAGGCAACTATGGGTACCAACTCGTCGCAGAAGCCAGGCGGAACAGTCGTGAGGTAAGTTCGGACAAGTAGGAGAGGGGGTATCTCTCTTCCCTGTCTTCACAGACCCTCGTGCTTAACTCCCAGATCCGGAGCTTTCCTGGTCTCCCTAACGCTATTGGATTTACTCTCTTTAATCAGACTCTTATGTTTGACGTTTTGTGTGGCCTTGGAGAGTTAACTCTCCACTCGCCTAATCCAAGGCCCTAAAATCCTAAACTTGTTGGTGTAATAACTAAAACAAAAAGTTCTAGTGGATTTTAATTAAGCGCTTGATTTTATTAGGCTGTTCTTTAAGTCAAAGGTAATGGAGGTGAAACTTGTGGTGTTTTATGGACGCAAAAGAAATTAATAAAACCTAGCTACATGCACATGCACTTTTGTTTTCGATGAATAGCAATTTCTATGAGGTTCAGAAGGCACTTGTAATATAAACAAAAAAAATTTTCCTTTTTCTTTTCAGACTCCACACTCACAAAAACTAACAAAACTAAATATGCCTAAAAAGAGATGCAAATCTTTCCCTAATGCAAGAACTAAATGTGGATGCACGATTCAAAGACTACTCTAAAAACAAAGAAGGAAAGTTGCTGCTTTACCAAATTTTGTCTTGCCACTGAAATGCTTAGATAGAAGATGATTTGTTACTAATCATTTCGTCCAAACAATAAAAACAAGTTTTAAGATAAAAAACAAAGCACTTTCACTTCGCAAAAAAGGAAATCAGATGAGAAGCAAGTTTAAGAAAGCGAAACTCAAAAACTTTCAAAAGATTTTCTTTCAATCAAACCAAAAAGTCTTTTTCAAGGGAAAACTCTCAAAAAAAAACTGACACTAATGATTGATAAACAAGCCACCAAACACTTTTGTGAATTGACACCTTCCAAATGATGAGAACTCAACAAAAATAAAATGTGTTCGAAATCGCTTTTGACAATCAAAAGCAGCAATGAAAGTCCAAGAAATCAAAAGACAAGTTTCAAGGAAATGGTAACAAACAACTTTCCCGAAACGAAGGAGCAAATGGTCATAAAAATGATTTCGTTAAGCAAACACAAATGTCATGAAAACAAAATGGACACAAAGATTTTAAGACAATCTTCCCACTCTGCCGAAACAGAGCAATCAAGATTCTTAAACAGAAACCTTGTGTGTCAAAAATCAATGATGCTTGCAATCAACGAAAAACAAGACTAGCACTCCTTATAACTAGAGAGAGTTCGAAACAAGATGCCCCCTGTTAAACAGAGAACTGTCACTGGGAATTGACTGCTTTAAACTGACCCAAACCACCAGACAGACATTCAGCCAAAAGAAAAATTATAAATCTTGAAAATTATGTGATATACGCGCCTGCAATTATTTGCAGAATGCGTGTACACGCGACTGTAACTAAGGAAACCTGCGTATACGCGGGTTTACTTAGTGCAACTTGCGTATATACGCTTCTGTAATCCAGAAAAAGTGCGTATATGAAGTGTTTCAAGAAAAATAAAAAACACAAACTGAAAAACTGGAAAAGCTTGGAGTTCAAGAAAATATCAGACAGTCAGAACCAACAAACAGAGGGACTGAGCTTTGATTGGCTTGAGGACTACCCAAACTAGGAACAACAAGAGTGTTGTCCCCAGTGGAGTCGCCAATTCTGGTTGAAGGGAAAGTACCCCTAGAGTCCTTCGGGCTGAGACTCTACCAGACTGAAAATTGCTTATACAAAGAAACACACACACACAGCCATCTTTTTTACTTTTAAGCAAATTCTAATGTTTAGGGTACATACCTAAGGTCCTACGTTCGAGAAGACCGTTAGGGTGCAAACCCTTCTTGGAGTTCCCTTCTTCTTTCTCTGACCTGCAAGACAAACAAATCAAAGAACACAACAGTACATGTATAGAAGTTTATGTATAAATCATCTTCATGCTATAAAGTTAGTTATAAAAAATCTTTAAGTAACCACTTTCATAAGAATTCAACACAAGAATCTCATAAGCATAAAGAAAGATTATTCGGGAACAAAGACGTGTTTCTTTATATATAAAGGCAAATAAAGTACATATATCGGAAAGATATCACCTGAACACCTTCAGCAGGCTCCAAGCAAGCTTCCTCCCGGATTCGTTCCAGCCTCCAGCCTCCAACAAGAGCTCCTTCCAAGTCTTACTCAATGATGATGTCAAGGATGAATGATCACCAATACACATGGAAACAAGGGTTTCCTATGCAAAATGGGGGAAGTGCAGAATGCACCAAGGACTTCAGACCTGGTCTAAGGGAAAAATCTCAGCATAATAATCTTGCTCTCCTTTCTCTCTCCCCTTGGCCTTCCCTTTGATGTCTTTTTATACCCTCTCCAAAGTAGTTTTTTAGTTAGGAGTTGGTTGGGAACAGTTGGGCCACGGGCACTAACAGGTGATCCAGCAGGTAAACCCGCGATCACCGCTCGAAAAAGAGGAAATTATATTTTTTTAAGTGTTTTAATAGATACACGCGGGTTGGGTATGACAGACCCGCGTGTACATGCGTTTAACACAGGGCAAAGTCGCGTATAGGGAATAAAACACTGTTTTTTAACTTTTTGGACCAGGTCTGGAAGGAGGGGTTGCCCTAGGCCATAAGTGCAGCATCACAAACCATAAGAGTGAGATTTGGAGCTATAACAGACACCGCTCAAAAACAGATCATAGATCAATACACCAGTATTTTTGATGTGGTTAAAACCCTCAAAGAGGGAAACAGTCCTCGGCTTGAGCCAATGCGGTCACTTCAGGAAATTTATTAATAAAAGAATGAAAATTTACATAAGCTTCTCTCATGGATGGTTACCCTACAAATGACCCTCCATGCTCTTTAAGTAGAGATCATGGACCAATCGGGTGTTAAGCCACGGATCAAGTGTCGGTAATACCGAGGAGAGAATGAACTGTTGGATCACTACATATCATGACCATCGGATTGTAAGTTACAAAATGTACATAGTAAAGAAACACACTTTACTTAACTCTATACTATACCAAGTTATACTTAACTATTTCTTATGTGTCGGAATATCCTAACACTATAGGATCCTATAGGATCCTTCAGGAGATCCTACAGGATACAGTCAAGAAGTCTATAGGATTGGCAATGAGCAACTTCAAAAAGAAAAAATGGTAGGTGGCTTCATCAAGCAGTGTTAAGGAGGTAGGCTCTGCATTTCCCCACATTTTTCCAAGTGAAAGGAACATAAAAAATTCTTCTAGTTTGTTGAAATTGATTGGAGTATAGGGGAATTGTGTATAGAGAAAATTCAATTAAATTTCCTCCATTAAATTTTATATCAGACATCTACACTCCTCCATCCATCAAAGAAAATGATAGGGGGGTTTAATAGAAGGGATCCCATGAACACCGTGAGGATTCATCAGCACCCTCCTGTGCTAGAGATATTCACAAGGCATAATTGGATGGGTTTCTTTGAGAAATTGAGGGGGTATGATGATGAAGTAGCCATATATTTTTCTCTCTCCCTCATTCCACTGACTAGGACCCATGCCAATGTGGTGGTGAGAGGCATCTCCATAGAACTCACCCCTGAAATCATAGGAAAAATTTCCACACCTCCCTTAGGAGTGCCTTGGAGAAAGGAGGATATAGGTCACATGGAGGAAAAACTAAAGGAGATGGGAAAAGAAATGAGTAGCCTGAGGGACAGAGAGGCCATAATGAAAGCTTAGTTGGAGGTAGAAAATGCATGGTTGAAAGGAAAGCTACAAGAAAGAGAGAATTAATTGGCATCCATGGCCAGTCTATCCTTAGAGGCAATCCAGTGCAGGATGCCAGCTAAGTCCTATGCCTTATACCTTAAGGAACAATGACTGTAATTCCAAATCAAGGCCCTATCACAGAGAGGCACTATGCCATTCTAGGATTATAGATAGTTCATTGATCTTTGTGATAAATTCACATTGGAGGATAGGGCTAAGATGTTTGAGTTCTACCTACATAACTTAGCGTTGATAGATCTGAATGTATGGGACCCTAATTCAAAACTAGGGGTTTTACAGTTGATGGCTTTGACGTCATGGATGAACCATGAGGAAGCAAGGCCTGTAGAAATGAAGAAGATAATGACAGGGGAACAAATAGAGGCTCTCATGATAAGAGTTGAGTAGTCAAATCCAATGGTTGTCATCAACACACATAAATTAATTGAAAATGACCCTCAACTTTCACCCAGGTATCTTGCTACCGAAGAGAAAGAAATTACACATTTTGAGGATATGTTAAGGATTTTAGGGGATGATAGCATGCAAGCTTGCCAAAGGAGATGGAATAATTTTCCATAGAGTTTGAAAATCAGATAGTACCATTCTCCTCAAAGAATGAGAGAAGCATTGAAGAGGACACCTATGTACAAGAAAACCCCCCAAAGACTCAAAGTCAATTGGATTTGCTTGAGACTCAGTCCACCACTACTCTTAGGGATGTTAGAAGGAAGGAAGGAAGAGGAAGAAAGAAAATAGTGGGAGGAGATTGGAAGGAAGGCATGATTATATGCATAGGAAGAGGAAACTACAACAGAAGCATGGGATGTCGGGGAGGTCACTAGAGCTATGAAAGACATGGATATTGATTAAGTTGCTCAAAGGATTAGCAACAATTTCAGTAGGGGGGTGATGATGAGCCTTATCATTGGGTAACTATATGGACCTTAATTCACCTCCTAGCCTAGTCAAATCAACACTTCTCTCAATTTATTACATATTTTGATTCTATTTTGTTTAATGAGATGAGTCAAAGTGGGATATTATGCCTAGAGGACTAATGTGCATTGAATTTAGGTTTGTGAGAGAAAATTAGGGAGTTTTGGCTAGATTAAGGGCCAAAACTCGAATGAGACAAGGAAGAGAGATTGAAGGAGGTAAATCCTCCTCATTTACTCCTCCCTCATTTGAATATTCTTCCATCAATCACACTAGCTCGGAGTACAAGCAGCCAAGTCATGGAGATCAAAAGGCAGCTGAGCAAGTAACAATTAAAGAGTTAGTTTACCTCAAGTTTGGTAGCTGTGCCTCCCTAGATTTAAGTAAGTCAATGGAGACTTCAATTGTATAAATAAAGAGGCCCGGATACTCATTAGGATTCAAGCTTTGGCTGTAAAAACACTAGTCATTTTCGAGTTCAAAACTTGTGGAAGAGATTGCTAAGTAATTTTCTTTTTTGATAATGAGAATGAGCATTTCCTTGATCAAGCACTGAGTTAACTCAGAGGGATGAAGCTCTTGGGTTAGGGCACAACCCTAGCAGAAAATGCTCATCTTCTTGTATTTGTATTCTTGTATTGATTTCATAGATTCATGGTTGAATTGTATTTAGAAGTATTTCATTGCAAGTAGTGTAGATTTGATTAGTTTTCTTATTAGTTTGCTTCCATTTGTGCTTTACTTCAGCAATAGTTTAGAAGAGATAAATGAACCTCAAAAATTTGTCAATAGGTGTTTTGGCCTCACTTCTTCCTTCAGGGATCATGATTTGAGGAAAGAACTCCTATGCAGCCCCAAAAAGACAGAATTCTAGTTTCTCATGGAATTTATGGTTTTCTGTACTTTGGCTAGCATTTGATCAATTTGCAAGAGTAGGATTTAGTTATAATTTCTTCCATATTCATTCTTACATTAGATATCATCAATGATTCCATCTTATTCTGAAAGTTTTCTTCATGCATGAAGTGGACAGCTAGCTCATTAAACTATAATTTCCTAGATCATTGAAATTCTTCTTGTTTACATGATTTTTGGGTAAATGTCAATGTTTGATGCAGTGCAGGTGTTTAAGAAGTATAGATAGATCTCATAGTCAGCAACTTCCTTCCAACTTCATCCGTCCATGATCATTCATTGCTTGCACTAAAACCCCCACAAATTTCATCATTTCGCAACGAAACTTCTCCAAACTTGTTGAGAAAATCCAGCCATCTTCCAACTTTGGTTTTGAGTTCTGGAGTGATCCTAGGTATGTTCTTACCTCATTCCGTCCACCAACCGCCTTCCCTAGGCCTTCCATCTCCTTCAACACCCATCCTTTTGCTCTCAGTTGTATCCTTTAGTAATACAGGGAATCCTGTAGGTTTTTAGGACATTCTGTAGATTTTCCTATAGTAGCCTGTTTTGAGGGTGAATTGAGGGAGAAGGCTCTAGGAAGCTAGAAAAGGTCATATGTTGGTCTCCCCAACCTCCTAACTATTCACTAGCATCCCTAAGACACATTCCACAACATCAAAAGAGATTAGTGTTCACACTTTTCCATAAAAAAAAAAGAAAAAAGAAAAAAGAAGAGAAGACAAAAAGAAAAACAAATTTATTTTAGTCATTTACATGCACAGTAGTAGAATGTTTGAGGTTTTGAATTTACATGCTTAGGACAATAGGATTTCATACATGTTAACTTAGCCTTCTTTTTGAAGAATAGTCCCTTAGCAGTTAGTTAGAAAATGGTGTGTTTTAACCATTTTATTTTAGTCTTCTTCCTTACTGTAGTAGACAAGCTTTCCCTTAGAGTAGATTTCTCTTTCTCTCATGAGTAATCAAGCTTCTTATGAATCCATAAAATTTTGGCTTGAAAAACCTTAGTGGTTTATCACCAACTAAGCAATGACAAAGAGCAGACCCATTACTTTTAGTTGTGTATACAACATTGTCACCTCCAAGTTTGTACGAACCCCAGGTTGATAAAGTAAAGTTGGTAGCCCAAGGAGTTGCAACATTCTTTTGCTACAATACTAGTGCTCTTCAGCTTGTTTGCGGAAGAATGGATTCACTCTGAGGTGAAATTGTAGGGTCTAAAGCTCGCTTTTCAAATCTATGGTTTTGGGCCATAGTCGCAGGCAAAATAGAGTATGGATCCAGCAATAGCCACTCACAAAAAATCTCATCAGTACGACGGGAGCCTTCCAGTCACATTAAGAACTTTCCACCCATGTGACTGGGAGTTTGGGTTTTATATTTCTAGTTGCAGACCCTAGTTTCCCATAGACTAGGCTTAAGAGAGAGAATGAGAACTTATAGTCAGTTGCCCATAGTGTTTCACAGTGTGAGTAGGAAGCCAAAGTTTCTCGCATAACATCTTGGAGGGTGCAACCAAAGCTCAGAGCTCAGAGATAGATTTGGGTATATCCAATCATAGTTGCTCACTTGTAGTAATTTAGAGAGCGACTACGAAGCCATAGTTGCTCAGATCCTCCTATGTGTGACCATGACTCAAGTGATGGAATCTCATTTCTCCAAGGATTTCACTCATTAACCACAAGGTTTGACCATTGAATGTAGACAGTGACAATTCTTTACAGACGTCAGGATCAATATTTTGAGTATAATATTTGTTGGGTTTATTTCATGGATGTTGTACTTGTTTTTATTGATTAGTTGCATAGATGAAGATATGGATCATTGTATTCTCTTTTGATGAATCATTTAATGACAATCTATAAAAAGAAGAATGTTGAAAATAGCAACAAGAAATGCTAAAAATAGAAGTGATAAAATTAGCACTGCTATAAATAGCATTTCGGGATACATTCCAATTTTAGTTAGTCCCTAAACTAAAATTGAGAATTAAAATTCGAATTTTATCTTAGCAGCTGTTTGTAAAATAATTAATTAATTCATATTGAGTTAATTAGTTGGAGAAAATCAAACATGAAGTCTATGTGAAGACATGAAACAATTTCTCCATTCATTGAGGAAGTTATCTCTTGATTAAAGGAGATCAGGATGAGTTGTACTTTGAGTTGTAATTAGTTAGCTCAGTTAACTGAGTTAAGTATAGTTAGATTAGTTCAAATAGTTTGTTGAACTAACCGTGAGTTCAATTAGTTAATGCATGCATGCATGTAACTACTGCACCTCAAATAACTAAATATTCTCTCATAAATAACTCATGCATGTCAGTTCAGATAGAGACCGAGTTGAGATCAAATGATGGGACAATGTAGTATCAGTTGCTGGAATATTCCATGGAGGATATGTTACAGGGAAAAGTGTCTATGCAGAACTGTTAATCCCACTAAGGTGTGGTAGCTACCTTAGAAACAAACAAAGTAAAACTACTTTCGTTTTCCTTTATGAAAGATAGATGAGAGAGGAATAGCGGAGACACACCTATGTCTTGCGCTTGGTTCCTAATTCGATTCCCCTCTCTTCTGATAGTCCTTTGCTACTTGCTTCCTTGTACACCTAGCTTCACAAAGTACCTGTAGAATCAAAGTAGCATAAAACTATACAAGAACATGGATCTATTATCATAAACAATCTAGGATCAGATGTAAATTGACCATACAAATGCATGAAACATAAATGACACAAGAGTATGGAGGAAAACTTGAATATCTTTATTGATAATCAAGAAAGAGCCAACAAAGTTAAAACCAGTTGTTCTGACCCAGCATCATCCTCTCAGCAAGTAAGCCCTTCTTCACCTCATGCAAAGCTTAGATCACCCAACACTATGATGTTGCCTCAAGAAACCAACAACAATTCCTTACAAGATACAAAATTCCAGCCTCTGGATCTCTGGGATGAGGGATCCATATATAGATATCTGTAAGGGAGATGAGTCAACTTGTGATTTGATTAGTGTCTTCCCTCTGATAGTTTTTGCTTCCACTTGGAGATTGATGATCTCTTACTCATCCTTGGTCAAATTCAGAGAGGCAAGTGTCACAGGAGAAGTTTCTGGAAGATTCCATGCCTCTCCACCTTGCGGATTGACACTGCCATTTGTCACTTCTCGCCCATCGCACCCCATAGAAGGGCTTTTTGAAATGAAACGCACCCACAGAGTGTACTTAGGTGAGATGCAACGCACTTTGCCTATGGAGCAAGTGAAATGATCCTGTTTTGACCATTTTTGAGCAGTTTTTTATGGAGAACTTCTGGGAGAAGCTATAATCAATTGACCTTGTTCTTTTAGGGGTCGGAACAACACTTTTAGGGACTTAGGAGCCCTTGGTTTATGGACATTTTATGCTTGGGGTTGCAGTGCCCAAAAATGTCTATAACAGTTGCCTCCTAAAGCATGAGGTCGTTAATCTCTTTTTCTTTTCTTTTTTGATGTCGGGTGAAATGCTTTATCATGAGGGTCCGAAGTTCTTTCAAGCTGGGAGGATACCTGTAATAAGATACAATACAATACATTAACTTCATAATATTTTCATGATCTAGCTGAGGCGAGCATTCCCATGCTTAGCTTTATAAATTCATTTTCATGTACATAGGACAGACAATCGTCTGAGTGTAGACTGATGATTCTGGTAGAGCCATCATCCCTTTGATTGGATGATTATCTGTGCAGCAATAATGTACATCTGATGTCTTTATTTCCCTCAATATATATCGCAGCTCGGATGGATGAAACTAGATCCAGGGTCTTCAATCTCATTCGATCTTCACTCAAAGTACAAGTCGATCCATGTGAGAGATGTTCTGGAGTTGAACATGGAAAGACATCGCCTGATTACCAGCCAATGATGTAAGCTGTTAACAGGCGCGAGAGGAATCACCGATAATGATAATGATCCTCAAGGTACTGTAGTACAATTCACGTGGTGTGAATAAAGGACTTGGCGTCGAAAACCACGCAAAATCTTTCCGTCGAAGGCCATTGATGTAAACATGTCGCCGCAAGTGAGAAACTTGCCATTGAGGCATGCAAGCTTCAAAGTACTGAAAGGGGTGTCCCTAGATCGACTTTTTGGATAATGAGCTGATGTCGACAAGAATCGATCCGTCATAGGAGGGCCTTAATGAATCCAACATCAATGACACGGAACGGAGCAAATGATTTTAATGGAGGTGAAAACGATCTGGTGATATAAGGTTCAGGGTGGCAGTCATGAAAGAATGGAGCGTAAATGTATTGTAGTGGGTGAGACACAGGTGAATTCTCTGAGTGACTTCTCTTGAACATATCGGTGACATTGACGTGATGGATTGGTAGCATTAACCCCAAATGTGGATGGTGTGATGGGACCATGGTGATGTGACGGTGAATGAAACAACCCAACCCAACTTGGATGCGGAGTGAAAGTGTCATGTTCAAGAGCAACTTTCTACCAACAAAGTTTCTTCAAGTTTTCTTCCCAATTTTTCCCCAGTAATTGTTGACCAGTACCTCTTTATTTTTGTCAAGCTTGAGGAGGATAACATATGCTTGTTCTATAATTTTCCCTTCGGGCAAACCCATCGTTATGTTTTAACGAGCCTAGTGATAGTGAAACTCGTTCTTGTCTACTATGGACAAGTTTGTCGCTATTAGGTTTTAACGAGTTTAACGACAAAGATAACTCGGTCCTTTTCAATTTTAGAGAGTCTGAAAAGGGACGTCAAGGAAACTCCAAAATCATTTTTCGTCATCTAATCCCTTAAGTCCAAAAAAGTATAAAACAATAGAGAAGGGATGAATTTTCGATACTTTTAACGAGCTGAACAAAACAAGCGCTCGATCTTTTTGTGTAATAATCCCTCAGGTCCAAAAAGATTAAAATCTAAAGGAGGGATAGCACTTCCGGTCCCTTTAACGAGCTGGAGAGGCCAATGGCTCGGAAATCTTTTCATATTTTACGAGTCAGTTGAAAAGAGCTTAAAGGAGACTCGTCTTTGAGGAACGAGTGATAAAATTGGGTAGCAGCTGATTCTAGGTAAGGTTTGGAATTTTCCAATCACGATAGTGTTACAAGGTTGGCTAGCGGGATCACTCTTCACAGCTGTTCCTCAAAAGGGGTAAACAATCAAATGGAGGTGAATTATCAGCCAATACAAAGTGCAGATGATGATGGGAACATGACCAAGGCTTTAAAGGCTGAAGTACTACATTCACGATGATTATTTACCAGGAATTGGTTCATTTTTTATTGAGCATAAACGCTGGGGGAAACATTTGCTCATTGCTTATGTTTATTTTTTAATGAGCATGAACTCCGCGTTAAAACTGCTCGATTAATCCAGTCGTATAATAAGAATGTCTCATATATGAAAACGACACTTTTTAGAGTTTTTCCCCACATCCTTTCTTTATGCAAGTTAGGAAACGACCAATCCTACGAGTTTAAAGGGTTAGAGGACCTACAAATTTAAAAAATAAATGGTCACTCTTCGCTTGCACGCCAAAAGGTTTGCATGCCCCTAGGTATAAAATAAAGCTTCAAGGTCACCTTTTATTCTACAGACCAAACATTTGTTTTATCAGGAAAGGCCTACCTCTTTCAGGTTACCAAAGATTGTTTTATCTGGATCGCAAACAAAACACTTCTTCAGCGATGCCTACCAAAATAGACAAAGGCGAGCGGTGCAGACACCTCCACTCACATAACTTTGACGAGGGAATCTTATTCTAGTCTAACCCCCTTTTCCAATCACGGACGGGAGTACAGACTAGTCATATATCCCTCGCGGAAACCTACCCTATACCCGAAGTTTTCCTGCCGAGGCAGACCAAGGTGCATGCCCCGTGGGTTTCAGTCATGTCCTCTGAATCGCTCGCACTCATCAGGTGGATGGACTGGGGATTGATGAGACATTCCTTGTGTGAAAAGACCATTTAGGAATGGTATATGACGATTTGCTCTGTGTGATCCGGGAAATGAACGCTGGTCTACGAGCTTGACCACTCTTCCTTCGTGCGGAAAACACATTACTCTTAAGAGTGATGAGACAATGGCTCCCATGCAATAAATATAGTCTCGTCTAAGGAGTATATTATAATCTAGGGGTCCTTGGACTACCATTACATTCATATGAATGGTTTTCCCTCTCAATGTTATGGGCACATTGGGAAGGATCCCTAACAGTCGACTGGTTCCTTTGTCAAAGCTTGTTAGATTTCTCATCTGAGGCAAAAGCGATGGCGAACCAAGCGCTTTCAAAGCAGTCGAGGAAAGGATACTCACAGAAGCCCCTTCATCTATGATGGTACCGGCCATAACCATTCTATATATTTGAGCAATGATTCGGAATGGTAAACTAGCCGGTAAACGGGGTCTGCCTAGTTGATTCCAGTCAAAGGAAACAACTAGGTTGCTTGGAGGTGGGACCGAATAGACGGCCGGGTACGACTCTGATGAACTTCCTTCCTGCGGTAAACGAATGGGTAAATTTCCCCCATGTTCATCAGAGTCTGTGCTTACGAAAAGAATTTGGACGGTGTCATCCTTGTTCTCTTTTGTGACTGTATCATCTGAAGACGGAACCTCTGAAGGCAAGACCGGGTCAACTGCCGTCTCGACCTTTTGACTTTCATCTGGTATGGGTTCAGATGGTTCGTCTTCAATGATAGATGCTTCGGCCGACCACTTGTGCGGGTCAGTCAGATTTTCAACTAGTGACAGACTTGGCAAGAGTTTTTTATATCCAGGAGGAAGTCGTAACGGTGAAACCGGACGATCATCCAAAAATATTTTAGCCTCATCTAAGAAGGGACAACGGTGGACGACATGATCGCCTTCGCACAGTTTACAAGGAAATCTATATTTTCCTTTCTGTTCTGGGGCTTCACTTTCACTAGTCGACGGTGTGTTTTCAACATGATCATCAGAGGTTGACGACATCGGGTTGTGCAAACGAGGAGACCAGTCCCTTAAGATCCGAGGGATGTAGGGACAATCTCTATGATAGTGGTCTCCTTTGCAAATGACACATGGCGATTTAGGCCTGGTCGGTGCAGTGTGTGGATTTTCGCTAGACGACGCTTGGTTGCCCCTTTTTGCCTTTGGCTCCTTCTTCTTCTTCTCTTTCTTCTTCTTTTCCTTCTTCTTCTCTGGTACTTGATTTTTGGCTTTACCAGCCTCATCAAGCGAAGAGGAAGGAGGAGAGAAAGAATTGGAGGAAGTAGAGGGTTGGGGGGTAACTCTGGAATCGTCTAGTTGCTGACTCGATTGTTCAGGAATTGTGGTGTTCTGAACGACAGAGGTTGAGAAGAGCCATACGGGCAAGCCGATTGTCAATCCTGGAAGCGACAATGTGGCCATATGGGGTGCACCAACATCTCCCCAAGAGGAGAAGGGACTAGGATTTCCTCCAAGGGGAATTCCTTGGTTGGTAGACTCCATTCTCTCAACCTAAGACCAACGTAGGAAAGGTGATGATTATTCCGTTTAAAATAAATTTTAGACGCTTTGACACAACTTGCTTTTTCAATTTTAAAGAGTCAAGAAAAAACAAAAGATGACTCTAGTCGCCTTCGATTTTTAATGATCCTGAAGTGACAAGTGCTCAGATGGACCTTTTCCGTTAAGGAGTCTGAAAAGGAATGAAAGTGACTACTCTGGAAATCTAGGCTGAGGGATTACCAAACCAATCGTAAAACTGCAGAATACTTTTTACGGTACGGCAGTCAATCTTCCCGAATGCTGTGTTCAGTGCATTGCGATCGATAGGGTGGCAGACACGGCTTCCTATGGATAAAGGATTAAGCCTATTGTGGTCTCCCAGAATATACTCGACGGTACGTGGGAGCACAAGTCCGTACTGGCACTTATCGTCTCAAAGTGGAGGAATCACCCAACCAACAGTGAGAACAATAGTTACCAGGTTTTACGACGTCGGAATACGTCTCTAGCCTAGACTTCTAGATGTTGTGCGTTAGGTTCCAAAGCATTGTTAGATTCATTAAATTTATTTTATAGTTGATCTTACTTAAGAAATTTGCCTTTCAGGTTCACCGCGTGATGTAGATGTACAATTCCTAAAATGCGATCTAATATGATAAACAGTCTTTTATCTTCTTTGTGCAATGAAAATCCTAGCTACTAAGGAAAGAAAGACAAAATTCTTTCAACAAAGAGCAAAGAGCACACACTATATGCACTGTCCTAAATCAAACCAATCAAACAGTCTAAATGCAAATGCACATGCATGTATTTGTTTTCAGCCTTCTTAATATGTGAATGATAAAAAGAAAGCTAATGCGCAAATCTGAATTACTTTTCAAGCGACAATTACTAACAAGTTTATTTTCAAAATAAAAAATGAAGACAATGACAACACTTTGTGATTTGGAAATGAAGACTTGCTTTCGACACAAGAAAAACCACAAATATAGATCAAATACAATAGTAATAGGGTAATCGACTATCAAGAGCAATCAGACTCTCTTCTATGACTGAAAACGACACTTGCGACACTTTCAAATCAAGAAACGACAGTACAATTACGTTACTTTTTTGCAAAGGAGAACTGAAAATGACTCAACAAATACACAAAAACATTTACAGTTATTTGCACAATGGAGGCAGAATATCAGCAAGGAAAGGGGTTTCAAACAGAGGTGTACTGACCATAGGCAGCAAAACTCATGAATAGAACTGAAAAGAATGAACACAGAAACCAAAATTCAGGAACAATGCCTAGTCTGATCAGCGCACCTGTAACACAGTGAATTTGAAATGCAGCGCACCTACTACACTCGGGAAGTGTGCTGAATTTCAGATTCATAGAACAGAGAGTGCGCTGGGCCAGGGATGAGACTTTGCTTGGGTTCTGGGTCACAGTTTGCAGTTCAGTTCAGGGATTTTGGGCGAGCAAGTGGTAATCAGTAAATCAACAATAGGGGTAGATCTAAGGAGGTTAATAGAGCCACCACAAGGGCAATTAGAGAGTTTGTAAATCAGTTGTTTAATTCATAAACAAAACCCACAGATTGACTGAAGCAGCATTTATCTACTTTGCATTTGCATATCAAATGCAGTTTGAAAGCTACCTGGATCGACTTTAGGCTCCGTCTGTAAGTTTATAAAGTAAACAGAATGTAGATAAACAAACAACCTAGTCGCTCCCCAGTGGAGTCACCATTTTGATACAGGGAAAAGTGTCTATGGAGAACTGTTAATCCCACTAAGGTGTGGTAGCTACCTTAGAAACAAACAAAGTAAAACTACTTTCGTTTTCCTTTATGAAAGATAGATGAGAGAAGAATAAAGGAGACCAACCTCTGTATTGCGCTTGGTTCCTAATTTGATTCCCCTCTCTTATGATAGTCCTTTGCTACTTGTTTCCTTGTACACCCAACTTCACAGAGTACCTGTAGAATCAAAGTAGCATAACACTATACAAGAACATGGACCTATTATCATAAACAATCTAGGATCAGATGTAAATTGACCATACAAATGCATGAAACATAAATGACATAAGAGTTTGGAGGAAAACTTGAATAGCTTTATTGATAATGAAGAAAGAGCCAAGAGAGTTACAACCCATTGTTCTGACCCAACATCATCCCCTCAGCAAGTAAGCCCTTCTTCACCTCATGCAAAGCTTAGATCACCCAACACTATGACGTTGCCTCAAGAAACCAACAACAATTCCTTACAAGATGCAAATCCAGCCTCTGGATCTCTGGGATGAGGGATCCATATATAGATATCTGTAAGGGAGATGAGTCAGCTTGTGATTTGATTAGTGTCTTCCCTCTGATAGTTTTTGCTTCCACTTGGAGATTGATGATCTCTTACTCATCCTTCGTTGAATTCAGAGAGGCAAGTGTCACAGGAGAAGTTTCTGGAAGATTCCATGCCTCTCCACCTCACGGATTGACACTGCCATTTGTCACTTCTCGCCCATCGCACCCCATAGAAGGTCTTTTTGAAATGCAGCGCACCTGCAAAGTGTACTTAGGTGAGATGCAACGCACTTTGCCTATGGAGCAGGTGAAATGATCCTGTTTTGACCAGTTCTGAGCAGTTTTTTATGGAGAACTTCTGGGAGAAGTTGTGATCAGTTGACCTTGTTCCTTTAGGGGTCGGAACAACACTTTTAGGGACTTAGGAGCCCTTGGTTTATGGACATTTTATGCTTGGGGTTGCAGTGCCCAAAAATGTCTAGAACAGGATAGCTCTTGCATGTAGAGGGAATTCATTCCTTGTAGATTGCACAGTTACTTTTGAGTTTGATGAGTGTGTGATGAGGCCAATTCACACAGGTGGTAGCATTGGACCCCAAGGAAAACTGTGCAAGGAAATAGGAGGCTTGGAGGGCTGAGGGAAGGCATATCTTGTGTCTATTCAGTCTGTGAGTTGTATTGTTTTATTGTACTGAGAACATAATAGCTTGTGAGTTGATGCTTTTTGTAATCTGAACATATTTCCACTTGTATGTTAATACATAGATCGAGGTTTTTAGCTGAGGCTTTCCCTAGAGTATTCTTCTGTGTTCATGTGTGATTGATTTATCATTCTCAGGTATATGTGTTCTATTTGATCTTGTTCAAAATCGATTAAGATTCTACAAGTTTGTTGTAGAAGTAGATCTTGTATTTTGCTTTAGTATATTGCATAATCTGTTGATCTACAGTCGGAATTTCTACATGGTATCGGAGCAAAGGTAATAAAAGTGAAGAATAGTATACAAATAAGGGAGAAGTTTGAAGCTTCATGTTCCTGATTATAGAATTCAAATTCTTATCACATCTCAAATTTCCCAATGGCATTCAACAATTTATGACTCGAGTATGCCCTTGATGGCAGCTCGAATTATATAGCCTGGAAGGATCACATGGAAGTAGTATTAGTGGACAATGGTCTAAAGGACTTCATTGATCAAGAAGTCCCCAAGCCGGCAGCAACTAATGCTATAGAATTGGTGGAATGGAAGAAATGCGTGGCTAGAGTGAGGAGAATCCTCTTAGAGGGAGTTTGAGACCACATTGTCTCAAGCCTCCATGGGAAGCAGACACCGTTTTCGATGTGGAAAACATTGAAAGATCTATATCAGAATAATAGTGATCACAAGAAGCTGGCATTGAAAGACAAGCTTCAGAAAATCAAGTGTGAAAAGGGTGACATGATCTCTACATATCTGAACAAACTCACCACCTACAGGGATGAGCTTGGAAGTGTAGGGATCACGACAGCCGATGATGACATGGTGAGTCTTGTCCTCCTTGGTCTTCCTAAGAGCTGGCATAGCTACCAAGACTCGATTAATGGAATAGAGAAACTTCTGGATTGAGAACGACTTTGGTCGGATCTGATGCAAGAGGAGATAAGAAGAAGCACCAGAGATGGATCTTCATCAAAGTAAGATGATGAACAAAATCTAGCCTTAGCGAGTAAGGCAAGGAAAGGGAAAGGGCAGGCGTCCCATCCCAAATCTAGTTCTTCCCATGGTGGGAAGAAGTTTGACAAATCAAAAGTGTGATGCTTTCATATTCATGAGGTGGGCCATTATGTTATGAAGTGTCCACAAAAGAAATCCAAGAAGGGATCCTCGAAGGGATGAGATGGTGAGGCACTGGTCTCATAGTTCGAGTTGGATTTATCTCTCATTGCATGGATGGTTTCATCCATGGTGGGATGTGTTTGGTACCTGGACAGTGGAGCTTCTTTCCACATGTCTGACCATAAGAATCTTTTCAGTACACTAGAGGAGAAGGATCTCCAGATGCAGATCGAGATGGGCGATGATGGAAAGTGTTGTGTTTCAGGTGAAGGTACGATTGTGTTTCAGAGGGAGAATGGAGCTCCTCTCACCTTAACTGATGTAAATTATGTACCAGGTCTGAAGAAGAATCTTGTGTCTGTTGCTATGCTAGAAGATAAAGGCTATGATGTAGTCTTTAGTAAATGAAAGGTATTCCTGAGGTATATCGATACTAGACAGACCAAGAGGATTGGGATTCGAGTTAAGAATATCTACAAGCTAGAGGTAGATGACTGTGTTGCACTGAGTTCCAAAGCAAAGGTGGTGCAAAGCCAAGATGTTGGCAAACTATGGCATAGAAGATTGGGCCACTTGCACCATGGGTCCTTGAAGATCATGTAGCTGATTTCTATCGAACTTCCCAATGAAAAAATGGAGCAGACAGATACATGCAAAGGTTGTACCTTGGGTAAGTATGTGAAATCTTCCTTTCAGGATCGAGACAGTAGAGCTGGAGAAATCCTGGATTGAGTTCACACAGATGTTTTTGGACCATTCTCTATAGCCTCCACCACTAAACAAAGGTACTATGTTATTTTTATTAATTATTTTTCTCGTAGATGCTGGATCTACTTTATGCAAAAGAAGGATCAGACCTTCTTGAGGTTTTGTGAGTTTAAAGCCTTGGAAGAGAAAGAATCTAGAAAGAAAATAAAAGCCTTGCATAGCGATAATGGTGGAGAGTATGTCTCCCAACATTTTAAGGACTCCTATGCTGAAGAAGGAATTAAACGAGAGTTGACGGCACCCCATAACCCACAGCAGAATGGGGTAGCCTAAAGGAAGAACAGATCGATTGTGGGAGCAGCTCGAGCAATGTTGCATGACCAAAGCTTACCACTTCATTTATGGGTTGAGGCAAGCAATACAACAGCATACTTGTAGAACAAAAGCCCTCACCATATACTGGGAATGAAGACACCTATGGAGGCCTTTTCCGAAAAGCAACCAAATGTGAGTCACTTCAGGATCTTTGGATCATCGGTTTATTGCCACGTGACTAAAGATGCTCAGAAGAAGCTAGATCCAACAACTGCTTTGGGAATATTTGTGGGGTACACTAATACACCCCATAACTATCGAGTGTACCTATCTACCAGTCAAAGGACATTGGTATGAAAAGATCTGAAGTTTGACGAGTAGAAAGCCATGCGAGTATCACTTTAGAGGGAGCTCAAGTTGCATGCAGAGGAGGAACTTTCAGTTCCTAAGGAGGAGGAGCCTCAGATTGATGTAGAGTAGCCGCATGGAGAGGATCCAAGAGTGGAGACATCCGCTCATGTTGAGTCTTCCAAAGATGGGAAGAAACGCTCAAGGGAAGCTGACAGGTTGATTTTGGATGAGCGGGAGAATGTGGGACAACCATCTTCTCAGTGCAGATAGAGGAGGTGACATGAGCAGTACATTTGTTACATGGCCCTAGTTGGGGAGTGTGTAGAGTCCAAACCTTCTTCATTTGAGGAGGCAATGCAGCAACCAGTCTGGGCTGATGCAATGGTAGAGGAGTACCACTCTATCATTCAGGACAGTGTGTGGGATGTTGTCCCAAGACCTCAAGACAAGTCAGTGGTAAGTTCCAGATGGATTTACAAGGTAAATCGGGCAATTGATGGCAGTGTTGAGAAACATAAGGCAAGGTTTGTTGCCTATGGTTTCTCACAGGTCGAGGGGATCGACTATAATGAGACCTTTGCTCTAGTAGCAAGGTACTCATCTATTAGATCGATGTTGGCACTATCAGCTCAAATGGGTTGGAAGATCCATCAGATGGATGTGAAGACAACATTCCTCAATGGGAAGATTGAGGAAGAGGTGTACATTGAGTAGCCAGAAGGTTTTGAGACCTTCGATTGTGAGTCGCATGTGTGCCGACTCAAGAGGGATTTGTATGGGCTGAAGCAAGCACCCCTTGCTTGGTACACTAGGATCGATAGTTATTTCACTGGGTTGGGCTTCACCAAGAATGAAGCAGATGCGAACCTTTACCACATCATGGTAAAAGGTAAGCCATTGATGATTGTTCTTTATGTGGATGATCTAATTTTGACAGGTGATGATCAGTTGATCAAGTCTTGCAAGGAGGACCTTGCAAGAGAGTTCAAGATGAAAGACATGGGTCTTATGCACTACTTTCTAGGCATAGAAGTGTGGTAGAAAGATGGGGAAATATTTATGTCTCAAGGCAAGTATGCCAATGAGATACTCAGGCGCTTCCACATGGAGAAGTGCAAGCCCATGCAGACTCCTCTAGCTGGAAACTAGAGGAAGAAAGATGCTACTTTAGGTGAGGTAGTAGTTGCTACTATTTATCGATAGCTTGTGGGTTCACTTATGTATCTAGTGAACACACGACCAAAATTATCCTTTCCACTGAACCAGCTGAGTCAAGCTATGGTTCAGTCTACCAAGCTATTTTGGAAGGCAGCGAAGCATGTGCTGAGATACCTCAGAGGCACATCTCAGTATGGATTGTGGTACAAATGGACAGAGGGAATGAAGCTTCAGGGCTTCAAAGATGTAGATTGGGCAGGAGTCCATCAGATTGGTAGAGCACTTCTGTAGGAATCTTCAACCTTGGTTCAACGACAGTTCCCTGATATAGCAGGAAACAGAGGTTAGTTGCACTTAGCTCAATAGAGGCTGAATACATGACTACCAGTTAGGCAGCATGTGAGGTGATTCAGATGCAAAAGATTTAGTGACATTATTTGGTTAGAGGATGGATCCAACTGTGATCTACTACGATAATCAGAGTTGTATCAAACTCTTTGAGAATCCAGTTTTTCATGATAGGTCCAAGCACATTGATATTCGGTATTGTTAACACCCAGGTTGTTCCCTTTGACTCCCAAGGGAATACGGCCGGGGTAACCACTAACCAATCTTTGGATTATAGTTTCTAGCCAAACTGTAATCAGAGAGGGCTCTCTCTTTATAATTTGTCTCTGTTCTGTACTGATTTTAGGCTAGCTATAAGTTCAGGTTTGTTTTAAGGTTTTGGTTGGATGATAATTTCAGTCAAGGTGCTTATGCATTCTCCAAAGTGTTCTAGTCCATTGGGCTATGGAGTCAGTGGTCCTTTAGTTATTTTGAGGTGCTGAGTGATTTGCTGTAGTGATGCTGCAGAGCAAGATTAGTGTCTGAGAAACAAACGTTCATAAAGTGTTTGGGTGGGTTGTGTCCAGTTTATGCAAGGCAATTAAGAATCTTACAGTAAACTGTTAGAGAAAGATAGTGAGAATATTGACCTAGGAGCATTTAAGAATTTCTAGGTAATATTCATACATATAGAATCACCAGCTACATGAGCAATTAAGAATTCATGTCCATGGTTAATTCTGAAGACAACATTTACAGCAGTAAAAATTGAGTACAAGGTGTCGCATAACAAATCTTGCACTATTCTTTTTCTTTACTGCTAGCTTATTGTAACATGAATACGATTTGATAAACATAAGAAAGACAAGAACAGAGATTAAGGAAAAAACTTGTTATTTCATCAGACAACACAGGAATTCTACATCAACACATGAATCATCAGCAATACACCATAGTTCCAGGAAATCACTGAGCTGATCTAGCTCTTTGTATGTAACAATTCTGAAGGTAAACAGTATACATGCCTCAGAGTGAAAAATTACCAACCCCTTATGCGTTACTAAGGGGAGTATATATACAAATTTTACATAAGAAAATATCTGAATGGAGAGTGAATGCTTCATTAATAGCATGCCAACCGCTGGAGTGTAGTAGCTAAGAAAGTTAATGCTGTAATAACTTTTGTTGCCTTAGCTGTCAAAAATGGTCAGAGCTTGTTGACTTGGTGGCAGTTGAAGTCGGCTGAGGGTACGCTGTCAAAATTTGCGCATTTCTTTACCCTTTGGGCTAGCCATCATTGTCTATGTGATGAGTCACATTTCAGCTGTTTTAAATGCTGACTTTATCATGCTGTTGTCTTGTAGTGACCTGGAGCTGGCAGTGGCCGAATGACTGAAGCTACCATGGCAAAATCTGAAGCATAAATTGCCACCAATCCTCCTTAGGCATTTGATGTCTGCACATCTTTATCAATGTTTCCTCGGCCTCTGTATGTCTATAAAGATTGGGAGGGGTTTCAAACAGGTGATTCACTTCATTCTCAATGAAGAACAGGCCTTCAAGTTTGTCATATAAGCTCTGTCCTGTGGGAGGCCCTGTTTGTTCAGATGAACTGCCAGATGCAATAATCTGATTTTCAATAGTGGTTGCCATTCTGTTGGCCATTTGATCTGGAGAGATCAGTTTTCCTGCACCACTTAGTAAGCTGGGTAGGCCTTTTGCTTGCAGCACTCCCATTTTAACTTTTTATTCCTCCACATCTGCTTGCATCTCATAGTGCTTCCTCTCCACTATTTGTATATAGTTCCTGAGAGTTAGTATCTTCTTAGCAGAGAGGACAGCCTCTGTTCTGTTGGGAATGCCTATAGCTGCCAATTCCTCCCTTTCTTGCCTATTCAGGAAGTCTATCATTCTGTTTGCCTGCTCTGCTCTGTTCCCTAGCACTGTCTTGGCCTTCTGAATTTCTGCTTGAGCTTGGCCCATTAAATCCATCTGCTCATGCATTATTTTTATTGACCTCCATTGTTGTTTGATGGATTGGCCAATTTTGGCCCATAGGATTCTCTTTATGTCGGCCATAGCAGTCTCCAGATTCAACTCTTTCTCTAAGGCCTTTATCTTTTCTTTTTGGGCCTTTATTTCTCTGCCCTATTCTGCTACAGTCACTTTGGACTTGTCATACTTGGCATCCAGTTCTGCCAAATTTTCCTTGGCCTTCTTTATTTCATCTGCCTAGAGCTCCATTGCTTTGACGGCCTTGGTCAATTCCTCTACACTTGGGCTGGCATCTGGAGCTGCTGCTGTTCCTGCTGCTTCTGTTGTGGGGGCCACTTCTGCCCCTGAAGTTGCTGCTGTTGTCGAAGTAGTTGGAGGAGCTTGGGAAGTGGATTCTGCCTGTTTATCTTGTAGTGCTCCTTCCATCTCTTTCTCCAATTCTCTGATCCTCTGGTCTTGCTGCATTAGGAGGTCTAATTGGTCCTCAGCCTATTTTTGCTTTTGAAGTTCTGTTGTTTGAGGGTGCTCTGTGGGCTGCAGCTTCAACCTCTTCTTCAATGCATTCAGGTCATCATCCTTCTTCTTCATGAGGGCCTTCACACCCGTTGGATCACTAGGATCATGTCCTAGATCAATGATGATCTCCTCAAGAGACTTTATTCTATTGTCTTTGGCCTGAGAGTACATTCTCTCAAAATCCAACTGGGTGTTGGTGTTTTTTAGGGACTCTTTCAGCTCATGGGCCATGGTGGCCTTCTCCACCAAGGTTGCATAGACCATCTCCCCAGCTTGCTTATGGAGTTCAATCTGGTCCATGGGATGTATATCTCTGGCTAGGACCTCCACCCTTGTCTTCACAAAATCTGCAGTTGTCTTAGGCTGCGGCCCTTTGGGCTTAAAGTGGCTGAAGATTATCTTTTCCTGCTGAATGTCATATACCGACATTAGCCTTTCTTGCTGGGCTGGTGTTGCATCTATGAATTGCTTGTAGACCTCAGCCCTTAGCAGCTCATTCTAAGCCTTTATTTGCTTGAAAGAAGCCTTAGTGCTCTTGGGCTTCTTGCTTTGTTGGGAAGAAGAGGACACCTCCAAACCGAGCTGTAAAGTTTGCTCCTGCTGAAAGGAGCTTGTACCTGTATGCTGACTGCCCTCCCTGTCTTTTCTTGCGCTGTCCAAGACATCTTCGGTAATGTCTTCTACCTCTGGGGAGTCTGCTCTTTGCCTTTTGGCTTCTGGCTGGTGGGAGGATCCACTAAGAGGAGTGGACTCTTCTCTATCTCTTTTTGTACCCCTTTCCTCATGTGCTGGGGTCTGCAAAATTGGGGCAGTTACTGGCTCAGTTTGTGGGGGTGGAATTTGCAGTACTGGAGCTGCTGGCAGCCCAGTTTGTGGTAGGACAGTTTGCCCTTGCTGCTGTTCTGGCTGCTGCTCTGTTTGCTGCCCTGTTACAGGGGCAGACTTTTCCTTCACTGCTTCCTCCTCTGCACCCATTATGCCTTTGCCTTTGTCTGTCACCGGTGCTGATGTAGATGATGCCTGTGGTGCAGTCCTTGTGGCCAAGGTCCCTTCTCCTACTGAATAAGGCGGTCTGAAAGGTACCTGCTGCACATAGTCTAGGTCAATAGTTTTTTCAAGCTCCCTCCTATTCTTTAGCATTGTCTCTTCCTCAGTTAGATTTTCAACTAAAGTATCCATCTGCCATTCTTGCAGGTTGGCATATTTTTCAATGTGTGGGTACTGGCAATGCTTAATGCCTATAAGCCTATACTTGTTTCTCCTAGCAGTGATGAAACCTTCAGGGTCATAATGGACCCACCGAAAACTATAGGACAGCATGTATTTATCCTTAAGGATTAGGTCTGCATCTTCCCACCCTTCTTTCTTGTTCATGATGAAGGGGCCCAACTGGTGTTTGAACTTGAGGTGGGCCTTCTTTTTGGCGCTGTGGAAATGGGTGAGGTCGGACTGAATCAACTGCCTGTAATACTCCAAGGCAAATAACCTCATAGGTACATATTTTGGGAGCCTGTATGGACAGAGCTCACAGCCATAGATCCTAATGACAGTATGGTTCTCATATAGGTACCAGTCACCTATTTTATATTTTTTGGAAAGCTGCAGAGCTTTCTTTATCTCATTTGATATTCTGGGAGGAGGGGACCTCATCAACAGGCAAGAGACTGGGTATACAAATTGGTCAACAAATTCACAGTAGGTATAGGGTGAATTTGTGACTTTGTGATAGACAGAGGTCCAGAAGATGACAGATCTTCTTTCCCCTCTGTGATCCAGCCTTTTGATGTAGCATGGGAAGGCTTCAGAATGATAGTACATGAACAGGTGGTAAATATAGGCCGAGTACTTGAAGACCCCCTGTCTGTCCACTCTGCTCAACTGATCATGAATCTTGTTAGCTATGAACTTAGCAAAGTTATATTTCCGGGCAGGGGGTTGGCATGGGCTGTAAGCAGATAGCAATACCAGCATTGTTTTATCCACATGCTCACTGTTTTTGTATCCCAACACATAGGCAATCATGTCCAGTAAAAGCCTGCCTACATCATTGAAATGGACATGCAGGTAGGGAGGTGGCCCTGTAGGCTGGCACTCAGGTTTCATGAAATTCCTGGTGACCTTTTGAATCTCCTCACTGATCATCTTGGCACCAGTGTCCAGCAAATAGTTCACGGAAAATGGGATTAGCAACTCTGTCTGATCAAAATGTAACATTTTGTTGATGGACTCAGCATTAATGTAGAAAAGGATCCTCCCAGATGGAGTGCTAATAGCTTTGTGCTGCACATCATAGTTTTCAGCACATAGGTGAATGATTTCAGGGAAGACATTTACAGTTGGGAGACAATAGTATGGCAGGTTTGACTCCCATATCCCATGTGTACCATGACCATCCTTATAGTCCTCTCTTAATTGGCAGAAGGTCTGCAAGAAGTCCCTGTCACCCTCAAAGTCTTCAATAAGATAGTCCTTGTCAGCAAATGCCAAGGCCTCCAGCTCTTTATTTGGTGGATTTAATGGAGCCACACTGAGGGATGAGGATGCAGAAGCAGCCATTATATGATTTGATTTTGAGTAAAAAGGAGTTAAATGACTTGCAAAGTTTTAAGAGCTCAAAATGCCAGGACAATTGTAGTCAATGTCTGAACTGTGTCTTATAATGAAAAACATAGAGTCTTGTTTCTGCAGTTTTTTAGCAAGTTCACAGGGATTGTGAACTGCTCAGGGCAATTTGCAGAGGGTATGAGGAATTATTTAGGTGAAAGGCTGCAGCTGGTGTGTACACCCGGCAAAAGGGAACAATGCCGGGCGCTTCAAAGGTAATTTCACAGTTTTTACCCGCAAATTGATTGTTTCTATGTCGAATTACAGAGCTGGGGCAATGTAGATTGCCTTGGCTTACTTTAGGTAATAGGTGTAAAGCTTATATGAATTTCAACAGGTATTCTAATGGCAATTTACAGAGAATTGGTAAGCATGGGCCAAACAGAGGAATTACGGTGAATACCTGGACAGAACGCTTAGACAGCTTGCGGGCCGAAATCTGAAGGTTGAAGTGATGAATCTGAGCAGTTGCAATTTGAATTTGGAGGTCTGGAGTCACTTTGGCAGCTGCAACGGCTATCTCCTTCTTCACGTGAAAATGACATTGAAAATGCCTCAAAACATGACTTTAACGATAAAATTTGGAAAAATAGGGTGATTGGCGCCTTTCCGCCGATGACGTCAACATGACATCATGGCGGGCCCGGGTACGGAGGTGACGTTGCTGCTGAGGTGTAGACTAGGGAGGCAGGACACGGTGGCGAGTAGATGCGGTGGCAGGTCTACGTGGAGGGCCACGGGCGCAGGGGCGGGGAAGGGCGCTACGTCTGGATGATGCAAGCATGACGCAAGGGGGAGGCGGTAACAGGATGGTGGTAAGCGGGTTCCCCGCACCACCTTTGGGCAAAGGCGGTATCGGGGAGGGGGGCTCTGAACAACCCCACCGCCTGCCACGCGTCCCTTGTACGGGGTAGAAAACCGCTTTCCCCGGACGCTAAAGGTTGGCAGGTCGGGGAGTGAAAATGACCGCCCACCGTTAGATCTGGGTGGCAGAGATCGGACGGCTGGCGGGTCCTTCGACGGATCGTGTAGGTTGGGGGGTCACGCTGGTTTATTTAAATATTCAATTAAATACTTTTGGCGGAAAACTTTAGGATTGAGGGTTTTCGTGAGTTTTTTTTTGGGGTTTTTGGGTTAATTTGTGAAAAAAGGGTTTATGGAGGGTTTTAGCAGAGGTGAGGTTAGGGCTTATGGAGAGGTTATTACTCCTAACCAGGGGTTAGAGTAATCCCTTGATAGGGTTGAGCATAGTCCCAGGTGGACTAAAGTCTCCCTTAGACAAACCTATTTAGCTATAATGCTAAAAGGAGGATATTTATAGAATTCTTGGGGGTTTATACACCATGATGTTATAATAATAGGGAACGGGTAACATAGGGGAATTATACAATAGAGTTAGGGGTTAATATGGATAGAAGAGGAGTGGATGAGGGGAGATACCACTAAGTTTGTTTGAAAATAACTTAGCTTAGGGAGTAGAGCAAAATGAAAAGAGTTTTAGACAAGAAATGTGGCCTTTAAATGAATAAGAACCACCATGAAACCTCAGATCTTTTCATCAATCTCCATGGATGAAGGGATGTTATTAATAAGAGTGGAAGGGGAAATTTGGGAAGTTAGACATGCTTCCTTTCTTTGCTGCAACCTGATGGAGAAAATGAGCTTCTCAACCATTGATTTTCCTTTGTGGACATTTCAGCACACACATATTTGCAAGGAATGATATTTCTGCAACCCCAGCTGCCTACCCATCTACTTGCCTAGCATTTTTATTTCTTCTTGGAGGGTGCACTTAAGCTTGCAGACCCTTACTTGCCTTTTCTTTTCTCTGGCTTTCTCTTTTGTTTTTCTATCTACTTCTGCCCTTATTTCTTCCAAGGTCCCAGATTAAGCAGTTGGGAGCCTTTCTTCTCTACCTAAACTACTTGTCTGCCAAGATTAAACAGTTTGGACAGACTTCTTTCTCTATTCTACAACTGGAAATTCAAAACTTGGCATGATCCAGATTAGGCTGTTGGACCATCCATCAAAATTTAGACAACATCAAGCTATATACAAACATTGTTTTCTTTTGGAAATATGTGATCTTTGCATGACCAAAGCAGAACATATTTGGATCTCTTCATTATCAATCATGAAATATGAAACCTATTGGTATAGGTAGCTAACAGGTATCACCATCTTCGAGACTGTGTGGTCAAGAGGATCATGTTGTTGTTGTATGTTTCGACCAAGGAACACGATGTAGATATTTTGACTAAGGAATTGTCAAAATGCAAGTTCGAGTTCCACAAAGACAGGATTTGGGTTACTGATAATCCTTTTCTTTTCAAGAGGGAGTGTTGAAAATAGCAATGAGAAATGCTAAAAATAGAAGTGATAAAATTAGCACTGCTATAAATAGCATTTCAGGATACATTCCAATTTTAATTAGTACCTAAACTAAAATTGAGAATTAAAATTCGAATTTGATATTAGAAGCTATTTTTAAAATAAATAATTATTGCATCTTGAGTTAATTAGTTGTATAAAATCAAACATGAAGTCTATGTGAAGACATGCAACAGTTTTTCCATTGATTGAGGAAATTATCCCTTGATTAAAGGAGATCAGGATGAGTTGTACTTTGAATTGTAATTAGCTAGCTCAGTTAACTGAGTTAAGTCCAGTTAGATTAGTTCAAATAGTTTTTTGAACTAATTGTGATTTCAATTAGTTAATGCATGCATGCATGTAACTGCTGCACTTTAGATGAATGAATATTCTCTCAAAAATAACTCATGCATGTCAATTCGGATAGAGACCCAGTTGAGATCAGATGATGGGATAGTGTACTATCAGTTGTAGGAATATTCCATGGAGGATATCTCTTGCTTGCAGAAGGAATTCATTCCTTGGAGATTGCGCAGTTACTTTTGAGTTTGATGAGTGTGTGATGAGGCCAATTCACACAAGTGGCAGCATTGAACCCCGAGGAAAATTGCGCAAGGGAATAGGAGGCTTGGAGGGCTGAGGGAAGACATATCATGCATCTATTCAGTCTGTGAGTTGTATTGTTGGATTGTACTGAGAGTAGGATAGCTTGTGAGCTGATGCTTTGTGTAATTTGAACATATTTCCACTTGTATGATAATATAGAGATCAGGGTTTTTAGCTGAGACTTTCCCCAGAGTATTCTTATGTGTTCATGTGTGATTGATTTCTCATTCTCAGTTATATGTGTTCTATTTGATATTTCTCAAAATCGATTAAGCGTCCACAAGTTTGTTGTAGAAGTAGATCTTATATTTTGGTTTAGTATATTGCATAATCTGTTGATCTACAGTGGGAATTTCTACAAACAATTTGCAAGGGTTTTCCCAATAGTGGGTTTTTCCCTGGTCTCCGACCAATCCTAGTGTCTCTATGTGTGGATAATTTTATTTTGTTGTTCCTTTATGTTCCACTAAATTTATGATGATGATATTATTCTTTCTAGGTAGCTTCATATGCTATTGAATAATGATGTAAATATGAATAATGTTATGATGTTATGGGGTGAATGTAATGTGTTAATAAATAAATGCAATTATCAAAGAAAATAACAATATAGCCCTATGAAAAATTAACAACAACAAATAACTGAAGCATACCCACCTTTAGATAACATGTTGAACCACTCACACATGTTTTCGAGCTTGCTTGAAGGGATAACCACCGAGCGAGTTCCCACCTGATATTGACCACAACCAACTGATTAAAATTCTTTAACAGATAAAATTATTTCAATCCTAACTTAGCCTATGATTTCTCTCTCCCCCAATTCTCCCATGGATAATGGCTTATATATATATATATATATATATATATATATATATATATATATAGATAGATAGATATAAATTATATTTATATTTATATATAATATATTATTAAAATTTAATATTAATTAAAATATTTGGAAAAAATTATTTGAAATCTATATCAAAATATACGTCTGAAATATATACTTAAATATATGGTTTACATTGAAACATTATCTCACATATATGTTTCATATTTTATTTTAAAAAAACATTTTAATGGTTGAATGGAGAAATTATGTAGGCATAAATTTATTTGTTGCATGGGAGGACTATTATAGGAAATTCATCATTGATTTTAATTTGAAATTATTTCCAGCTCATTACAAAATCTAATAATTTGTTTCTTCCATTAGATCTAAACTATTTTTATATATTTAAAAAATTTGATGCACCATTGGTTTTGCAAGTGTTCAACATTCTAAAGAGAAACAATTTTAAATTTAATGCACATTCAATGTTTTGGATTTTATGAAGGGTTAAAGGTTCTATAAAATAAACTCACTTTAAATTTATTTTCTAACCTAATGTTTTTATATAGCTGGAAAGATTTCACTAAGATCTGCCTAATGTAAAAGTCAAATTTCATTTAATAAAGGTGTGTGGGACAAAATTATGAGGAGAAAATTATAAAGGATGAGTTTATGTTTATTTTTATTTCATTTATCATTATTCTTTATCTTAGAGAACTATTTTTACTTTTGTTTCTATGGAGGAAAAATAAATGAAGAATTTTTAACATGGATGATCTGAAAGTCACTCGTGAGTGATCTTAGTTAAATAATTAATGAATATAGGTATTACAGACTCATGTGTTGGTGTGTGTCTATGTTATCTTAAGCAACGGATCGATCAGATTGCAAAATACATAGGCACTAGAAAATGGAAAACAGTAAGAGAAACACAGTAAGCAAACACAAGAACACAACAAATTAATAAGGAGTTCACCCTATCCTCCAAGGCTACGTCTCCGATCCAGCTTTCAGTGGTGGCCTTTTCTTATTGTGTCTTTAAAGCAAAGTTTTTACATTGCAGAGCTCAATTTGAGTCTCCTGAAATAAATAATGCTTAGTAGGGTGGTTCTTGGATTCCCCAAGCCACTAGAGTGCACAGACTCTTCCTTACCAAGTCTCGACCTCAATTGGTCTTGAATTGGGTGAGTCCAATTTGGCACTCAATTCCCGACAGATATCCTCTCAGGGATTGCTCGAATCTCTCAAGCCTTCTGTCTACTCAACGCTACCTTACTCTGTAGGTTAGCTCGACTCTCTGTTTTCTTCTTCTTACTTATTCTCTATTCTGTCTCTCTGTCTCACTGTCTCCTTCTTTCTTACAGTGCTCGCTTGCTCATTCTTATGTCTTTTATCTCTATCTATTCATGGCTTAAAGCCAATATGTCCTTGACTATACACTCCCTCTTCTACCTCTTCGGATTTCCTGCTACTGTTCGCTTGGAGTTCCCTACCTTTGCATCATCTCCACTGTGTAACGTCTCACAAGGAAGTGGCCACTTGTCCTCTCACGAACTGTGCCAGCTCTTCCTCAAACAGTTCGGTATTTCAGTTACTTTGTGTAATGATTCACCTGCCAGCTCAGTGGTCAAATTAGACTTCAGACTTTTATATGCTGCAGCTTAATTCTCCCTCCAGATCTGGTTTCTCATCAGACGCAATCTCCGTTGTTAGATCTAGAGCCCCCAGATCCTACGATGTTCGCTCTTATCACGCAGTTGACTTGCTCAACGGTTAGCTTGCGATGAGATATGGTTTTCTCTCTCATCCATCAGACACGCGTCGTGCAATGTATGGAATCACTCGTTCTTTGTCAAATCTGTTTAACACCTAAAGTGCCTCCGATATTCTGCCAGTTTTGGAGTGTGGAACCCACCTTTCGCTTTAGTGCTTTCCCTACAGTTTCCCTACTTCCTATGCAACTGAGCGTTCGAGGCATTTCCTTCTCAAGGGGTTTTTAGAAACGTCCTCTTTTTTCCGATCCGGGCTTCCCAACTGCTAGTTTTGCATCCCGCACGGTCTCCATGGGCCTTGGTCAGCGCGCTTTGACCTAGGTCCTCATTGTTCCTTACTAGCTACAAACTGCCACTGTTCAGAGGTCCTTCCTGATATCTCTTTGCTCACAAGTTTTTGAAGTCTGTCCTAATTTGATACAATCATAGCACTTTGATAATTTTCATGGATCCAATTTGGATCACGGCCTTCCCACTGAAAAATCTTTTGGACCACCAAAATTTGGTTTTCAAGCATCGACTAAGTGAGGGTACAATTGTCTCACTTGTCCAATCTCTATCCACTTTGCACTACTCGGCTTTGAACCCTTAAGCCCAATTCTGAGGTACTCGACATCTTCCTTGTGCGTCGTCCTCACCTTCTTGTCCAAAACTGTGTCTTCCTACAATTCATTAAGTTATTCAGGTAGCAGGTCATCAATAGAAGGTAATTGACTCTGCTCTTCAGGATCTTCAATTAGTGAAGGTTCAAACAATCTCAAGCAATCTACATTTATGACTGCGTAGATGTGCATGTAAGGTGCTAGATCAAGGCGAAAAGAATTCTCACCAATTTTCTCAAGTATCTTGAAGGGTCCATACCTAGTAGACTTTAGCTTTTTACCTTCACCTTGCATCCTGTCCTTGCTGATATACAGCCAGACTTGGTTGCCAACATGGAAACTATGCTCCATCGATGCTTTTCATGCCTTGCCTTGTATTTGGCTTGGCGCTTTTCCAACTGTTCTTGTACTACCTGGTGGATCTCTTGGATTTTTTCAATGAACCAAGTTACCCTGTCCACATCACTATGTCCCTCAACTGTGGTGTCTTCACCAAAGACAAAATCCAAAGGAGACCTTGGTGTGAAACCGAAACATGTCTCAAAAGGAGATCTCTCTGTAGAAGAATGCTTTGCTCTATTGTAAGCATGATGCACATAACATAAATGTTCATCCCAAAGCTTAGGATACTTGCTGCAATACCCCCTGAGTAACTAGATCACTGTCTGGTTAACTACTTCTGTCTGGCCATCGGTTTGTGGATGGAAATCTATGCTTTTCTTCAGTTTGGTGTCCATCAGTTTCCACGGACTTGACCAAAAATTTCCCACAAATCGAGTGTCTCAATCAGATACAATGGAAGTGGGTAATCTAAAATGAACCCATACATGTTGAAAGAACAGTTTTGCAGTTTGTTCAGCTGTAATCTGTTTATTACAGGGTATCAAAATACGCATTTTGCTGAACCTATCCACAACAACATACAAATAATCATGACCTTTCCTAGATTTAGGCATTCCTCCAACAAAACCCATGGAAACACTTTCCCAAGGGTGAGAAGGAACTGGTAATGGAGTGTACAAGCCTAGTTTTCTATTGCTAGGCTTGCTTTTAGCACACATAGTACACCCTCTTACATATCTAGAATCTGTCTCATTCATTTTCGGCCAATAACAAAATCTTTGCAGCTATGCAACTATTTTACTTACCCCAAAGTGACCTGATATTAGAGAAGTGTGTGCTTCTCGAATTATCTTTACTCTTTCAGTTTGTGGAATGCATAGCTTCCCACGATGATATAGGAGTTAGTCCTTTACATGATAATCCAATTCTTCTACTTGTTTGCCTTGACTTAAAGTTGCATATACATCTTTAAAGTCTATATCTTGAGCATACTGTTCAATGTAGCTCTCATGTAACACAGAATTATGCTTAAGTATAGTAGATGCATTTATAATGGGTCTAGATAACATATCTGGAACTTTATTGTGTATGCCCTTTTTATCTTTGATGACTAGATGAAACTATTGTAGAAAACCCATCCATCTATAATGTCTTGATTGCTGCAACTTAGTTTGGGAGTGTAGATATTGAAGTGGTTGATGATCAGTTTGTATTACTATCTCTTTTCCATTAAGTAATGTTTCCACTTTTTCACACTCTATACTAATGCATACAATTCTTTAACATATGAAGGACAGTTAGCTACTGTAGAATTAAATGTCTCAGAATGATAACATATGGGTTTACCATGTTGTGTCAACACTGCTCCCATGGAATAGTCACTGGCATCCGTTTGGATCTCAAATGGTCTTTGAAGATCACGCAGTGCTAGTACAGGTGTTGTACTAATATTTTCTTTCAAGGTGTCGAAGGCTTTCTACTGTTTGCCTCCCCACTCAAACACCTTGTTCAATCCTGTTAAAGCATGTAAGGGATCTGTAATTAAGGAAAAGTTAAATGAACTTTCTCCAATATTGTGCTGCTCCTAAGAAGCTCCTCATTTCTGTAGTAGATTTGCGTTTAGGCCAATTTACAATGACTGCCACCTTAGAGGGATCTATCTTCAATTCACCACCCCCTACTATGTGTCCCAAATATTTCAAAGATGTTTTGCCAAATTCACATTTTGAGAGTTTAACATAAAGCTTTTCTCTTTTCAAAACATCTAATGTCTGCTTAACATGCTTTAAATGTTCTTCCCATGTTTTGCTAAATATCAGAATGTCACTCGGATACACAATAACAAAATCATCAAGAAAAGGTCTGAGTACACAATTCATTAATCTCATGAAAGTAGCAGGAGCATTAGTTAAGCCAAAAGGCATAACCAGCCACTCATACAAACTCTAATTTGTTTTGAAAGTAGTCTTCCATGCATCTTGTTCTACAACTCTAACCTGGTGGTATCCACTGTGCAAGTCTAGCTTGGAAAAATAAACACCTTCTTTCAATTGATCTAACAGATCATCTATGCGAGGAAGGGGATAACGATTTTTTATTGTTATCTTATTCAGTGCTCGATAATCAATGCACATTCTCCATGAGCCACCTTTCTTTCTCACCAAAACGATTGGTGACCCACATGGTGATGTGCTAGGTCTGATGAACCCTTTCTCGAGCAACTCCTGCACCTGCTTCTTGATTTCTACGTTCTCTAAAGCGAACAACTTGTACATCCCAATGTTAGGCAATGGAACATCTTGCTACAAAATAATATCATGCACTATTCCCTTTTTGGATGGCAAACCTTTTGGTTCTTGAAACAAGATATCATACTCTGAAACAACCTTTTCTAAATCAGCTTGCTATTTAGCATTACAGCCCTCAAATACATTTGTTTTTTTAGGTTTCTTTTCCTTTACAACCATCAGTAAGAATTGTTTACATGAATTTATCATTCATTTCATCTACCCTGAGTTTATAAGAGTGTAATTATTCTTGAGCTTATGAGCTCTTACAAAATATTCGATTCCATCTTTAACAAGTAGATACTTGTTCTTAGCTCTATAGAAAATAGCTTTTCTGTCCTACATGTAAGGACTTCCTAAAACAATTCCACATATATCCAAAGGAATTATGTCTAACTCAACCTCATCTACAAATGTTGATCCAAAAGAAAACTTGAGTTTGCATTGTCTAGTCACTTGTAGTTGTGCATTATCATTCAACCATCGTAATGGGTATGGTTTTTTGTGAGGCGTAGTTTCTAATCCCAACTTCTTTACAATTGCTTCAGAAATCAAATTTACTTGTGAGCCACTATCAAACAAAGTATCGATTCTTTGATGTTTGGGAATAACTCAGATATGGAAAAGCTCATGTCTTTTCCTCTCATTTTCTTCATCAATAATAGATTGTGCAGAATTACTAGTAGATGCTTCAAAATTCTTAATTTTTATACGTGTGGCTGCAATAGTTGTTTCATCTCCTGAGTTTGACCCCAAATCTTTCTAAATAGTTGCAGCAGTCTTCTTCTTCTTGCCCTCGAACTTCTTAAGTCTCAGCTCCAAATGCATAATCCAACAGTGCTCATCATCATGCCCATCCTTTTTACAATGAGGGCATGAAGCCTTGCTTTTCTTTGCAGTGTTACCCTTCCTTGCTTTCCATTTTTGCTTTCTTTTCTCCTTACTCTTGCTTGCAGTGGGTTGGGATGATCCCCCAACTTCTGGATTTCCATTCTTTCCTCTAGCTTTTAGATGAGTAGCTTGTACAGATACATCATTTATACTAGTGGGATTAAACATGAGGATAGTGTGCCTCATGTAGCTGTGTAGACCACCAATGTGCTTCAACAGAGTCTCAGGTGAGTCTAATGAGATTCCTAGAATCAATGCTCTCTTTCTAAATTCTTGAGTGTATCCCTGTACACTTTGCCCTTTCAACTATCAAAGAGTTTGCTAGCTCATCATGGCTTTTTGCATGTAGGCCAATGGATAGAACTATTTTTTGATTGCAGAAACAAATTCACTCTAGACAGAGATAGTCTTACCATGTCTCTTCATGTCAGCTTGGGTCCTGCCTTCCCACCAAACCAAGGCAATGCCTCCAAGATGTAGGCTTGCCAGCTGAATATTTCTCTTGTCTGAGTCGATATTCTGCACTCTGCAATAAACATCAATTTGTCTGATCCAATTGTCTAGCTTTTTTGCATTCAACTCTCCATCATATATAGGTAAATCAAATTTAACATCTAATTTAATCAAAGATTCCTTCTTTTTATGTTCAGGGCTATTAGGAGGTGTGAGAAAGCTTTCCTCTTTCCCTTTTCCTTTTGAGTGGTCATGGAAGTGAGACTCCTCTTCTCCTTTATCTTGGTTGGAGCCTAATGAGTCTTCATCTTTATGTTTTCTAAAGTCCCTATACATTTCCTCTACCATGGACTTTATGGCTAGGAAACTATCTATGAATTGAGGGTCTGACCCCATAGAACCTTCTTCTCACATTGTCTTCTAAGGGTAGACTCTCCCAATTTTAGGATTAGTTTCAACCAACTCTCCTTCTCCTAATTTGAGATTTGATATATTTAGCATTCAACAACTAAATCCAAAACAAGCTTGTCTAACCTTAACAGCCTTTTCCTCTGATACCACTTGATCCAAAAGTCACTCGTGAGTGATCTAAGTTAAATAATTAATGAATGAAGGTATTACAGACTCATGTGTTGGTGTGTGTCTATGTTATCTTAGGCAACGGATCGATCAGATTGCAAAATCCGCAAACATTGGAAAATGGAAAACAATAAGAGAAACACAGTGAGCAAACACAAGAACACAATGAATTAATAAGGAGTTCTCCCTATCCTCCAAGGCTACGTCTCTGGTCCATCTTTCAGTGGTGGCCTTTTCTTATTGTGTCTTTAAAGCAGATTTTTTACAATGCAGAGCTCAATTCGAGTCTCTTGAAATAGGTAATGCTTAGTAGGGTGGTCCTTGGATTCCCCAAGCCACTAGAGTGCACAGACTCTTCCTTACCAAGTCTCGAACTCAACTGTTCTTGAATGGAGTGAGTCCAATTTGGTACTCAGTTCCCGACAGATATCTTCTCAGGGATTGCTCGAATCTCTCAAGCATTTGGCCCTCTCGATGCTACCTTACTCTGCAGGTTAGCTCGACTCTCTATTTTTTTCTTCATGCTTATTCTCTGTTCTGTCTCTCTATCTCACTGTCTCTTTTTTTCTTATAGTGCTCGCTCACTCATTCATCTATCTTTGTTCTCTATCTATTCATGTCTTAAAGCCAAGATGTCCTTGACTATTCGTTCCCTCTTCTACCTCTTCGGATTGCCTGCTGCTGTTCACTTGGAGTTCCCTGCCTCTGCATCATCAACATTGTGTAACATCTTACAGGGAAGTGGCCACTTGTCCTCTCATGAACTGCACCAGCTCTTCCTCAAATGATTCGGTATTTTGGTTACTTTGTGTAATGATTCATCCGCCAGCTCAGCGGTCAAATCGAACTTCAGAATTTTATATGCCGTAGCTTAATTCTCCCTCCAGATCCGGTTTCTCATTGGGAGCAATCTCCGTCGTTAGATCTAGAGCCCCCAGATCCTATGATGTTCGCTCTTATCACGCAGTTGAGTTGCTCGACCATTAGCCCACGATGAGAGGCAGTTTTCTCTCTCATCCTCCGAACATGCGTCGTGCAATGTATGGAATCGCACGTTATTTACCAAATCTGCTTACCGCCCAAAGTGCCTCCGATATTCCACCGGTTTTGGAGTGTAGGACCCGCCTTTCACTTTAGCGTTTTCCCTACGATTTCCCAACTTCCCATGTGACCGAGCGCTCAGGGCTTTTCCTTCTCGAGGGGTTTTTCCCAGTGATGTGCGATTAATCGCGCATCATAAATGGCCTCTGTTTTCCGATCTGGACTTCCCAACTACTAGTTTGCGTCCTGCGCAGTCTCCATAGGCCTTGGTCAACGCACTTTGACCGAGGTCCTCGTCATTCCTTATGTTAGCCTCCTATTGCAATAGCTTTCATATTTCATGATTGACTATTTTACAAGCCAAATATGTCATCTTTCCATGCTTCAAGGTTCCATATTTCCAAGAAGTTCCATTTTGAAGAATCATACCATTTTTGAAGAGTTTTACAGTTAAGGGAAAGCCAAACAACTTAATCTTGGCTTCCCTAGGTTTAAATTGCTTGTTTTAGAAGATAAAGAATGAATATCTGTCCAAACAGCTTAAGCTTGGCAGATCAGTAGCTAGGTAGAGAAATGAAGGAGCCCAACTGCTTAATCTGGGCCCTTGGAAGAGATAAGGGATGATTTTAGATAGGAAGGCAGTTAAAAGAAAAGAAAACAATCAGGGTCTGCAAGTCTAAGTGCACCCATGCAAAAAGAAGAAAAAATGCTAGGTAAGTACGCTGGGTAAGTAGTTTTGTGGTTGCAGAATCAAGCTATGTGATCCATTTCATGTTCTCAAGTGTTATGTCTATTCAGATCACAAATTATGAGGCAGTTTTTCATTTGGAGGAGCTCAAGCGAGGCATGTCTAACTCCCCCTTCTTCTTATTCCCCAAATCATTCACTAACCTCCCCAAAGAGGTCAAGATCTGCTCGCTATCTCTTAAGTCTCATCATATTCCATAACATTTGCCTAAGTAAAGATCTGCTTTGCTGAAAAGGTACTCATATTTCTTCTGTAAGTCATTTCTCCCTTTTAAGTGGCCTAAGATCTCTGAACTTAGCGCTTTCTTGTCATTCTCATATTAACTTCTAACATTATTATGTAAATCCCTATCTATTTCCCCTTCCCCTTACTAAAAAGCACTAAATAGCTCCCCTATGTACATATCCCCTCCCTCTGGTTGAAAGATAACCTTGACTATGCTTGGGAATCGCTAAGTTTGCCTGAAACTTAGCCAGAACCCTCAGGTTGCCTCTCAAACCATCTTCTAAAAAGCATTAGGACTCATTCCTATGCATAAAATTTCCCTCCAAATGTATAAAATCCATCTTTGGCTGTGTTTTTGATCCAGGTGGATATTGGTGGCCACCTGCCAAGTCCACCTGGACCCCACCATTGTCTTTCTCAGCATTTTCAGTTTCCTTAATTGTAGCACAACTTACTATTTTTAGCAGTTTTTCGAGTCCTGAACTTCCGAAGCCATTTTGAGGCCCTAAACGACGTTTTTTGGGGAATCCAGGGGCAACATGGGTTCATGGATGACTGATGTTGCCCGTTCCAACAATGATAGTGCTCGGATAGATCTTTCTAATGAGCTATTGTACACATCAAACGAAGATCATATGCCAAAGTTACGACCCCGGGAAGTTGATGTACCAACTTACCCCCAAACGGGGCCCATAGTTTGGCGTTTCATCTCCTAGGGTTAGGTTTTGGAATGTTAAGGGTTTTCCATTGTTTCTCAACAATAAATAGGCCTTCGAGCATCATTGTAAGATAGTTCAGAGGCATGTAGCCACCACATCTCTTCTCAGAGATAAGCTACCATTGCCCTAGCTGGTTTATTTCCATTTCTGGTTGTAAGCATATTTCAGTATTTTCCATTAATGAAATGAAGTATTATTTCCGCTGCATCTTTGTGTATATGGTTATCTCTGTAATTTGTTGCGTTCCTGTTTAAATCCGGATCAGTGGTATCAGAGCGGTCTGCTTTTTCTCTGTTTTTCTTTGCATGTCCCCAACAAGGTCGGGATATAAGGAGTTAGGGCTTGAACTGGTTGAACCTTTGCAAGACCAGCCTCGCAAATCCCGACGGCTTCCCATGGCGGACGAGAAGAAAGACGAGGGGGCAGGAGATCCCATCAAAATCTTGCTCGAAGAAGCCCTCGAGCGACAACGGAACGCGATGATGGACAGCTTTGCCCAGATCCTTCAGCGGCTACCCAGAAGCAACGCATCGGCTTCCAGCAGCTACTCTGGAAACGCCACACCCTTTAAGGTACAAGTTAATTTTGAAATCCCCATATTCGAGGGTCAGATAGACGCAGATGCCATAGATAAATGGTTAAATCTGCTAGAGGGTTATTTTTTTGTTCATGAATTTTCGAGTCGGGAAAAGATTGTTTTTGCTCTTCTCAAAGCAGCCCCCCACGTCAAGGACTGGTGGGAAACCTACTGCGAGCAGAAGGATGAAAGTACTGGCTCACTATTTTCAGCCACACCCACCTGGGATTCATTCCGGGATGCCATCAAGGAGCAGTACTACCCTGTCGGAAGCTATGAGGATGAATACATAAAGTGGACCACTCTGCGGCAGGGAAGGGACCAAGGCGTGCCGGAGTTCACCAATCATTTCCATACCCTTGGCACAAAGTTGGGTATCAAGGATTCAGAGCAACATTTGATACTCAAATACCGTGGCTGCCTGCACAAGTACATCCAGGAAGAAATGCAATTCCTAAACATCCCCTCGCTCGGCGCAGCATACCGATATGCCGTCAAGGTCGAGCAGAAGTTTAAACAAAAGAAGCGAGACTTTGGATCTGCGAATCCAAAGTAGGGGAAAGGTGCCCCTAAACCACAGAACAAAGGACAAAGCCAAGGCGGGACAGCCCAAGACAACCAGCCGAAGCCGCAAGCAAAGAACAGCACCGCGAAGCCGAGAAAGGACACTGGAAAATGGTGCGAGTTCCATAAGAGCTCCACTCACAACACAAGTGAGTGTCAGGCCAAGCAGTCACTGGTGGCTGAGCTAAAGGTTTCAGAATCAGATGCATGTTCCGACTCTGAGTCAGAACCCGATAACGGGTATGAAAAAGGGAAGCAGATCATTGATGCGGATCCCAGCGCCACTGTTGCTACCGCAAAGATCCAGAAAAATGAACCCGAAGATCCAGAGGAGGAGGAGCGTCTCTTCCACTCCTAGATGTGGGTAAAGGGCTCCCCGATATAGTTCATTGTTGATAGCGGGAGTCAAAAGAACCTCATTTTGGCAGAGGTCGTGAAGCGGTTGGGCTTACCGACCACAGCACATCCACAACCATACACCATTGGGTGGCTTCACCAAGGATGAGATCTTCGCGTAAGCCAGCAGTGTCACCTTCCATACAACATCAAGCCCTTCACGGATGAGGTATTGTGTGACATTGCTCCTCTTGAAGTTTGTGATGTATTATTAGGACAACCATACTTGTGGAAGCGACATGCTGTGTATGAATCAAGGCCCCATGCTGTTATTATTACATTGGGAAATAAGTTGTTCAGGATACCAGAGGTAGCACCACCTGCTGCCATCTCTTTGATTACTGCAAAACAATGCAGTAAGATCATTTCCAAAACCAGGAAATTTGTTTTCCTGATGATACGCCCTCAAGGAAAGAAGAAGACAGTGGCCGCGGCCTCCAAACGGGGTCCCTCTGCACGACAACTACAGATGGACAAGGTTGTGGAGGAGTACGAGGACATCTTCACCTCCCCGGCAGGGGTTCCTCTGCACTATCAAGTCAAGCACTCCATCGATCTGACCCCAGGTGCGCCGCTACCCAATGGACCAATTTATCGGCGCTCCGTTCTGGAGAACGATGAAATCAAGAGGCAGATCACTATCCATAATAGGTACCCGATCCCGCGGATTGATGACCTCCTAGACCAACTAAAGGGGGCGAAATATTTCAGCAAGATCGATCTAAAGTCAGGATATCACCAGGTACCAATCGAACCCTCCGATGTGTGGAAGACTGCCTTCAAATCTAAGGAGGGCCTCTTTGAATGGTTGGTCATGCCTTTCGGGTTGACGAATGCTCCTGCAACCTTTATGAGGCTAATGGATGACATCTTGCGGCCATTCACCAACTCCTTTGTAGTAGTATACTTGGATGATATTCTGATCTTCAGCCAGAGTTGGGAAGAGCACCTCCACCACATCCGACAGGTTCTCCAAACACTGCGACAACACAAGCTATGTGCCAATTTGGAGAAATGCACTTTTGGCATGACCCAGGTTCAGTATCTGGGATACATCATTGATGAATAGGGGGTACATGTCGATCCGGCCAAGATCCAAGTCATTCGGGATTGGCCCTCTCCAACCACTCTAACAGAGCTCCGCACCTTTCTAGGTCTTGCCAACTTCTACCGCAGGTTTGTGTTGGGGTTTTCTCATATTTCTTGGCCCTTGAGTCAAGTCACCAAGGGCGGGGCAAAAGCAAAATTCTTTTGGTCTGAATCTCAACAGAAGGCATTCAGGGAATTGAAGGATCGCCTCTGCACAGCACCAATGCTCGCGTTACTAGATTTACAACAACCATTTGAGGTCGAGACAGATGCCTCTGACTATGCTATTGGGGCAGTCCTTACTCAACATGGACATCCAGTGGCATATCACAGTGAAACACTTTCAGAAACAGTCCGGAAGTACCCCACTTATGATAAAGAGATGTATTCCATTGTACAGGCCTACCGACAATGGAAGCATTACATTTTGGGGAAGGAAATGGTCATCCACACAAACCACCAACCTCTGCAGTTCATACAGACCCAAGGGAAATTGCAGAATGATCGCCATCAGAAGTGGTCTACATACCTGCAACAGTTTCACTTGAATATCAAGTATAAAAAGGGCAGCACCAATAATGTTGCAGATTGCCTCAATCGGCCACCAATCATCGCGCTAACCACCGTGCTCAACTCTTGTGGGCACGAGACTGCTGATTGGCCACTTCTCTACAAAAGCGACCCAGAATTCGGCCACACATACCAGACACTCTTGGAGGGTCGGCATGTTGCAGATTTTCACCTCCAGTGTTATAGACAATTTTGTGCCTTACAGCAACAGGCATGAATTGTCAATAATCCAAGGGATCCAAAGTTCCCTAAACATGATGTTCCTACCCCTAGAGGAACAAGGTCAGCAAACCAACAGCTCTCAGATCAGTTCTCCACCTGAAAACACTCAAAAACAAGCAATCCTGAAATCAAAGTAGGTGCTCCACTAGGTTTCTGCGCTGAAACTCAGTTGCTCCATGGTGTACCTGCATTGCAAAGCAAGTGGAACAAAGTCCACCTGCGCTGAGCGAGATGGGACAAGTGGCACACTAAGTCATTGCTCTGGAATCTTCCAAAAATGACACCTGGATCAGGTATTTCGCCTTGTGATGAGTCAGAGGCTCTGTTTCTCCAAGTGGAAGCAAGGTTCTCCAAGTGGACTCAAGAACTGAAGATCAACTAAAGATTAACTGAAGAGAGAGAGGACACAAGGCAGCTACACATCAGTTGCAAGCTGACTCATCCTTTCTCAATTCATCTATATATTGAGCTCTCTCCTATGAGCTCAGGAGGCTGGAATTTTGTGCAAAGTAATGCTATGCTGTTGGTTTCACTATAGAGCTATTGGGTGATTGCTTGAGGGAGGTGAAGAGGAGAAATTCTTTCTGCTGGGAGGTGTTGCTGGATTAGGACCTTCAATGGTTGTAACACTCTCAGAACCTTTACTTCTTCATTAATAAAAGCTATTGAGGTTCTTCTATATGCATTTGTTCCAATGATGTTTTGTGATAATTGTATATTTGGTTTATGCTAATCCGTGAATCAGTTATGATTGCATGCCTCTTGTAGTCTCCTTCTTTGTCATTTTGCAGGATCTCATTGTAGCTGGGCCGGCAAAAGAGCAAAGAGCTGGGAGCAAGCGGTCATAGAGAAGAGTTTGGATTCGACATTAAGCGCAAGGCAACGGTTAGTGCATTTATCCACTCTCTTTTGCTTTCATAAAGAAGTAAACCTTAAGTAGTTTTCTTTACAGTTGTTGCTGAGGTACTATCACCCTTAGAGTGGGATAGGGTCATCCGAGTCAGATACTTTTCCCTACAACAAACTGGCGACTCCACTGGGGATCGTATCTGTTTGATTGTTTGTAGTATTTTGCTATTCATTTCCTGAACAAAAGAGTACCAAATCGAAAAGCTTTTGACTATATCAAAAGCGAAGTAGAGGGCAGCTACTCTAGCTCATTTCTGAGCAAGTTCATGATTTGAAGAGCTGATCTACAAGGATCCTTGTAAGCTCTTAGTGATAGCTTTTCACCTTCTTAATCATCCCTTTGAGTGTGCTTGACTGATTGTTTCTTATTTGAGCAAAAACTGTGCATTTTTGAGAAAATTATGACCCGGAAACTGTGAAAACGCAATTCTCGTTTTCCAAAGCAGGTAGTACATAGGCTACCTGCTTTGCAACGCAGGTCCCGAAGGGGCTACCTGCGCTGAGAGCCAGACTGGCTGTGCAGCACCTGCGTTGACCCAATTTTGCCTAGTGCTGTTGGGGTTTCCTCCTTTTCTCTTGCCTGTTTTCACTATTGATTTGGCTGCCAGTTACCAGTCTTGCACCTGTTCTGAAACCAATATTACTTGGCATCATTCTACCTCTGTTATATAATGAAATTGTACTTGTTCTTTGTATTTCTTACTCATTTACAATTTCCCATAACGAAGAGTAAACTAGTCTTGCTTTTGGCCTCTTAGATCTGAACCTGTGTTAGGCATTTTGCTGGTCTAAAGAGTTAGCTTGTTTGCTGTCCATAGCTGACTAGTCATTTTACTTTCGTCATTATGGTTTGATTTCATGCATTTCCAGTGATTAAGCAAGTAAATCTTAAGGTGTCTTTTGATTTTGGACAATCTTGTTTACTTTCGCTTTAAATCGAAATCAAAGTTATATAACAACTTTCTTTTTGTAACCCATCCACATTAAGAAAGGGAAAAGAAAATACATGCATTGTGCATTTTGCATTTGACTGTTTGCTTGACGATTTAGGAAAAATTTGCATTTAGTGTGTGCTCTATGATCTGTGTGAAAAGATTTGCCTTTCTTTTCCCTCAGTAGTTAAGGTTTTCAAAGTTGAAAGATTGAAAAGTTTGCTTCTCATCTTAGACTGCATTCAGGAATTTGTTACATACATCTCATGGTGATCCTTAAAGGCAAACTGCTAAGCAAGATCAACATTAAAATAAATCCAATTTACATAACAACGCTTTGTAACATAACGCAAACAAATAGAGGTCTAGGTAGAGACGTGTTCCGGCGTCGTTAAACATAGTGACTGTCGATCTCTACGAAGGTGGGTGATTCCTCCTGAGAGTCGGTGGCACTAATACGGACTTGTGCTCCCACGTACCGTCGCGTATATATTGGGAGACCCCTATAGGAAATTATCCTTTATCCATAGGAAGTCGTGTCGGCCGCCCTACTGATCGCGATGCAGTGAACACAGCATTCACGAAGATCGACCACCCGTACCGTAAAACGTATTCTGTGGTTTCGCGAAAAGTTTGGCACACCCTCTGCCTAGAACTCCAGAGAAGTTTCTTTTGGCCTTTTTCAAACTCTATAACTGAAAAAGTCCATCCGAGCATTTGTCACTTCGGGCTCGTTAAAACATCGAAGGCGACTAGAGTCATCTTTAGCTTTTTCTCGACTCTTAAAACATGAAAAAGCAAGTTTGTGTCTAAAAGCGTCGTTAATAAAACTTATTTTAAACGGAACATAATCACCTGTTATTCCCACGTTGATCTTTCAATTGAAAAGTATGGAGCCCACCAACCAAGGAAGTAACCTTGGTGGAAGTCCAAATCCCTTCTCCTCTTGGGGAGATGTTGGTGCGCCTCATATGGCCACATTGTCACTTCCAGGATTGACAATTGGCCTACCTGTATGGCTCTTTTCAACTAATGTAGTTCAGATCGCCACTAATCCTGAGCAGTCGAATCAACAGTCAGACCAGTCTAGAACTACCCACCAGCCTTCCACTTCTTATAATTCTCCCTCTGATCCTTCATCTTCACAAGGTAGAGCTGGCAAAAGTCAGCCTCCCATGGAGAAGAAGGAAAAGAAGAAGAGAGAAAAGAAGCAGAAGGGGCCTATGGAAAAGGCGACTGGGGGCAAGCAAAAGACAGCTGACAAAAACCCACACACTGCACCGACCGGGCCTAAATCGCCATGTGTCATTTGCAAAGGGGCCCACTTCCATCGTGATTGTCCTTGTATTCCCCGGATACTAAGGGACTGGTCCCCAAGGTTGCACAATCCGGTAGCATCAACCTCTGGTAGTCATGTTGATTGCAGTCCGTCAACTAGCGAGAGTGAAGGACGAAGAGGGAGACCAAGATCACCCTGTATGTTGTGTGAAGGCGATCATGCCATCCACCGATGTCCATTCTTAGATGAGGCAAAGAGAGTTTTGGAAGATCGTCCGGTTTCACCGTTACGACTTCCTCCTGGATACCAAAAACTCGCGCCTAATCCCTCGATAGTTGAAAATCCAGCTGACCCGCTCAAGTGGTCGGCTGAAGTGTCAGTCATTGAGAATGAACCTGCTGAATCCAGACCAGACGAAAGTCTAAAGGTCGAAACGGCAGTCGACCCGGTTCTTCCTTCAGAGGTTTCATCCTCCAATGACTCCGTCATTGAAGACCCATCTTCAAATGACACCCTCACTGAAGAGGATAAGGATGACACCGTCCATATTCTTTTCATCAACACAGACTCTGATGAGCATCAGGGCAATGCGCCCATTCCTTTATTGCAGGAAGGAACATCGTCAGGGTCGTATCCAGCCGTATATTCGGTCCCACCACCAAGCAACCTAGTTGTATCCTTTGATTGGAATCAACTAGGCAGACCCCGGTTACCAGCCAGTATCCCATTCAGAATCATAGTCCAAATCTACAGAATGGTGATGGCTGGAACTATCATTGATGAAGGGGCATCTGTGAGTATCCTTTCCTCTATTGCTTGGAAAGCACTGGGTTGCCCGGCGCTTTTACCTGAGATAAGAAATCTATCAGGTTTTGATAAAGGAACCAGTCACCCATTAGGGATTCTCCCCAATGTTCTAGTTACATTGAAAGGGAAGACAGTTCATATGAACATCATGGTCGTCCAGGGACCCTTGGTTTATAACTTACTCCTTGGACGAGACTATATATATTGCATGGAGGCAATAGTGTCCTCGCTCTTTAGAGTCATGTGTTTTCCGCACGAAGGAAGAATGGTCAAGCTCGTAGGCCAACTTTCATTTCCAGGATCACACATTGCAAATAGTCAAATACCATCCCTTAACGGTTTATTCACTCAAGCAATGCCACCACCCCCGGTTCTACTTCCCGATGAATGCGAGTAATTCGGAAAGAAAGAACTGGGACCCAGGGGGCATGCACCCTGGCCTGCCTTGGGCAGAGGAAACCTTGGGTATAAAGTTAATTTCCGCAGAAGAATGGACTAGTCCGTACCCCATCCGAAAAAGGAAGAGAGGGTTGTTCTAGGATAAAATTCTTTTGTCAAAGTTATGTGAGCGAAAAGATCGTCTCCCTTTGTCTAAAAAAGTAGGCTCTCCTAAGGAGGAGATCCATTTGTGGCAGCAAGTAGCCACCATCTTTGAATGTCAATCCTCACCCATTAAAACAATATGTTTTGAAGGATAAGTAGGGGCAGTCTCCAAAGAAAGAGATGAAATTGCTGAAACAAGTAGTCACCATCCTTAGCAACCTAATGATAGACATCGCCGAAAAGAGAGTTTAGTTTGCGGCAGCGAACAAAACCATTTTTCGGATAATAAGTAAGAGGACAGAATCTCGAAATTATACTTTATACCTGGGGGCATGCAAACCTTTTGGAGTGCAAGCACGGGACGACTCTTTATTTTTTAAATTTTTAGGTCCTCCCTTTAAACCTGTAGGTCTAACCCGTTAAACTCGTAGGATTAGCCGTTTCCAGCTTGCATAAAGAAAGGATGAAGGGCAAAAGTTAAAACCTGCCAAATTGGAGTAATTAGTGAGGTATCACTCCTTAAATAAGATTACCTCACCTAAGGCATTCCTTGTATTAAGACTGGTAAATCGAGCAGTTTTAGCAATGTTCATGCTCGTTAAAAAATAAACGCAAGAATTCGAGCAGTTTTAGCAGAGTTCATGCTCGTTAAAAAATAAACATAAATTGTGAGCAATCTTTCCCTACAGTTCAAGCTCATCCAGAAAAAATGAACCGGTAAATAACCTTGAGAAATGTAACCTTTGATAGCCATATTACAAGCCCTTGGTCGTGTTTATATGCCATCACCTCCATCCGTTCATTTGGCCAATCGTTCATCTCCATATGTTTGTTTACCCATTTTGAGGAACAGCTGCGAAGAGTGATTTCACTTAGCCATCCTTGTGACACTGCCGTGATTGGAAAATTCCAACCTGTACCTGGAATCTGCTGCTATCCCTGTTTATCACTCGTTCCTCAAAAGACGAGTCTTCTTTGAGCTCTTTTCACTGACTCGTAAAATATGAAAAGTTTGCCGAGTTTTGGCCTCCCAGCTCGTTAAAAGGACCGGAAGAGCTATCCCTCCTCTAGATTTTAATCTTTTTGGACCTGAGGGATTATTGCACAAAAAGATCGAGCGCTTGTTTTGTTCGGCTCGTTAAAGAAATCGAAAATTCATCCCTTTTGTATTGTTTTATACTTTTTCGGACTTAAGGGATTAGATGACGAAAAAGGAATTTTGGAGTTAACTTTCCGTACCTTTTCAGACTCTCTAAAAATGAAAAGGACCGAGTTTTCCTTGTCGTTAGACTCGTTAAAATGATTAAATAGCGACAAACTTGTCTTTAGACGAGAACGAGTTTCCCTATCGCTAGGCTCGTTAAAACATAGCGATGGGCTTGCCTGAAGGGCAGGTTATAGAACAAGCATATGTTATCCTCCTCAAGCTTGACGAAAATAAAGAGGTACTGGTCAACAATGACTGGGGAAAAATTGGGAGAACCTCACAGCATTAATGGTAGCAAGTCGCTCTTGAACATGACACTTTGTCCTCCGTATCACATCGGGTTGGGTTGTTTCATTCACCGGTCTCATAACCATGGTCCTCGCCACACCATCCACAATTGGGGTAATGCTACCAATCCATCACATCAGTGTCGTTATATGTTCAAGAGATGTGGTTCTGCAAAGAGTCAACCGTGTCCCATCCACTGCCATACATTATCCTTCATCCACTTCATGGCCACCACCCTAAATCATACATCACAGTTTGTTTTCACCTCATCACAATCACTAGCTCCGTTCCGTGTCACTGATGTGGGATTCATTAAGGCCCTCCTTTGATGGATCGCTCCTTGTCGACATCAGCTCATTATCCAAGGAGTTGATCTAGGAACAACCCCTTCAGTACTTTGAAGCTTGCATGCCTCAATGGCAAGTTTCTCGCTTCCGGCGACAGGTATACATCAATGACCTTCGACCAGAAGATTTTGCATGGTGGTCGACGCCAAGTCCTTTATTCCCACCATGTGAATTGTACTGCCGTACCTTGAGGGTCATCATCCTTATCGGTGATTCCTCTCGCGCTCGTTAACGGTTCACATCATTGACCGGTAATCAAGCGATGTCTTTCCATGTTCGACTTCAAGAAATTCTCACATGGATCGACTTGTACATCGAGTGAAGATCGGAAGAGATTGAAGACCCCGGATCTAGTTTCATCCATCCGGGCTGCAATATATATTCAGGACATAAAGACATTTGATATGTACATCATTACAGCAGATGATCATCCTTCTCAAAGGATGATAATTTCAGCAGAGAATTATCGGTCTACAATCAAATGATCGTCTGTTCTATGTACGAAAATGTATTTATAAAGCTGAGCATGGGAATGCCCGCCTCAGCTAGATCATGAAAATGTATGAAAAATAATGTATTGTATTGTATCTTATTACAGGATACTTCTCAGCATATTGAATGAACTTCGGATCCTCTCAATAAAGCATTTCACCCGATAAACGACCTCATACTTTAGGGGGCATCTGTTATAGACAATTTTGTGCCTTACAGCAACAGGCATGAATTGTCAATAATCCAAGGGATCCAAAGTTCCCTAAACATGATGTTCCTACCCCTAGAGGAACAAGGTCAGCAAACCAACAGCTCTCAGATCAGTTCTCCACCTGAAAACACTCAAAAACAAGCAATCTTGAAATCAAAGCAGGTGCTCCACTAGGTTTCTGCGCTGAAACTCAGTTGCTCCATGGTGTACCTGCGTTGCAAAGCAAGTGGAACAAAGGCCACCTGCGCTGAGCGAGATGGGACAAGTGGCACACTGAGTCATTTCTCTGGAATCTTCCAAAAATGACACTTGGATCAGGTATTTCGCCTTGTGATGAGTCAGAGGCTCTGTTTCTCCAAGTGGAAGCAAGGTTCTGCAAGTGGACTCAAGAACTGAAGATCAACTAAAGATTAACTGAAGAGAGAGAGGACACAAGGCAGCTACACATCAGTTGCAAGCTGACTCATCCTTTCTCAATTCATCTATATATTGAGCTCTCTCCTATGAGCTCAGGAGGCTGGAATTTTGTGCAAAGTAATGCTATGCTGTTGGTTTCACTATAGAGCTATTGGGTGATTGCTTGAGGGAGGTGAAGAGGAGAAATTCTTTCTGCTGGGAGGTGTTGCTGGATTAGGACCTTCAATGGTTGTAACACTCTCAGAACCTTTACTTCTTCATTAATAAAAGCTATTGAGGTTCTTCTATATGCATTTGTTCCAATGATGTTTTGTGATAATTGTATATTTGGTTTATGCTAATCCGTGAATCAGTTATGATTGCATGCCTCTTGTAGTCTCCTTCTTTGTCATTTTACAGGATCTCATTGTAGCTGGGCCGGCAAAAGAGCAAAGAGCTGGGAGCAAGCGGCCATAGAGAAGAGTTTGGATTCGACATTAAGCGCAAGGCAACGGTTAGTGCATTTATCCACTCTCTTTTGCTTTCATAAAGAAGTAAACCTTAAGTAGTTTTCTTTACAGTTGTTGCTGAGGTACTATCACCCTTAGAGTGGGATAGGGTCATCCGAGTCGGATACTTTTCCCTACAACATCCAGGACGCCCTATTATGCCACCTCGGGCACATTTGTGTTCCTTCAAGCGAGTGTGCCAAGATGATTTGGGAAGCACACTACAGTCGGGCTGCTGGGCATTTCGGGGTCGAGAAAACAGTGGCAGTACTGCAAAATTATTTCTATTGGCCGAATCTTCGACAGGATGTTGGGAAGTACATCCGATCATGTACTGCCTGTGCCATTGCCAAACCGACCATTAAGAAGCACGGCCTCTATACCCCGTTGCCTACCCCTAGTCGACCTTGGGAATCCATCTCCATGGATTACATGTCAGGCCTCCCTTCCACTAAGCATGGAAATGACTGTGCTTTTGTGGTCGTCGACAGGTTCTCGAAGATGGCCATTATGATGGCCTGCAAGAAGAATATCACAGCAGAAGCCACTGCTAAACTCTTCTTTGAACGAGTGTGGGTACACTTTGGGATCCCACAGTCTATCATCTCAGATCGGGACAGTCGGTTTCTCAGCACATTTTGGTCCAGTCTCTGGTCAATGCTGGACACCAAACTCACGAAGTCCACAGCCTTCCATCCTCAAACTGATGGCCAGACAGAGGTTGTCAACAGGATGATTGTGCACATTTTGCGCATGTATAACTTAAAGCATCCACGCACATGGGACGAGAGCCTCCCCTATGTTTAGCATAGCTACAACCGAGCTCTTCACAGCTCCACTGGCCATAGCCCTTTTCAGGTGGGTTTGGGATTCCAGCCACTATGCCCCATTGATGTGGCCATGCCCCTTGCAGCTACTCACATGAATTCAACTCATGTCCAGTCCGAAACAGATAAGGCCACCAGCTTCATTGAGTGCATCCAACATATTCGCCAGTAGGTCCATGACATTCTTGAGAAATCAAATGCCAATTACAAGCAGCGACATGATCAACACCGGGTGCCACACAAGTTTCAGGTGGGTGACAAAGTCTGGTTGCATTTGCAAAAGGAACGCCTTACTGGAGCCTATCGGAAATTGAGACCACTCCGATATGGTCCTTACACTATTACTAAGGCTATGGGAAACAATGCATTTGAGCTCAGCATTCCCCCATTCCTTGGCCTGCACCCAGTGTTCAATGTGGACCGCCTTCGGCCATACTTTCCACCATTGCTAGACACATCCGACATTGCAGAACAGCTCAAACCCACAGAATTAAATCCAGATTGCATGGAACAAGTTGCAACTGATCGGATCATGGACACACAGATCAAGAACACTCGCTAACAGAATATCCAACTGTATCGAGTTGTCAAAGCAGGCCAACTCCTTTAGCAGGGAAAGTGGCTCACCAGGGAACAAGTTCAGCAGAAGTTTCCTCATCTCATGGAGGAGCTCAACGCAATGGGGACCATTGCTTCCTAAGGGGGGAGGAATGATCCAGGTGGATATTGGTGGCCACCTGCCAAGTCCATCTGGACCCCCACCATTGTCTTTCTTAGCATTTTCAGTTTCCTTAATTGTAGCACAACTTACTATTTTTAGCAGTTTTTTGGGTCCTGAACTTCCGGAGCCGTTTTGAGGCCCTAAACGACGTTTTTTGGGGAACCAATGTTGCCCTTTCCAACAATGATAGTGCTCAGATAGATCTTTCTAATGAGCTATTGTACGCGTCAAACGGAGATCATATGCCAAAGTTACGACCCCGGGAAGTTGATGTACCAACTTACCCCCAAACGGGGCCCATAGTTTGGCGTTTCATCTCCTAGGGTTAGGTTTTGGAATGTTAAGGGTTTTCCATTGTTTCTCAACAATAAATAGGCCTTCGAGCATCATTGTAAGACAGTTCAGAGGCATGTAGCCACCACATCTCTTCTCAGAGATAAGCTACCATCGCCCTAGCTGGTTTATTTCCATTTCTGGTTGTAAGCGTATTTCAGTATTTTCCATTAATGAAATGAAGTATTATTTCCGCTGCATCTTTGTGTATATGGTTATCTCTGTAATTTGTTGCATTCCTGTTTAAATCCGGATCAGTTTTACCTTTCCCAAGGCATAAACCCCTTTTTTGGCCATAAACCCTTCTCAAAGCACATAAAACCCCTCTCAAGTGCCTTTGAACTTCTCCAAAGTGTGGAATTCCTTTTCTAGGTTATCGGACCCCTTCCGAGGCCTCAAAAACCCGTATTACCCAAAGTTTTGACCCCCCCACACATAAATATTAATTTAATATTTGGGCGGGCCCCCGCACATAAACCTGCCGCCAGCTCTGCGCTCCGTCAGCCCTCCGATCCGCCCTCCCAGATCCAATGGCCCTCGGTGATTTCGGAGCCGCCCCGTCACTCGACAGTTAGCGTCTGATAGCACAGCGGTTTTTCCGTCATACAGAAGACAGGTGTCCGCCCTTGATTGCATCGGAGCTCCTCTGACATTTACCACCCTCGTACAGAAGGCGGTCCGATGAAACCACAAACCGCCTTCTGTCTCTCCACCCCTGACGTCAGCACCACATCAGCACTGCATCACCTCTACGTCGACCCCCCCACTGCTACGTGTCACTGCCACCGCATCTGCCTCCGCCAGCCGCCACGTCACCCTACGATATTGCCACATCACCCTGCCACATCACCCTGCCGTACTGGGACCCATCACTAACGTCATGCTGATGTCAAGCTGACATCATCACCGAAAAAGGCGCGAAGAGCGAAAATCGCAGCACAGGATGCCCGGAATGGAAAACTGAGGCAGTTTTTGATGCGCGATTAGCGCTCACTAAGAAAAAATGATCAAACTGGAAGGCTGCCTATTGCTCGGCTACCTGCAAAACCTGAAAATTCGCAATTTGATAGGATTTCTTCATGTAGGTTCAGAAAATGGGCGATTTGACAGTTTCAAGCATATCAAGGGAGAGAAAGTGGCCCGATTCAACTATGAAAGAGTATCAAAGGAAAGATAAAACCCATATTAAATCAAAGAGTATCAGTGAAGCAGCAAAGAGTATTAGATCGACAATATGAAAGCAGGTGAACATTAAAGGCCCCCAAGCAAAGTCAAAGAAATGGGTGAAGCCATTTAAGGCTCTCAAATCACAGTTAATGCACATCAAAGCCACTCAAAAGCAGGGGATCAAAACCCAAAGCACAGTTATGGCTAAATGAATAGCACAGAGCCACAAGGATAGATATTAACTCATTTTGATGCAGCTACCTCCAGCGCAGCTCAAAATATATTTTCTTGAATTAATTTCAGGACAAGATTAGGTTAAAGAACTCATTTCCCTAGACCTGTTTAAGGTCTGCTGTAATAGATATTTTTGGATATTTTCCCTATATAAACCACCCTAATTCATTTTTTAAAGGGTCGATTGGTTGATAATCCTCATTCTGGACTTGCGCTATATTTTTGAGAAGATCTCTAATCAAAGACTGCTGGAATGCTTTGGATGAAGAATTGACTGTTGTGTTATTTAATGGCCAAAGAGTGACTGTGGAATTCCTGTGCTACTACATGGCTCAATAAGTGTTTTCCTACCTCTGTTTAAAGTTTTCATATGTTTATGCCACAATTGTGTTACCATCTAAATAGCAAGAAAGAAGAATAGCTTAGGTTTTGCTTGACTGCACCCTATGCTCAGTTCTTGTTATTTCTATATGTTTTCTTCAGAAATGGTTATGAATATGCATACTTAAATGATCATGTTTACCCTGTTTCTTTCACATATTACTGTTTTTTAGGAATTCTTGATTGCTCCTAGACAAACTTTCATTCACCTTCCCTCTCTGTTAGCTAATGAAAGATTCTTAGTTGCCTTTCATCTCTAACCTTCATTCCATCTTTATTCCAGCCTGATATTTTTCTATGTGTAGCTATCCTACTCTATATTCCTCTTGTGACCAAGAAAACGCAACAGCAAGCCCTAATCCATGACTCCATGCCCAATGGTTTGAACTTCTCACACTATGCATCCCAACTCTGCTTGAAAAACATCATCCTTCCCACCAAAAACAAAACAAAACCCATGTACACCATAACTAGCCTAAAATCAACCCAAAACAAAGTTAAATTTTAAAGAGAGAGCCCTCTCTAACTGCAGGTAGGCTAGGACCTGCAGCCCAAATATTGGTTTGTGGTTACCTCGGCCGTATCCCTTAAGGAGCCAAAGGACAACCTGAGTGATAACATCATTTGCGACTCCACTGGGGACCTTATTCAGAAAATTCCAAAAAACAAGTTAGAAGTTGGCTCCAAAGAGGAAAACTCGTTATACCAGGTCAAACTCAGACCCAAATCCACCAACTGTTTTTGAAAATCCCAATTTAATCTCTAGAAACCTTAGCAAACAAAAACAAGAAGTGGTTGCTGATTCTAGTCCTGAAATAGTTCAGCCAAGCTGTTTTCCAACCCATGTTAAAGTTTTGTTTCATTCAACCCCTACTTACCCTTGTTCATCATCCACTTCTCCAAGCACCTCTTCCACACCTCCATTCACTGTGCATACTACCACTACCACCACTATTATTACAATTCTTCCAGTTGTTTTAGTCATTCCACTTATCCCTGTAAATATGGCTAACAGATATGCACCCTTATAGTTACCTGCAAATCCAGGGGCTATGCCTCAAGACTATCAAACCAAAATCACATACTTTGATGCCACTAGTTCTGGCACAGCCCTGCAACATACCAAGAAAATGCAGGACTATTTTGAGAGTTATGAAATAGATGATAATAGTGTAAGAATGAAGATTTTTGTCCAAAGTTTAACAGGAGATGTAAGGCCCTGGTATAGAGCACTTGTTACAAATTCCATAGCTGACCCAGAGGCCCTTTACAAAGAATTTCTCAACAGATGGGAGAAGAAGAAGGACCCTCTGCACATATTATCTGAGTATGACACTATCAAAAGAGGCCCTCAAGAAGTTGTCTTAGACTATTGTGCCAGGTTTAACAATGTTTATAACGCTATTCCATAAAACCTTAGACCTCCACCTGATCTTGCTTTATACAAATTCCCTGATGGATTTGATTCAGACATGGCTTATCAGTTAAGGGAAAGAGCCCCTCAAACCTTAGGAGACATGCAGAATGTAGCTATTAGTGTGGAGGCAAATCTGATTGCCAAGCGAAATAGAGCAAGAGCTGAGAGAAGAACCACTTTCAAAGATGAACCTTCAGCCTTTGAGCAAAAATTGGACACAATCATAAAAGGTATGGACACCTTTGAAAATAGAATGGGAACTATTGAAAAAAAAGCATCACGGGAAGGACAGCAAAACAATCCTATCAGAAATCCAAACTCTAGAAAAAATCAGAACCCAAACGTTGGAAGGGCAAGTCCTGACCATGATATAAGACCTCCTTTTCATGAAAACTATGCTGAAGCATCCACATCTAGTGAACAGATAGAGGACAATCACATGAACTTAATGGGTTTGAAAAGTGAACAACAAGTATTCCTAACCTAAGAAGACCAAGATGACCATGATATAAAGCAATTTTAGACCAAGTCTGGAGAGTCCTTTGACTTCAAACAAGGCTATGATTCAGCGGTCTATGAAGTCCATAAACAATACAAATTGAGAACAAGAACCATTGATGTGTCTGATCCCATCAAGCCAAAGGATGCCAAGCAACCTAAGAAAGTAAAAGACAAGGCCGCTATCACAGAACCTTCTGATAAAATAGACCCAAAATTAAAAGAAGTGACCATAGAGGATGTATCTGACATGCAACCCTCTAATAACCAGCATTTTGTATCCTTTCCCTCAAAAGACAATGTAAATAGCACTCGTCAAAGCCTTCCCAAAACAGAACAATCTCAAGAAGTCACTCATAACCAAGAGAAAATCACTGAAGATACAATTGAAAAGGGAAAATCTATCAGCCACAATACTAAAACACAGTCAGAAAAACCGTTTGATTTAGAAGCAGAAATTGGTAAATTAAAAATATCTATTGCTCTCTCTGAGCTTGCCAAACATGATGTGTACAGAAAACAAATCAAAAGATCACTGCAAATGCCAGAAAACATGGATGATGTTAATGTATTAGATAATCAAACTCAATTACTTTTTGGTCCTGAAGTCAATGGTAAATCAAGACATGGAGTTGTTCTACCCTTTTATGTCAGTTTGCACATTCATGATAAAGTGTTGCACAATGCTATGTTTGATTCATGTGCTTCACACAATCTAATGCCCAAAGCTGTAATGGAGAAGCTAAACCTTGATGACTAGACCCTACAAAGACTTATTCTCATTTGATTCTAGTCAGGTCAAGTGTTTAGGCTTAATCAAAGACCTTTGTGTGTCTTTAGTCCAATTTCCCAACAAAATGATCCTAATGGACGTGGTGGTTGCTGACATTCCACCAAAGTATGGTATGCTCTTATCAAGATCTTGGGGAGAAAAACTCCAAGGATCTCTCCAACTAGACCTCTCCTATGCCACTATTTCAGTCTTTGGGCAACCAAAGAGACTGTATAGAGAAACACTGATGAAGTATGTGGTAAGTAGTGAAGAAAAACCCCAAAACTTTCCCATTTACTCAATCCATTCTAATATGGATTCCTTTATATTGTTCAATGATGAAAGTTGCCCTCCCATTGATGAGAAGCCTTTGCCTTTAGAATAAGAAACATGCATCAATCAAGAGTCGGTTGCCCATACCCATGAAACTATTAAACAATTAGTGCAACCAACATACAAGAAGAACCACATGAAGCACATAACCTAGGTCCACCCAATCCTAAAATGACTGAAACTCTTAATACTAACCACAAGCAAGAAATCACATGGTATTTAGAGTTTGATGGTTCCGTTAATAAGCTAGGAGCAGGGGCAGGAATATGGATTCATAATACACATAACGTCCATGCAGAGGGTCATGCTTACAGACTAAACTTCAAATGCACCAACAACATGGCAGAGTATGAGGCTCTCTTTTTAGGCCTTAAAACGCTCAAAGCTCTAGGAGCTGCAAAAGTGTCCATTCTAGGTGACTCTGATTTAATCATTCAACATATGAAAGGTGACTTTGTTACTAATGACAATAGGCTAAGAGCTTATAGGTCTGCTGCCATAGAAATACTCAATTCCTTCACAGAATCCAAGCTTGCTAAGATTTCTAGAAACCATAACATGCATGCTCATAGTCTAGCTACTTTTGCTAGCACTTGCAAGCTACCCTTTGAGCCCAATTACCACTTTACTGCTGAGATAAAGCACAGGCCTGCTATCCCTAACAATATCAAAGATTGGCAAGTGTTTGAGGATGATGCTCAAATCAACAATTTTCTTACCTTACAGCAAGAATTCTCAAGCTCAAACATTGATGAAGATGCCATGGATGACTCACAACAGCAAATGAGCCAAAATGAGCAAACTATAACAGCTGAAGCAGCAAATCAAATGCTGCACCCAACCATTTTTTATGAGAAAAACATGCAAGAGCTGAAGCAAATGCATTTAGATAAAATAGCTGAAGCAGAGGCTGAAGTCATTGATTTAAATGACAACTTTTTACCTGCTGGCCTCACTCCACTAGAAGACATATTTGATTCAAACGATGTCCCCAAAAGGCCAAAGATGCAGCCCTTAAACGTTGTTGTGGAAGACTATAATATTGGGACAGCAGAGAAGCCCAAAATTATTAAATTGTCCAAGTCTTTACCTCCCGATCAAAAACCAAAATATGTTGATTTATTTAAAGAGTTTCAAGATGTATTTGCCTGGAGTTATGAGGACCTTAAGTCCTATGACACCTCTATTATTCAACATACCATTCCCTTAAAACCAAATCAAAAGCCCTTCAAACATAAACTAAGGAGAATCAATCCTATGCTTCTCCCTTTGATTGAGAAAGAAGTGAAAAGAATGTTTGAAGCTGGTATCATAGCACCCATTAGATTTTCAGAATGGGTGTCCAATCTTGTTCCCACAAGGAAGAAAACAGGGGATATTAGACTATGTGTGGACTTAAGAAATCTGAACCAAGTCTCCCTTAAAGATCACTACCCACTGCCAAAAATGGACCACATTCTACAAAGAGTAGTGGGGTCTTAAAGAATTTGTTTCCTAGATGGCTTTTCAGGTTCTAATCAAATACTGGTTCACCCGGATGACCAAGACAAGATAGCCTTTACAACACCATGGGGAACATTTAAGTATGTGAAGATGCCTTTCGGACTAAAGAATGTAGGTGCTACCTTTCAAAGGGCCATGGACATTGCATTTTCCAAAGAAATCCATGATTTCCTAGTGGTTTACCTTGATGACCTTACTCCTTTCTCAAAATCTGATCAAGAGCACCTAAAACATTTGAGGCAAGTGTTCCTAACATGTAGGAAATATGGCATTTCCTTGAACCCCAAGAAGTCTTTATTTGGCCTTGAAGAAGGCAAATTACTAGGCCATATCATTTCAAAAGATGGGATTAGAATAGATCTGGAAAGAATTCAAGCCATCCTTCAAATCCCTTATCCAAGAAACATCAAAGAGCTGCAAGCATTCCTACGAAAGATCAATTTCCTAAGGAGATTTATCCCAAATTTGGCAGAGCTGATAAGAATGCTAAATAAAATGTTAAAGAAGGATTCCAAGGTAAAATGGACTTTAGAGGCTAAGCAAGCCTTTGAGGGCATAAAATCTGCCTTAACCCAAGCCCCAGTCCTCACAAGTCCTCAATTTGATAAGGATTTCATTATTTTTTCATTTTCATCTGAACACACCATTACTGTTGTTCTTTTGCAGAAAGATGATCAGGGAAATGAAAAGCCAGTTGCATTTTCAGCCGAGCCCTTATAGATGCACCCTTGAAGTACCAAATTATGGAGAAGCAAGCATATGCCCTTGTTAAAGCAATCAAAGATTTCAGAATTTACATTTTATATTCACATGTGATTGCTTATGTACCAAATGCTGTTGTAAAGGACATATTAACTCAAGAGGGCATAGAGGGCAAAAGAGGCAAGTGGAATGCCAATATCCTTGAGTGTGACATTGAGATAAAACCCACCAAGCTGATAAAGGGACAAGGTTTAGCCAAACTGATGTCCGAAACTAATTTTCAAGCCTTAGACATTAATCAACTGGACAATGAACAAGAGTTGGCGACTCCACAGGTCAGTCAAGATTTTTTACAATCCCCATGGTATGCTGATATATGTTTTATATTGTTTAACTTGTGTGCTCCTCCAGGGTTGTCCAGAACCAAAAAGAGATTTTTAAAAATGAAATCATCAAAGTTTTGTGTCTTAGATAATGCCCTGTTTTCGAAAACTCATGAAGGAATATTGCTGAATTGTCTAACTATGAATGAAACTGACAGTGTCATGAAAGAATTCCATGCAGGGGACTATGGAGGGCACTTATATTGGATGTCCACTGCTGATAAGATACTAAGGGCTGGTTTCTATTGGCCCTCTTTGTTTGCTGATGTGAGAAATTTTGCTGTTTCATGCCACAAATGCCAAATCTTTGAAGGCAAAAGAAGGCTTCTGCCCTTTCCCCTTAAACCCATTTCAACCGAGAAGCCTTTTCAACAATGGGGTTTGGACTTCATTAGAGAAATCCATCCATCCTCTTCTGGCTAGCATAAGTGGATTCTAACATCCACAGATTACTTTACCAAGTGGATTGAAGCCATCCCATGTAGGCAATCCAATGACTCCACCATCATCCAATTCCTTGAAACCAACATTTTGTCCAGATTTGGCTGTCCTGAGAAGATCATTACAGATAACACTGCTGCCTTCAAATCTAAGAAAATGATCAGTTTTTGCCACAAATTCCACATTACCTTGGGTCACTCCACGGCCTATTACCCTCAAGGTAATGGCTTGGCCGAATCATCCAACAAGAGTCTGATTAACATCATTAAGAAAGTCTTGGAGGAGAACAAGAAGAACTGGCACAAAAGGCTTATAAATGCCCTATGGGCAGATAGATTGTCAACCAAGAGGTCCATAGGGATGAGCCCATATGAGTTAGTCTATGGCATCGAGGCCAAGTTACCCTCTTCTTTGGGAATCCCTGTTATCAAATTGCTACAAGAGATGCAGGCAGAGCCAAATGATATCCAAAGAAGAATAAACCAAACCATCCATTTGCAGCAAACAAGAGAGCAAGTGTACGACAGAGCTTAGATTTTACAAGAGAAGATCAAGAAAATGTTTGACAAAAGAAGCAAGGCTGAAGGTTTCTACATAGGCAACAAAGTCTTAAGATGGGATTCAAGAAGAGATGACAAAGGAAAGCATGGCAAGTTTGATTTCCTGTGGAAAGGCCCCTTTATTATTTCTGTTGTTCAAGGCAACAACACATATTCTCTGAAGAGTTTGGATGGCAGCACAACTGAAGAAGGCCTTGTCAATGGCCGAATGCTAAAGCACTATCATGATCCCATTTGTTGAAGGCAGCATAGTTCTGTATATTATCTGTACATTAATATTTGTATTTTTAGCACTTTTTTTAGCAGGCCAATAAGAGGGAACAACGCAGAAAATTTTGAAGGAAAGATCAAGGGAAGCTCTATTTCAGATCTCTGTTTTAAAAATAATTCCAAAGAAGTGCTCAAGCAGATTTCAATATGTTTACAAGCACCCAAAAGGCAAGAAGCAGAGCTGTAATTTTTCTGCAATTCAGCTCGAAAGGATACTGCATATCAGCTTATGAGAATTCAGTCAAAGGCATTGACAAGAAGGAAATTTTCAGTTTATAGCAACAAGTGAAGATCAAGGCATTCTGACCTGCTGTTCTTGGCTTTTCATCCTGAAAAACCATCCCCAAGTGGAGCCACTGTTAGCCTCCTATTGCAATAGGTTTCATATTTCATGATTGACTATTTTACATGCCAAATATGTCATCTTTCCATGCTGCAAGGTTCCATATTTCCAAGAAGTTCCATTTTGAAGAATCATACCATTTTTGAAGAGTTTTACAGTTAAGGGAAAGCCAAACATCTTAATCTTGGCTTCCCTAGGTTTAAATTGTTTGTTTTAGAAGATAGAGAATGAATATCTGTCCAAACAGCTTAAGCTTGGAAAAACAGTAGCTAGGTAGAGAAATGAAGGAGCCCAACTGCTTAATCTAGGCCCTTGGAAGAGATAAGGGATGATTTTAGATAGGAAGACAGTTAAAAGAAAAGAAAATAATCAGGGTCTGCAAGTCTAAGTGCACCCATACAAAAAGAAGAAAAAATGTTAGGTAAGTAGGCTGGGTAAGTAGTTTTGTGGTTGCAGAATCAAGCTATGTGATCCATTTCGTGTTATCAAGTGTTATATCTATTCAGATCACAAATTATGAGGCAGTTTTTCATTTGGAGGAGCTCAAGCGAGGCATGTCTAACTCCCCTTCTTCTTATTCTTCAAATCATTCACTAACCTCCCCAAAGAGGTCAAGATCTGCTCGCTATCTCTTAAATCTCATCATATTCCATAACATTTGCCTAAGTAAAGATCTGCTTTGCTGAAAAGGTACTCATATTTCTTCTGTAAGTTATTTCTCCCTTTTAAGTGGCCTAAGATCTCTGAACTTAGCGCTTTCTTGTCATTCTCATATTAACTTCTAACATTATTATGTAAATCCTTATCTATTTCCCCTTCCCCTTACTAAAAGCACTAAATAGCTCCCCTATGTACATATCCCCTCCCTCTGGTTGAAAGATAACCTTGACTATGCTTGGGAATCACTAAGTTTGCCTGAAACTTAGCCAGAACCCTCAGGTTGCCTCTCAAACCATCTTCTAAAAAAGCATTAGGACTCATTCCTATGCATAAAATTCCCCTCCAAATGTATAAAATCCATCTTTGGCTGTGTTTTACCTTTCCCAAGGCATAAACCCCTTTTTTGGGCATAAACCCTTCTCAAAGCACATAAAACCCCTCTCAAGTGCCTTTGAACTTCTCCAAAGCGTGAAATTCCTTTTTTAGGTTATCGGACCCCTTTCAAGGCCTAAAAAACCTGTATTACACAAAAATTTGACCCCTCCGCACATAAATATTAATTTAATATTCGAGCGGGCCCCCGCACATAAACCTGCTACCAGCTCCACGCTCCGTCAGCCCTCCGATCCGCCCTCCCAGATCCAACAGCCCTCGGTGATTTCGGAGCCGCCCCGTCACTCGACAGTTAGCATCCGATAGCACGGTGGTTTTTCCGTCGTACAGAAGACAGGTGTCTGCCCTTGATTGCATCGGAGCTCCTCTGACATTTACCACCCTTGTACAGAAGGTGGTTCGATGAAACAACAAACCGCCTTCTGTCTCTCCGCCTCGACGTTAGTGCCACGTCAGCACTACGTCACCTCTGCGTCGACCCCCCCCACTGCTACGTGTCACTGCCACCGCATCTGCCTCCATCAGCCGCTAGGTCACCCTGCAGTACTGCCACATCACCCTGCCGTACTGGGACCCACTGCTGACGTCATGCTGATGTCATGCTGACGTCATCACCGAAAAAGGCGCAAAGAGCAAAAATCGCAGCACCGGATGCCCGGAGTGAAAAACTGAGGTAGTTTTTGATGCGCATGCATCGCTAAGAAAAAATGATCAAAATGGAAGGCTGCCTATTGCTCGGCTACCTGCAAAACTTGAAAATTCGCAATTTGACAGGATTTCTTCATGTAGGTTCAGAAAATGGGCGATTTGACAGTTTCAAGCATATCAAGGGAGAGAAAGTGGCCCGATTCAACTGTGAAAGAGTATCAGAGGAAAGATAAAACCCAGATTAAATCAAAGAGTAGCAGTGAAGCGGGAAAGAGTATCAGATTGGCAATATCAAAGCAGGTGAACATTAAAGGCCCCCAAGCAAAGTCAAAGAAAGCGGTGAAGCCATTTAAGGCTCTCAGATCACAGTTAATGCACATCAAAGCCACTCAAAAGTAGGGGATCAAAGCCCAAAGCACAGTTATGGCTAAATGAACGTCACAGAGCCATAAGGACAGATATTAACTCATTTTGATGCAGCTGCCTCCAGCGCAGCTCAAAAGATATTTTCTTGCATTAATTTTAGGATAAGATTAGGTTAAAGAAATCATTTCCCTCAGACCTATTTAAGGTCTACTGTAATAGATATTTTTGGATATTTTCCCTATATAAACCACCCTAATTCATTGTTTAAAGGGTCGGTTGGTTGATAATCCTCATTCTGGACTTGCACTGTATTTTTGAAAAGCTCTCTAATCAAAGACTGTTGGAATGCTTTGGATGAAGAATTGACTGTTGTGTTATTTAATGGCCAAAGAGTGATTGTGGAATTCCTGTGCTACTACATGGATCCATAAGTGTTTTCCTACCTCTGTTTACGTTTTCATATGTTTATGCCACAATTGTGTTACCATCTAAATAGCAAGAAAGAAGAATAGCTTAGGTTTTGCTTGACTGCACCCTATGCTCATTTCTTATTATTTCTATATGCTTTCTTCAGAAATGGTTATGAATATGCATACTTAAATGATCATGTTTACCCTGTTTCTTTCACATATGACTGTTTTTTAGGAATTCTTGACTGCTTCTAGACAAACTTTCATTCACCTTCCCTCTTTGTTAGCTAATGAAATATTCTTAGTTGCCTTTTATCTCTGACCTTCATTCCATCTTTATTCCAGCCTGATATTGTTCTATGTGTAGCTATCCTGCTCTATATTCCTCTTGTGACCAAGAAAACGCAACAGCAAGCCCTAATCCATGACTCCATGTCCAATGGTTTGAACTTTTCACACTATGCATCCCAACTCTGCTTGAAAAACATCATCCTTCGCACCAAAATCAAAACAAAACCCATGTACACCATAACTAGCCTAAAATCAACCCAAAACAAAGTTAAATTTTAAAGAGAGAGCCCTCTCTGACTGCAGGTAGGCTAGGACCTGCAGCCTAAAGATTGGTTTGTGGTTACCTCGGTCGTATCCCTTAAGGAGCCAAGGGACAACCTGAGTGATAACACCTTGTTAGATACAAGCTGCCACTGTTTAGAGGTCCTTCCTGATAGCTCCTTGTTCACAAGTTTTTGAAGTCTGTCCTGATTTGATACAGTCATAGCACTTTGATAATTTTCATGGATCCAATTCGGATCAATGGAAGATTTGAGTGGAAGTTAATTAAAAATATGGAATTTATGTTTTATTTAGTCAAATAATTATTATTAATGTAATTTATTTCAGAAGTTACGAGAACTAAATGAGAAACTAATTCTGATAAATATAAAAGAAGATTTAAAGGCTTCTTTCACGAGTTTTTTGGGATATTGAAGGATGATAGGCTGGAATTCAAGACTTATTATTTCATACCCATAATGCACTTGCTGAAGTGGTTCTTCCCATTGCGACTTTGAGATTTTCTTTAATAACATTATGATTTTTTATTTTTTTTATGTGTTCCTTTTAATTTGAGATTTTAATTACTGGTTTATTATACAATATTATCAATGGAACTACAATCTTGAATGCATAAATGTTAAATGATTTGAATACATGATATTTGAGGGTTTTAAATCAGATTTGAGTTTATTTGTTACAAGTTGAAATTCGAAACAATACATGTTATCTAGAGTTTATTTGCACATTAAACCTGAATATCACAAAAACCAATTTTATTTTTCATTTACCTTTTTATTTAATTATTGTTCTCCATTATATTTGCTTCATCACATGTGATTGATTGATTAATTTTGATACTTGATATCATATTGTTTTAACTACACATTCCAATTAGATATATTTGAGCCAGTTTGTTTTATTTTTATTTTTGTTTTATTTTAAATTTTAATTTTCACTAACCTTAATGTTGTGTGTGAATTATGATACATTGGTTAAACCTCATCCTTTTCATATATGATATTTTATTTTAATAAGTTTCATACTTTATGTTTCTATAAACTTTCTTTACATGAGAACTTTATTTTATTTAAATCAGTGTCATATTATTAACCGGGCCTTATTTATTTTCTTAAATATAACATTTCTTTAGTTAACATGATTACGGGGGAATACCCAATGTGGTGAAAATTAGACTAGTCTTTGTCACTTGGAGGAAGAGGATCTCTCATCCTGAGTGAATATATTTTTGGGTTTTTCTTAGTTACTGGGACAATCTGAGAACTAACACAAGATCATGGATACAATTCATGCATACAAGTCACCTAGTTGGATTCTTGCCACTCCATTAGACCAGAATGAAAATTATTAGATATTGAGAGCTACATAGCTTCTTTTTGCTAAGGCAAGAGATGTTCCTTCCAAATCTATTAATCGAAAAAAGATTTACAAAATTTACAGTATTCCACCATACAAAGTGGACTGAGAACAAGGTTGCTCACTGCCAGAGGTAAGGCCTGCAACCTGAAACTGAGACCCCCTAAACCAACTCAGAAACCGTGACTACCCCATCACAGCTGGACCCAGCCGTGGACGAGAAAATTGCTTTACAAAGATAAGAAAACCTCAACTCCCCGACGCCACACAACTGCTCGAACAATCCATATTGTTGAACTATGCTTCTACATCCAATGGTTGAAAACACATCGCATGGCCCCAAAAGTCAGAATTCCAATCCACCAAAACTTAACATTAACGTTCTGCCCCAACCAAACAACACGATGAAATCTGACTGTTGATTAGCGCCTCAGCATCCAACAGACAAGAACATTATCGCACCACAGATATGCCCAATCTTTACCGTGCGATGAGGGCAGTATACATCCCTCTCCCTCCTCCACGTGTCATCAGGTGTGTGGTATCGCTTCCGAAAGACAGAAACCACCTTACGCTTGAGAGTGGTGCGATCTCCAGGAAACCGCTTAGGAAGCGGTTTTTCCTTCCGTATGATGAAACTGTAGGAAAAGTAGCTTCCATTATACTCCCAAGCACCTTTCATTACCTCTGAAATGTTGAGCCCACCTTTCCACTCCTTCTTAACATGATTGAAGTGTCTACAACCTGGATTTTCGCAGAACTCTATGGAACGAAGCCATCTGCTTGGCCAAAGCCACTGTATCCTGAAGTTGAAATTATTAGTGCTATTGAAGCCTTCTTTAATTAGCCTTCGACTTACACGTATGACCAGAATGAGGGGATCCTGTCAATAATGGCTCATTGCGACCTTTCCTTTTCAATTTTATCCTGAAACAATTGTTTGTCCTCTTTCGCAAGATTGTGACAAAGAGTTTTCAGATTGTCATGATGCATTGCTTTCCAACCTGTCACAACTTGGCCCTCCTTGTAGCTAACTCCTTGGTTGGCTAAGAAATCCACCAGTTTGTTAGCCTTTCTACGCACATGATTGAAACTGACTGAGAGAAGCCCTGGAAGGTGACCCTGGATACGCTGAAAAACCCAGATTAATTTCCAGTGCTAAGATACTTTCTATGGCTCTAAACCATAATTGATCTTTGTAATCGAGTTAATAACTAACTCAGAGTTATCTTCAATGATCATGTTGTGGTGGTTTTCCTGCTTCAACAAATCTAAGCATTGCTCCATGGCCATTAATTCTGCCATATTATTGGTGGCTCTTCCTAGATTACAATGGAAGAGAGAGAGGATGTTACTTGCTTCATCCTAAAGAATTCCCCCAAAGCCAGTTGTTCTGGGTTGCCTTTAGAGGCTCCATCTATATTGTATTTCAAAAAACCTCTTGGAGGAGGTTGCTAGTATTCTTTTTCAGACTCCCTATTTCTTGTTGTTTTGTTCTGACTTAGGGGGATGATCCCCTGCAATCCTAACAGCCTGAGAGTTCTCAAGTCTACTCCTGTGGGAGGATTTTTGGGAAGATTCCTGACTATTGAGCTGACTGTCTCCTTGATCTGTTTTAAGATTTGATCAAACAGGTGATGAGTGGGATTCTTTTCATTTTTGAAGATTCTCTTATTCCTTTCCTTCCATATGTTCCAAATAATAAAACTTGGCAAGAGGGCCCAAGCAAGGTTGAGAACTTCGTTATCTGAAAAATTTCTCCTCCATCTATTAAGGGTGTTAGTAAGACTCTCCTTGTCCCTGTCAGACTGTTGGAAGATGTTAGCAAAAGCCTCCCATAGTCTGGAAGTGAAATTACAATTGTTGAGAAGATGCTCCATAGTTTCCTCATGGGCTTCACAGAGCTGGCATATGGAAGGTCCAAGTATGGCTCTCTTTCTAATGTTGTCCCAAGTCAAAATTTTCCTTTGAAGAACCAACCACGTGAAGAGTTTGATTTTCATCCAACCTTTATGTCTCCAAAGGTTTAGCCAGTTTCTGTTTGGGGCCTGGGAATCCAGCTCAAGGAGAACACTTTTTGCTTCCTTAATATTAAAGATGCCTTTAGTGTTGTTTCCCCATCTAAGTTTATCCCGCCCTTCAGACACCAAGATCATCCTTTGTTCCAACATTTTTCCAAGAGCCTCTATTTTTTTATTCAGCATTCCATCATTCTTGCATTCTATATTTTTCCATTACTATGGGTATCATCCCAAAAATATTTCACTCTAGTCAAACCTTGGGTGTCAGTCTCATGTTTAAGATTCCAAAAATCCTTTGTTAACAGTTTTGGTTCTTGTTTCCATTTGTCCTCCCAGAAAAGAGCAAGGTCACCTTATTGGATTTCCCAGAAGCTGTTTCGTTGAACTAAAGCTTTGTTTTCCCAAGCTTTATTCCAGATGGCAAAGCCTTTTATGTTACCAGACATCCTTATGAGTTCAGTGTGATTCCAGGACCTAGCATATTTTTCTTTCCATATGCTTGCCCATTGGGCCTTGGGATTTTTAACCCACCTCCACCATAGTTTGGCCCCTAGAGCCTTACTTAGTTTCTCATGGGCATCTAAGCCAAGGCCCCCATGATTCTTGGTTTACAGATATTTCCCCAAGAGACCAAGGCCCACTTTTTTCTATCATCCTCCCCACCCTAGAGAAAATCTCTTTGGATGTTTCTAAATTGCTGCAAAACTCCTTTAGGGGCCGGTAGTGCTGATAGCATGAAAATTGGAATTGATTGGAGCACCGCCTTTGTCAACACGAGTCTACCTACCAGATTTAAGGATCTGATCATCCAATTACTGACTTTATCTTGCATTTTGTTGATCAACAGTTCCCAAATGCTCTTCTGCAATGGTTTTTCCATGAGAGGAACTCCTAAATACTTTGAAGGGAGGGAATCCCTCTGAAAGCCAAGAATTCTGAAGATATTTCTCTAAATGGAAATGTGAGTATTAAAGAAAAAAAATTGGATTTGGAGAGGTTAACTTCCATACCTAAAGCCATGCCAAAATCACTCAGAATTTGTTTGTATGCCCGAGCCTCTTTTACTTTGGGGATACCTTGTAGCATAGTATCATCCAAAAATTGTTGATGTGTCAAAACCTGACCATTCTCCTTTAGCGGAAAACCTTGAATTTTTCCCATAACTCTGGCATGCTTGATAGACTGGCCAAGAGCTTCTATCATGAGTACAAGAAGGAAGGGGGAAAGCAGATCCCCCTGCCTTAGTCCTCCGGAAGGAAGAAAAATCTTAGAGGGAGAGCCATCAACTAATATTGAAAAGCTGGAAGAGGTAGCCAAGGCCATGACCCATCTCACCCAGTTGTGATCAAAACCAAACGCCATTAGCACTTTCCTGATATAGGTCCAGTTCACTTTGTCATAAGCTTTTGCTATATCCAATTGCATAATCATACGAGCTCTCCTTATGTTGTTTAAAGAGTGGACTACCTCATGAGCTTGAATAATGTTGTCCAAAATTTGTCTGCCTTCAACATATCTTGATTGTTCCCCCAAAATCAGAGAAGGAAGCAGAGCTTTAAGTTTATTGGCCACAACCTTGGATATTATCTTGTAAACCACATTGCAAAGAGTTATTGGTATGTATCTGTCTGGAGTTTGAGAATTTTCCTGTTTAGGGATTAGGGAAATGAAGGAGGTGTTAAGAGATCTCAAGATGGTTCTGTTAATCATGGAGTCTTCCACAACATTCAAAATATCCTCTTTTACAATATTCCAGCAAGCTTTAAAGAAATCTACATTGAAGCCATATAGGCCAGGTGCTTTGCCATTTTTCATGTCTTTGAGAACTTCATTGACCTCTTCTTCAGTAACTGGTCTATAGAGGTTGTAGTTGTCCTCTCGAGACACCAGCTCAGGTATATGTTTTATTAAGTCCTTGATGTGATGTTCTCTTTCTGGATTGCTTTCCTGGGGTATTTCTCGGAAGTGTTGAACTAACACCGCTTCTATATCTTCATGGGATTGTAGCAGCTATCCATCCTCCCTTTTTATTAAGGAAATTCTGTTGTGTGATATATTCGCCATGGTGGTTCTGTCGAAAAATCTTGTGTTATGCTCTCCTTCTTTTAGCCATTGCACTCTAGATTTTTGTCTCCAGAATATCTCCTCTTGTTTACACAAGTTTTCCCATTCTTGGTGATGTTTCTCCACTAGATTATTTTTGTCTTTATCAAAACCTTTTGTGATCACAGCTTGGTTGATTTTCTGCATTTTGTTTTCAACTGATTTCTTTTCTGCAAAAATATTGCCAAAATCTTTCTTATTCCATTCTTTGAGCCTCATTTTTATGTGCTTTAATCTTTTATGAAGCATGAAAATTCTAGTTCCCTGGATTTGAAGATCTTCTACCCACAATTTTTCAATATTACTAATGAACTTTGGGTGTGAAAGCCAAATATTCTCAAATCTGAAAGGTTTGTTCCGGGGGGTACCTATACCCTGGATCTCCATTTGAATTCGCCAGTAATCTGAGCCTCCAATTGGAAGAACACTTGCTAATATTTCCTTATCTAATAGCATTAGATCCTTAGAGATAATGAACCTATCCAGCTTGGATGCTACTTGAGACTCCCCTCCTCTCCTGTTATTCCAAGTGAAGAGGCCATTTTTTGTTTCCACATCCACTAATTTCATATTGTCTGTAAAGATTTGAAATGCTAAAGAATCTTTACTTAGTTCTCTAGTTCCACCTTTTTTTTTTCAGAAATAGATTTTATCATATTGAAATCTCCTCCCAAGATCCAGGGTATTTCTGCTTGTCTCTCACTGAGATACCTAAGGGAATCTGTCAGCTTGAGTTTCTCCTCTATCATTTGAGGGTCATACATATTCATGACTAGATAGGTTCTCCTATCCCCTATAGGTTGAATCACTACTGATAAATAATTCCTAGCAGCCTCTGCATCAATTATGTCAAATTTTTAAGGGTTTCAAAGAGTGAGAATACCTCCTTCTGTATTATCTGCTTTAACTTCTAGATATTCAAACTTATTGAGCCATTTGCTATGTAGTTGCCTTCATTTTTGAATGGAACATTTCGTTTTTTGGATAAAAATTTTACCTGGAGCAGCCTGTTTCATTCTATTACTAAGCAATCTCTATTTTTTTTTACTTCCTAGTCCTCTAATATCCCAAGAAATAAAATTCATTATTAAATATTTGTGAAGGAGTAGCTCATTAGATCTTTCGTCTTACCTGAGTCTATCATGAGCTTTCCACACTCCATCAATAGCTCATTTTTCTTTTTCCTGCCTCTCTCTTTTCCTGGGTTTCTAGGTGCTAAACCCAGAGTAGATTTTATTGTTTTCACTCCTTCGCCACTCGGCCTGCTTCTATTTTTGGTTCCCTCCGTACTCTTTTCTTGAGTTTTCCATAAATATAATTGTTGTATTCTATTGAGATCCTTTTGAGGTAACCAATCTACCCCACCAGAAGTACCCTGAATTAAGGATCCTTCTAGATCCAGGTGTTCTCTTTCCAATATCTCCTGTAGCTCAGTTTCGTCCATTTCCATTTCACTCTGGATCATTTCCTGGTCCATCTTTGGTTCTGTGTCACTCAATATTTTCTCTATCTACTTATCATTTTCCTGTGTTTGATCACAATTTCCTTCTTTTTCCTTCTCTCCTGTATTACCTTTATTTGCTTGATTTGCTGTTATTTTTTCTTTGTCCTCTTCCAGAACTTGGAGCTAGTTCCACCTAACCTGTTGTCCTTCAATTTGCTGTACTCTTTGCCCTCTTTTGCCACTCTTTCCTTTATGGACTACCTTGTAAAAGCTATCCGGATCTTTCATTGTATTAGGTTTGCTATTCTTCTCTGTTTTGCCTAGAGGGCAGTCTCTGAGAAGATGCCCATGTTCATGGCATCTATGACATCTAAATGGAATATGCTCATAGTCCACTGTTTGAAACCATTCTTCATCAAAAACTTCCAATATCACCTCATCCAGAAGCGCTCTTGATAGATCCATCTCAACACATATCCTTGCAAAGGAAGTGTATCTTCCCCTTCTAGTAGCTTCTGAAGCTTTGACAAACCTACCTATTTTGTTGCCTATGGCAGCTAACGATTCGGGTTGCCAGTAATCAAGAGGTAGAGAATAGAGTCTTACCCAGACTGGGATTGAAATGAACATTTCTCGTTCTGGGACAAAGTTCATCTTCCATGGCCTCATATAGAGGCCTGCTACTGCATAGAAGTAGGGCCCTCCTTCAAACACTCTGTCTTTATCCTCGATACTTGTGAACACCACGGTAAATAAACCATTTGACCCAAGGTGAAGATCAGTGCTACCTTTAGGTTTCCAATGGTATTTGATCCATGTTTGTAAAGATTTTTCTGTGGGCCTTAGTCCCTTGAATTTGTAGATGATTGCATAGGTTTGCATGTGCTCCCTATGTGCTTGTAGAGCAGGATCATTTAAAACAACTCTAGGTGTTACTTCAGCTTTGGGTTTACAAGGTCCCTTTTGCTTTTTCTCTTTTGTTTCCTAACTTTTGTCATCTTCCTCCTTGTCGTTAGTGTTATTGTTCTCTTTTATTTTGGCCTCTTCTTCCTCCTCTTCTGTGTTATTCTTTCCCTCTCTTGTGAACTTTCTGACTTTTTTTGGGGGCTTCTTGCCCTTGTTGGCTACGATCTCCTTGTAGGAGGGAGAAGATCCCCCTCCTCTACATCCCTCCACAGATGTAAACTCCTGCTGAAACTCGATCCCTTGTCACGCGCTTATTTTCCTGCTCATCCTCCTTGTCCGCCTCCGCCCAAAAAGTTCTCCCTACATGCATTCCAGAGCTACATAGCTTCATCAACTCTTAAAAAATAATTTTGTATCTACTAATTAAAACAAGATTCTCATCTAACCAAAAAAAATTAAAATAATGATTTAAATAAAAAAAATTCTAACATTAAAATTTCCTAACAAAAGAATACTACCACATTTTTCAGAGTATAAATGTCTTCTCATAAGAAATTATAAAGTTTTTTTTGGTTTAAATTTGTTTTTTAATTTTTATTTTTTTATAAAATAAAATAAATAAAAAATAACATATTTCTATATAAAGTCTTTTAAAAAGAATTTTTCAAATCTCCCTCCATATATAGTAATTGACAAAATCTTTCTTATAATTGCAGATATATTTTTTTTAACGTCAAAATATATGCTTCTGATCCATAATCCTTAATGATGTAACCTCTACTTTTATACTCACCACAAAATAAATACTTTATTTTAAAAACCTTACATTCTATGCTATCAACTCTTATCTATAATATAATATCAATTCCACTTAATATGCAAGTTAACGTACCGCGACAATAAAATAATATAGTTTTTGTATTTATCTCATTCTTTTCTAACTATATAATTTTTATTTATATGATCTTTATCCTTATCTTAATACGTTAGCCACAAATTTAGATACACATAACACCCTCGTTTGAAAATTTGGTTGATAAATACGAAAGATTAATTATTATAAAAAAACACAATTGGACTTCACTGTGTAAAGTTCTGATTTTTTTTATTTCAACTGATAAATATATATATCCATCTATTTTTTATTCAAATTATGATATGGAAATAATGTTAACTAGTTTTTTTGAAAATTTATTAAATTTTAGAAAAAAACTATTACATACTTTAAATTTCATATTATTCCAAACATTATATTTTAATATTTTTAATCTATTACAATTTAGTTGTCAAATTAATAGTGAAAATAATTATCTCTAAGTGCTAATCCCGAACGCAGGCTTACTAACGTATGATCCGTAAGGGAGTATAATTTCATTCTTGCGAGATATTTCTCGATCTTGGACCTTTATCTTGTAAATTTCTGCTAATAGTCAGTAAGGGAGAAAACTTTCGCTCCTGCCAAATACCTATGGATCTTGGACTTTTAACTTGTTTCCTTACATCCAAATAAAACTACCTCTTACCCAAACACAACTAATTTTTAAGCTTAATAAAACTTTCAATATTATATTTTAATATTATTCATAACTTTCTTACATTTAGTTTATTATTAATTATTTTAATAATAAATAAAAGTAATGTTCTCATCAAAATCAGTATTAAATAATATATCATCTTTTTTTTTTCAGATAAGTCCCAAGCTTACTCATTCAGATATCTATAGACCAAAAGTATGTTTATAGAAACTCATTGATAATATGCTTTGTTGAGAGAACCCAACTGTAACGCCCTGCGGTTGATAGGCAACCGGGCGTGCCTTCCACCACCGGGTGAAATCGACTAGGGCATAAAATAGTGTGAGGGGCGACCAAGGGCGTAACATATCTATGAGGACGAGTTGGTGCTCCATAGTTATAGGGGCGAGTTGGGGGAGAGTTCGTTCACAAGCCGACCGAGGAAGCGTTAGGCAAACGAAGGAGAATTGTGGGGCGGTCCCGCGCCATGGGCGGGCCGACCTAACAAAGGCGCTCAACCGTTTGGTGAACGCATGGTTGGTGGAGCGAACGAAGGGTCGGCCGAGGGCACGACCTTCATGCTCGATAGCATATAAACAAGGCGATGGAACTTGGCATTCGAACCAAGCGCTTGGTCATCAATCGAACAAGAGGTGCGAAGGTGAAGAAGGAGCCGCAGCAAAGGCGCAGGTCTATGCACCCGCTTGCTGGGCTGCCTACACGAGTTTTGCACGGAGTTGTATTTGGTTGAGGCGCGGGTGGAGGACGTTCTAAGTTGCCTGCCCGCCAAAGTGTTAAGGCGAGTTTTGGGTTGCGTTTGGGCGGTGGGTCGTGCATGGGCGCGCCCGCCCAACTCGGAAAAGAAGACTTGTATTGTATTTTGGTTAAGTCGTGGTGAGACCACCATGCGCTCTTGCACGGGTGGGCACCCGACTTGGGTAAAACACCGGTGGAGCCATGCTCCTGGTCACTTGTAAAAATTCTTCATATATATAATAAAAGAATTCTCTTGCATATGAATGTGTTTATGCTGTTGTTCTATGATGTTGTTATATTAATGGTTTCCACACATTAATATGTTATTCATGGTTTAATTATGAATGTTAAGGCGTACTTCGTAAAGTAATTGTAACAATGGTGAATGTTAATTACTTAGGTGGTGCCGCACCCGACCAATTTAACGAAAAAAGTATTGAGGGCATGACAGGTGGTATCAGAGTAGGTACACAGGTGGTGAAGCCATTGCTTGATGAATGCAGAGAAAAGACATGTATGCAGGGAAAAGTTATGGAGAAATCATGGATGAACAGTTTTGGTTTCGTGGACTTGATGGTTCATGGCAAGACCATTCAAGCTCTAGTTGACACGGGGACCACTCATAACTTCATGACGACATGGTTGGCAAAATAGGTTGGACTGATGATCTTCCCATCGAATGTGGAAGTCAAGGCAGTGAACTCTAGAGCTAAAGTGGCAGGTTTGGCACACGAAGTGCCTGTGCAGATAAAATACTGGAAGGGTGAGTTGGACTTCATAGTGATGGAGATGAATGACTTTGATATGATACTTGGACAGGATTTCTTGAAGGGCAACAGGGCTATTGTTGTCCCCTTCTGTGATGAGGTGGTGTTGGTTGGACAGTCACAAACTTGGAATTTGCCCACTCATAGGCAAAGGAGGGAAGTCAAGTTGCAACATGTTTCGGCACTGAGTTTGGAGAAGGCTATGAAGGAGTCAAATATGGAGACATATGCGGTGATGTTCAAGGATGTCGAAGGTGATGGAGTGGGGACGCCTGTTTCAGCCAAGATTTTTGAGGTGCTTATCAAATATGCAAATTTGATGCGTGATGAGCTACCAAAGAAACTTCCACCAAGGCGTTCAGTGGACCATAGCATTGAGCTTGAGCCAGGGAAGCAACCCCTGGCTAAAGCACCTTATCGGTTGTCAGGACCTGAGTTGGAGGAATTGAAACGACAGCTAAAGGAGTTAGCTAATGCAGGTTTCATCAGACCTTCAAGGTCCCCTTATGGAGCTTCGGTATTGTTCCAGCAGAAGAAGGATTCGAATGAGCTACGGATGTGCTGTGATTACCATGCATTGAACAAGCAGACGGTAAGGAACAGGTATCCTTTGCCATTGGCTACTGATTGCTTTGACAAGCTTGCGAAAGCCCGAGTGTTTTCCAAGCTAGACTTGAGGCATGGGTATTATCAGGTGTGGATAACTGAAGGAGACGAGAAGAAGACCACGATACTAACGAGGTATGGTAGATTTGAGTTCCTTGTTATGCCATTCAGGTTGTGTAATGCTCCTGCTACGTTTTGCACTTTGATGAATGATGTCCTACGACCATACTTGGATTCATTTGTAGTAGTGTACTTGGAAGATATAGTGGTGTTCAGTGACAACATGGAGGATCATAAGAAGCACTTGGCGATGGTGTTCGAGGCACTGAGGGAAAATTAGTTGTTCTTGAAGACGTCTAAGTGTGTGTTCGCTTAGACCAAGATTCCGTTCCTTAGACATATTGTTGGTCAAGGGTACATATGGATGGAGCCGAGCAGAGTGAAGGTGATCGAGGACTGGGTTGAACCGAAGAATGTTCATGAGATGAGGGTGTTTTGGGCATGACCAACTACCAACGGATGTTCGTAGAGGGGTACTCCAAGGTAGCATCATCAATGACACACCTATTGAAAAAAGACAAGAGGTGGAGTTGGACAGATAAATGTCAAGAGGCATTTGATGACTTGAAGAAGAGGATGGTTACAGCACCGATACTGAAGCTGCATGACTTCGAGAGACCCTTTGAGGTACACACTGATGCTTCAGATTTTGCCATAGGATGGGTTCTTATGCAGGATGGGCATTTGGTGGTGTATGAGAGTCGGAAGTTGCAGGATAGAGAACGAAGGTATCCGGTCCATGAGAAGGAGATGACTACAATCATTCACTGTCTTCATGTGTGGAGGCATTACCTGATTGGGAAGTCATTTGTTGTCAAGACTGACAATGTTGTAGCAAGTTATTTTGCATCACAACCGAAGATTTCTGTAAAGCAAGCTCGTTGGCAGGACTTCTTGGCAGAGTTTGAGATGACTATCGAGTATAGACCAGGAAGACACAGTGTGGTAGAAGATGCCCTTAGCAGGAAGGGACAACTTGCAGCATTGGAGGGAGAAGACTGGGCAGAAAGGAGTAGAAGTCAAATTCAGATGTCAGAAGAGATGTAGAATAAGCTCAGGGAAAGTGTTCAAACTGATACTTTGGCACAGAATATAGTGAAGCAGATAAAGGAAGGGAATACATGAAAGTTCTTTCTCCGAGATGGATTCTTGTTCTTTGGAAACTGGCTCTATGTTCCAAATCCATCTGGGCTTAGGAGGCACCTTTTGAAGGAAATCCATGACTCGCCAGGGGCTGGCCACCCAGGGATGCGTCGTTCTTTGGGATTGTTGGAGAGAGGATTCTTTTGGGAGAAGATGCGCGAGGATGTAGAGGAGTATGTACATACGTGCATCATTCGTCAGTAGGAAAAATCGGATACTCAGAGACAAGGAGGTCTGTTGCAGCCTTTACCGATTCCTGAGTGACCATGGATGAGTGTCTCGATGGACTTCATCACTCAGTTGCCACAGGTTCAGGGGTATAATGGTATTATGGTCGTGGTTGATCATTTTTCCAAGTATGCTGTCTTTGTTCCAACAAAGATACCTTGTGGAGCCAAGCAGACTGCGGAGTTTTGTTCTTTAAGAACATAGTGAAGTATTGGGGGATGCAATTAAGCATAGTGTCAGATAGAGATCTGCGTTTTACAGGCAGATTTTGGACCACATTGTTCAAGTTAGTCAGGACAGAATTGTTGATGAGTTCGAGTTACCATCCGCAGACAGATGGGCAGACCGAGAGGATCAACGCATTGTTGGAGGATTACTTGAGACATTATGTGACGGCTGATCAAAAGAAATAGCTTGAACTCTTGGATATTTCTCAGTTCAACTACAATATTCAAAAGAGTTCCGCAACGAGGTATATTCCATTTGAGTTTGTGAATGGACAGATGCCAGTTGCACCACATACCATAGTGACAGGAGGTTTCTTGAGGAGTCCTCATGCGAAGAAGTTCATGAAGGCTTGGGATGAGACCTTGGAGTTGGCACGGTTGCACCTGCATGAAGCTACAAGGAGAATGAAGAAATGGTCTGATCAAGGAAGACGGGATGCACACTTCAGTGTGGGAGATATGGTGTTTCTCAGGATTACTGGGGAGCAGTTTCAGCTAGCTAAGGGGACTGCAAGCAAACTGACATGGAAGTATGAGGGACCATTTCAAGTGAAGAAGGGAGTGGGGGAAGTTGCTTACGAGCTGGAGCTTCCACACCATATGCACATGAAGCATTCGGTTTTTCACATGAGTCAGTTGAAGAAATGCAGACTTGATGCTGATCATGTAGAGAGAACTGAACTGCCGAGAGGACTAGCTGGGATTGTGGACAAGCCAGGACTGGAGTTGGATAAGATTTTGAGCTACAGAACTACAGGGATTGGTTGCCACATGAAACGGGAGTATCTTGTCAGATGAAAGAATGCACCAGAGGAGGAAAGCTAGGAATCGAAGGACTCACTTTGGAGATGGAAGAAGAAGATTGCGAAGTATGAACAGAAGACACTGAGGTAGTCGGGATTGTCGAGGGCAACAATGATTTCAAGTGGGGGAGGATGTAACACCCTATGGTTGATAGGCAACTGGGCGCGCCTTCCACCACCAAGCGAAATCGACTAAGGCAAAAAACAGTGCGAGGGGCGACTAAGGGCATAACATATCTATGAGGACGAGTTGGTGCTCCATAGTTATAGGGGCGAGCTGGGGGAGAGTTCGTTCACAAGCCGACTGAGGAAGCGTTAAGCAAACGAAGGATAATTGTGGGGCGGTCCTGCGCCATGGGCGGGCTGACCTAACAAAGGCACTCAACCGTTTGGTGAACACATGGTTTAGTGATACTTGCAGCAGGCAAAGCTCTGAACCATTTCCTCACTTCACCACCAAAGGTTTATACAAACAGTCTCATGGTCACATTTTCTACATCAATCTCATGGAGGTCAAAGAAATTTGTCATCCTGTCCACATGTTGCTGAGTTGTAACACTGTGAGGAGTGCCGTCAAACAATGGAATTTTACTTTGATAATCGGCAGGCATATCATCCAAATTTTGAGGCAGCATGAGGGGTGCAAAACGAGCAGCCATTGCTCTTGGTGGATTTGCAATTGGTCTTGGGGATGTTGGGGGAGTGGGTGCAGCTGATGTATGGGGAATATGAGGAGGTGTGTGTGGAGGGGAAGAAATTTTGGATGCTTGAGGAGTAGAAGGAGTAGACGGAGGTGATACTACTACAGACTTTTGATCAGAGATAGTAGGTTGCACAGGGATGGTGGGAATGAAAGGTGGTTCGGTGGGAATTTTTGAGCTAGATGCAATTGCGGATGACCCAAGGGTTGCAGATGCAGTCTCTAAGAAATCAACGATATTAGAAGCCACAATTGAAGTCTGGAGCTGATTCAAGATATAATCATCAATGGATTTATTGGCCCTTTCAGTTTCAAGATTTCTAACAAACTCAGGATTTAAGGCAGTTGAAGCAACAATGCTTTCAGATTTGGTTTCAAACAAAGACAACTCAAACTATTCATCAAACTCAAGATCTTCAAGATACTCAAAACCAACAGGACATGAATGAGATTTGAACACGGGAATCACAGAACTTTCTTGGCGAAGGATTCTCAGAATAAGATTGGGATTTTTGTACACAGGAGGAGGATCTGGATATGGATTAGCTTTGCTATATCTTCTGGAAGCCAGTGTGCTATTATTTCCAAGAAATCAAATGGACATTAACAACCTGTTCAGCCTATCAAATTCTAAACTTATCATCCAGAAGCCTAGAATTATTAGATGTATTGGGGTGATTTGCAAGTTAGATATTTCATTTATAAGACTAAACTGGAGATTAACTGAAGTAGCTTTTATCTACTTGTGCTAATGAAAAGCAAAAGCATTTCGAAGGCTACCTGGCTAATCTTCAGACTCTGTTTGTAGTTTATAAAACAAAGAACACTGAAAAACAAACAATTTCTTCCCCAGTATGTTCGGCACTAATGTTAGAGCCTAGATTTACCTCAGGTTGATAAAGGTAGGATCCAGGGCCAACAGCAAACCATGCTTAACCTGTTAGCTAGCCCTACCAGGTCGGGAGAGGGCTCTCTTTGGGTCAATCTCAGCAAAATATAATCACTAAAGGCTTGAGATGACTGATATAACTATTGATCTTAGGCTAGGTATGTGTGCAAGAGAGTTTGATTGAATAAAATGATGTTTTTGCTGGCTCAAATGGAAAAGCATATTTTGGGTGCGGGGAATGAGGCTCAACTTTGCAGAAATATCAATGGGGCAAGGTAGGCAACTGATTTTTGCACTTGAAATCGAATGACATGGATGGATTAGACATGTGAGGAGTTTAATATGGCAAGAGAAGTCATGGATCCTCTCCAAACAGCTAAAAACATCAAGAAACTAAAGCAAACCTCAAGTAGAGCACTGCAATTTCAATGGATTCTACTTTCACTCTTGTTTGATTTAGTTAGGAAGAAACAAGATAGATAATGTCATACATAACACATAAAAAAATACATAAGAAATCACTATACCAAAACAAAATTCCACAGGGATCCCAAAGAGTGCTGCAAACCCTGATCTCAATTCATTAGCCAAAATGCTGATATGAGTGTACAATGAGGCTGCGTGCTTTCTCAAGAGTCCAACCATGCTAATGACTGAAAAACAACATAATATAGACAAACCATAGCTCATACTATCCTATAGGGGTCTAGCTCACATGTTTAGGAGCTGTTTCAACTAATTTTAAACTGAGAACTAGAAATCAGGCAATGGAATAGCATGCCTCTAGAAACAAGGGAACTGATTCATTCAGTTTCAAATAACTTTTTAACAGATGAATCTACCTCCATAAGTGAAAATTAGACATATTTACATCATGATCCATCAATGTATATTAAATTACATCACAAATTTGACACTAAGCAGGTGAAAAAGTCAAACTGGCAAAAGCTAGGTGAAAAACAGAGCATTCCTGGTCAAACTGGTCCAAATTTCCTCTATGCGTTGCGCCAAATTCTCTATGCGTAGCGCCTGTTTGGAGCCACTTTTGGAGGTCTTCCTAGTGTCCAAATTCACTCCAAGTGTGCGTTTTGGAAAGGTATACTTTTCTACTTTCCAACCCAAGTGGAATTTTTCAATTTTGCCTCAATTTGCCCCTCCAAAATTCAGTATTCCCAACACTGCTTCCTATGTGTCAAAATAGGGGTAGTGAGGTCATTTTTTGAGTGTTTCTGACCCTTTTGAGGGCTCAAAACCTGTCCAAATTTCTTGGCCATTGGTAGGAAAGCATATTTTTTCATTCCAAATCCAAAAATGATGAGTTTTTGTCATTTGGAGTCTCCTATCAAAAGCGAGCGCCAGGTGTTGCAGTGCATAGAGTAGAAAATCCTGTTTTTTGTGCCAAAAATTCAAAAAATGAAAAAAGTGCCCCAACTTTTTTGAAATTTGGGCTGAGTTTTCTTCATCAAGCATTGTGTTGGGCCAGGGAAGCCTCAGCCAATATCTGAAGTCCTTCATGGTCCTTTTTCCTCCTTGATGCTCTCTTCAATTTTGCTTTCAAGCTCCTAATTCTAGCTTGGCACACCATATTCCTTGACAAATAATGATAGGCCATGTTTCTCAACATATTCTTCACATTGATGGCCTTTTTTGACCTCCTCTCCAAGTGGATATTGGCTCTTTCAAGCCATGACTCCCGATCAGCATTGACCTCCTGCTCAAGTGAAGAGAACTCCACCCTCCTCCTTTGGGCAGCCTGGCGATTCGCTCGAATGTTTTGCAACTCCATAATCTCTTGCTGATCTTCAAGCTGCTTATTTCTTTGCTCCAGGAACTATATTGTCCATTTAGCTGTCTCCAAGTTGAGGGACAAGGCATTGATGTCCGCCTGCTTCTCTTGAATGACTTCTTTGAGATTTATTCTTTGTGGGCCCATATCAGTATCATCACCCTCAATGAGAATGAAATCAGTCTCAAGCTCACCTGATGGTCCTCTATCCTATAGTGGCCTCTTTCCTTTTTCTCGAACCTGTTGTGCTGATGATGGAAGCAAGACCCCTTCCACCCCGGGTGGAGATAATACTTGCTTGGCTATTGCGAACAACCATCTAGTGCCCTTCTGATAAGTGATAAACACCAGCATACTAGTGGTCTATGTCTCATGACCCTCATGCTGATATGAAGGTCCACCTGTCTCATGTACAGTCTCTGAAAGTCCCTGAGGAGCTGCGAAAAACTCACGAGAAATGAAGTCCTCCCAGTGATGCCCTGTAAGCCAAGCTGATGGATGACTACAATTTTAATGAGAGAAAAATGATATATATTGTTGAACTGCTGCTAAGGAGTCTTGTGCTGTACTAGGGTGGTCATATTCTCAATGTTTCGACACATGAAGTAGGGGAGGTTCATCATCCTCACCTTGGTAAAATGCATCAGCAGCTTTATATGATAAGCATATAAACAGGAAAACCGGCCCTCACAGCTGAAATACTTCATTATCAATTTCATCAAAGGACCATAAGAATATTTGAGGTACCGGAAAGTAAACATTCTGTTGAGTTGTGTTAAATAACCGGGCTTGATGTATGGTCCGTAATGTTGCCTTTAAATTTGCCGCCTCTTGTTCCATTGCTCTTCAATGTTAGGAATACTGGTTGCTAGTGAAATAGATTTTGGAGTTAATGTGAATGTGACACCAGCTAGAGTGGCTTGGCCATCATGTAAATGAAGCACAAACAAATGATCCAACTCATGATGAAACTGAATTCTAGCAACCATCTCACAAAATTCATAGCAGGACTAGTGTTGGAAATAAGTGATGGCAAGAGGGCAGGCCTGTAACTCAACAAGAGTGGTTGCTTCTTCTCGAATATGCTTGCCACCTCTATGAGGCCTCCTAGGTGCATGTACTTCTGTAGGTGAGTCACTGAGTGTCTCCTCTTCATAAGCATATGAGGGATCATATTTCATCTCTGCTAGGTGGATGAGTTGTCTTGATGAGAACTAGGTGCTTTATGATGTTTTTTTGACTTCTGCAACCAAGGGAAAAGTGATATAAGGGACTATATAGGGAGGGAAAAAATGAGGGATTTTAGGGACTATTGGGATAGGGTTTAGTTAGGGAAACAGGGGATTAGGGAATAATTTAGGAGTTTTGGGTATAGCACTAGGGTTTGGGAATTATATTTGGGACTTTGGGAAAAATAGGATTGGGGATAGGGATATATGATTTTGTTTTGGGAATATGGGAATTAGGTAATAGGGGAATACACTAGGAAAATAAGTGAGGGAGTGCAAAGATGAGGGAATGACTTGGCAGCCAAAACAACAGTACAAACCCTAGGCACTGTTTCCTCTGAAAGATGCAAGAGGTAGGGTTTGGTTTTTTTTTCACACAACCACCATAAGACAACCACCAAAAATTGGATGAAAAGTAGTGATAGAGGCTCAACCTACTTGCACAAAAGAAGATCCGAGTGTTTTGGACGATTTGGAGCGAGTTGTTGTAGAATTCAAGCCTGGAAGCTCTATGCGGCACACATCAAACCCAACGCGCCACACCCTGTGTGTGCGTTGCACCCGTGTAAATTTGAACTGGAAATGGCGGCCCTATTGTTGTTGGGAAAAGTATCCAATACGGAATGACCCTATCCCACTCTAAGGGTGATAGTACCTCAGCAACAATCGAAGCAAAGCTATTTAAGATTCCTTCTTTATGAAAGTAAAATAGGGGAGAAAGAGATCCACTAACCGATGTCTTTCACTAATGGTTGATCCAATCTTCTCTCCTTACTGCTTGCTCCCAGTTCCTTGCTCTTTCGCTGGCCCAGCTACACCAAGATCCTGCAAAATGGCAAGAGAGGGAAACTACAAGAAGCATACATTCATAATTGATTCAAGGATTAGAATAAATCAAATACACAAGTATAACAATACATCATTGAGACACATGCATATAGAAGAACCTCAAATGCTTTATTAATGGAAGAAGTAAAGTTCAGGAAGTGATACAACCATAAGAGGCCCAATCCAGCATCACCTTCCCAGCAGAAAGAAATCTCCTCTTCACCTCCTTCAAAGCAAATCACCCAATAGTTCTAAACTCAAACCAACAACACTTCCTTACATTCACAAGATTCCAGCCTCCCTAGACCTCATGAGAGAGATCTATATATAGGAGTTTTGGAGAAAGGATGAGTCAGCTTGAGGCTGGCATGAAGCTGACTAGTGTCCTCTCTCACTTCAGTTATTCTTCAGTTCTTGAGTCCACTTGGAGGTTCTTGCTTCCACTTGGAGATCTAGACCCTCTTACTCATCACCAGTCGAATTCCTTGATCCAAGTGTCATTTTGGAAGCTTCCTGGGCATTGACACCTTGAGGAATGACTATGCCACATATCCCAACTCGCCCAGCACAGGTAGGCTTCTTTGCAGTTGACATTCAGCGCAGGTAGACAGTGGAGCAGTTGACATTCAGCGCAGATGCTCAGTGGAGCAGTTGACATGATCCAGAATTGCCTTGTTTTTGAGTGTTTTCAGGTGGAGAACTTTTATTCAGTGCTGTGGTTTGCTGACCTTGTTCCTCTAGGGGTAGGAACAACATGTTTAGGGACTTTGGATCCTTTAGATTATGGACATTTCATGCTTCATGCTGTAAGGCACAAAAATGTCTATAACAGTTTCCCCCTAAAGTATGAGGTCGTTTATCAGGTGAAATGATTTATTAGGAGGATCCGAAGTTCATTCAATCGCTGAGAGGTGACCTGTAATAAAATACAATACAATACATTATTTTTCATTCTGCTTTCATGATCTAGCTGAGGCGGGCATTCCCATGCTCAGCTTTATAAATTCATTTCGGTACATAGAACAGACGATCGTCTGATGATAGACTGATAATTCTCTGCTGAAATTACCATCCTTTGAGTAGGATGATCATCTGCTGCAATGATGTACATGTCAAATGTCTTTATATTTCCTAAATATATATCGCAGCCCGGATGGATGAAACTAGATCCGGGGTCTTCAAACTCGTTCGATCTTCACTCTAAGTACAAGTCGATCCATGTGAGAATTGCACTAAAGTCAAACATGGAAAGACATCGCTTGATTACCGGTCAATGATGTAAACCGTTAACAAGCGCGGGAGGAATCACCGATAATGATAATGACCCTCAAGGTACTGTAGTACAATTCACGTGGTGTGAATATAGGACTTGGCGTCGAACACCACGCAAAATCTTCTGGTCGAAGGTCATTGATGTATACCTGTCGCCGGAAGTGAGAAACTTGCCATTGAGGCATGCAAGCTTCAAAGTACTGAGGGGGTTGTTCCTAGATCAACTTCTTGGATAATGAGCTGAAGTCGACAAGAAGCGATCCGTCAAAGGAGGGCCTTAATGAATCCCACATCAGTGACACGGAACGGAGCTAATGATTTTAGTGGAGGTGAAAACAATTTGTGAAATATGATTCAGGGTGGCGGTCATGGATGGATGAAGGATAATGTATGGCAGTGGATGGGACACGGTTGACTCTTTCTGAACAATAGCTCTTGAACATATAACGACACTAATGCGATGGATCGGTAGCATTACCCCAAATGTGGATGGTTTGGCGAGACCATGGTGATGAGACCGGTGAATGAAACAACCCAACCCGATGTGGTACGGAGGAAAAGTGTCATGTTCAAGAGCGACTTGCTACCATTAAAGCTTTGAGGTTCTCCCAATTTTTCCCCAGTCATTTTTGACCAGTACCTCTTTATTTTTGTCAAGCTTGAGGAGGATAACATATGCTTGTTCTATAACCTGCCCTTCGGGCAAGCCCATCGCTAAGTTTTAACGAGCCTAGCGATAGGGAAACTCGTTCTCGTCTAAAGACAAGTTTGTCGCTATTTAATCATTTTAACGAGTCTAACGACAAGGAAAACTCGGTCCTTTTCATTTTTAGAGAGTATGAAAAGGTACAGAAAGTTAACTCCAAAATTCCTTTTTTTTCATCTAATCCCTTAAGTCCGAAAAAGTATAAAACAATACAGAAGGGATGAGTTTTCGATAATTTTAACGAGCCGAATAAAACAAGCGCTCGACCTTTTTGTGTAATAATCCCTCAGGTCCAAAAAGATTAAAATCTAGAGGAGGGATAGCTCTTCCGGTCACTTTAACGAGCTGGAAGGCCAAAACTCGGCAAACTTTTCATATTTTACGAGTCAGTTGAAAAGAGCTCAAAGAAGACTCGTCTTTTGAGGAACGAGTGATAAACAAGGATAGCAGTAGATTCCAGGTACAGGTTGGAATTTTCCAATCACGGCAGTGTCACAAGGATGGCTAGGTGAAATCACTCTTCGCAGCTGTTCCTCAAAATGGGTAAACAATCATATGGAGGTGAACGATCGGCCAAATGACGGTGGAGGTGGCAGGTGCAAACACGACCAAGGCTTTTATGGCTAATAAATTTACGATCACAGAGGTTATTTACCGGAATAGGTTCATTTTTTATTTAAAAATGAGCTTAAACTCTGGGGGAAACATTGCTCACTGCTTTTATTTATTTTTTAACGAGCATGAAGACCGCGTTAAAACTGCTCGGATCTTGCGTTTATTTTTTAACGAGCATGAACTTGATGCTAAAACTGCTCGATTATATGGTCAAATTTTGATTTTTTATCATTACTAGATTTTCTCTCTTCAAGGATAGTACTGCATTCTCAATTGTTGCAACAAACTTTGTTAGAAATGAATAATATTTGCATGAAAATGAGATTATAACCCTAATATTTCGCTTTGAACTACGTAAAAAGCCATTAAAAGGTGTTTTTACCTCTCATTTTACCATTTCATTTGCATTTGGTTTGTTGGAGCTCTGGAGGTGCCTCTTCCCCCTTGATTTTTACCAGCTGATTCCGGGAGATTCTGCGGACGATTTTTAGCGCCGTCTGGACTAGGTAGGAGCTAAACCCTAGCTCTTTCTTTTCATGGTTTCCTTTTTCAGTTTTGTGCCTGTTTCCCAGCTTTTCTGAGCTTCAGGGGTTTTGCCAAGGCGCCCTAACTTCAGCGCAGGTTCCCCATTCGAAACCTGCACTGAATGTCAAGCTGCCTTAAGGCAGCCTGACCTTCAGCGCAGGTGGGGCACTCTCTGCCTGCGTTGGGCTCAGAAAACTAAGTTTTTGGCTCATTTTTTGATGAATTTTCGCCAGTTTTTCACCAAATTCAGGAACTTACTCCTTCTTTTGTTTGCTTTGCAGGGAACTTTGAACAAAATGTCCCTTACATGGCGAGAACGAGAACATGAAGAGGAGGACATGATTGCCCTCCATGACCCTGTCACGGTGAACGCGCTGCGGAACTGTGGCTTGCTGAAGTTTTTCCGTATCTCTAGCATGAGAGCACAGATCACTTTGCTGCAGTATATGCTTGATGCTTGGGATCCTATTAACCAAGTATTCCAGATTAGGGGAAAGTCCATCCCCTTGACCATAGAGGAAATGTACTTCTTGACTGGATTGTCAAGGCGAGGTGCCCCCATTTCCTTGTCAGGTATGACCCGGGGGACCGATTCCGTGAGAGATTATGTCCGCCAGTATTGCAGGGAAGGTTCCCAGCCGAGTAGAGACGGCAAGGTTGTTATTCGTGAGATTACTGACAGGTTTCTCAGGTCCATTCTGTATACCATTGGTAGGATGGCCGGTAGCGCAGCTCTACATGTTGCCAACAGATCTTATGTGCAGCACGCCTTGGAGTGTCTCCAACCGAAAGTATTCAACTGGTGTGATGCAGTACTTGTTCAGATGAAAAGTAAGTTGACCAAGGTGAAGGACGGGAAGCTGAAGAACTTTGGATTTGGTTCTATTCTGACTACCTTCGCCTTGGAGAAAATCCCACTGATGCAGCCTCAGTATATTATACTCGACTTGCCTTCTCCGACCGAGCCACACATGCAGAGGTGGGTCGATCACATGTCTAGGCATGCCGGTCAACCTCAGATTACTTTTATTGATGCCTTCTTCAGGTGGTTCGAGCGCCAGGAGATGGTCTTTTCTGAGTATCCATATGTGGGTATGGATTTCCGAGGTGATCCGGATTTGGTGTTACCGGATGGCGAACAGTGGGGCGCTATTGGTAAACTCTTTGACCATATCACTGTTTACTGTTTTATTCATAATGTCGTTGTGCTTTATTCTATCAAGACTTTTAATCATACTCTTTGGTGCATGCAGATGTTGGTCCTGTTCGTCCAGCAGTTCATCCGAGACCGCCAGTTGCTGCCCCGGCAGTGGAACCTGCTAGGAGAGCTATCCTCCGCGACCTTGACGATACTGAGACCCTTACAGCTGTGCAGGAGCAGGTTGAGAGCCTTACTCTCGTCATTCCCGATGTGAGGATTGATGAGTTATCTTTACAGCTACAGCGGCATACTACTGGCGTGCCTAGACGATGGACTCGTCTCTTGCGCATGATTGCACAGGCCGTGACGTGCTATCATGAGCACCACTAGGCTAGGGTGCCCCCTAGCATCTTTTTGAGTTTTAGGTCATATGACCAATTTTGTCTTGGTTACAGAACATTATGTATGAACTATAAACAGCTTATATATATTTTGATTTTCGAGTTTTATTCTGGTGGAGTTATACGATCCATATGTACAATCTTTGATGATGTGTCCCTTTTATAAATGTTGCAAATGTCTATCTAACACATAGTTTGCTAATGAGTCAGTTAATGTGTTTAAGTTTTTGGAAATATGTTGATATTGAATTGAATCAAATTGTCTTTCCAAAATCTTAACCCTTAGGAACATGCGATAAATAGCTGGATTGCGAACAGAATATATACCATTGAGTTGTAGTATTACGAGCTGTGAGTCTAACCTGACAATTAGTCGGCATATGCCACGTGTGATGGCATCAGAGAGTAGTTCTATCAACGCGCTATACTCAGCGATTTTATTCGTTGATTGCCCAATACACACACCTCTGAAACTTACTAACTCACCGCTTGGATCAAAAATGGCCCAGGCTGCGGAGGATAGGTTCCGGGAACTACGACTGGCTTCGTCGGCATATCCAACACATGTATCCAGAAGGTTTGACATCTGCAACAAATGAAAAAGGTGGGTCACTCAACCAGAACAAACACTTTAGCGAAAACAAAATACAACAAAAGCATGCAGGTTACTATTTAAGCATAGTAATGCTTGAGGTACAACCCGTTGCGGGGCTGCGCCAGTGGAATTCCGTCATAATCCATTAACTCGTAGGCTCCTTTTGCTAACACGCTTTTAACAATATAGGGGCCCATCCATAAGGATTTGAATTTACCTGCTCCCAATTTATCGGATTCTTGGTCATAAAGCAAGACCAAATCACCTTCTGAGAAGACACGGGGTTTGACACTTTTGTCGAACTGAGCCTTGACTCGTTTCTTATGGGCTTCGTTAGCCAAAGCGGCATCACGACAGGTTTCATCCAATTGGATTAATTCCAAGAAACGAGCCTCTTCTTCTGAAGTTCTGGGGAGGAGATCAATTGCGAGTTTAAGCGACGAAATTTCGCACTGGATTGGCAAGACTGCTTCCAGGCCATACACCAGTTGAAAAGGTGTGAACCCGGTTGCGTTCTTTACTGACGTTCGGTAAGCCCACAAGGCTGAGTACAGGATTAGGTGCCACCTTCTTTTATGAACCCCGATCATCCTTTGCAACATATGCTTCAGAACCTTGTTGATTGCTTCAACTTGTCCGTTGGCTTGCAGATAATATGGGGTAGAGCTGTCGTGAGATAGCCCTAGCTTGGCAGCTAATTCGACCATCATGTGATTGCAAAAATGCGACCCATGATCTGTCACTATAGCCTGGGGTACGCCGAACTTGGCGACTACATGATTGAAAAAGAAAAGGGCAGCTGTTTCACCAGTGTTATCCAATGTAGGCATCGCCTCGGCCCATTTGGTAAAATACTCAACAACGACTATAATATACCCATGCCCCCCGGTCGAGGTGGGGTTACATTGCATGAAATCGATGCCCCACTTGGCGAAGGGCCCAACAACAACTATTGGCTGTAAAGGTGTGGGTGGTCTTCTGGTTTTGCTATCAAAAATTTGACAAGCATGGCAACTTCTGACTGCGGTTATGCAATCTTTGAACATGGTTGGCCAGAAGTATCCTGCTCGTAAGATTTTTTGTGCTGTTGCATATCCAGATTGATGCCCCCCACACACGCCTAAATGACACTCATTCAGGGCTTTTTCGGCCTCCTCATGGGTAAGGCACCTCCTCAGAACTGTATCGATACCACGATGGTAAAGTGTATCACCGACGATCATGTAGTCTTTTGCTTGGTATCGTATACGCTTTTGTTCTGAGTGAGAGGTGTTAGGCCTGAATTTTTGGGTTTGGAGATAAACTATGATATCTCCGTACCACTCATCGCTTGTAGATATCAGAAACAAACTTTCGTCCACGATTGACTCTTCTGATGTTTCATCGTTGGACGACGATGGGAGATCGCACAATAATTCTGTGAAAACTAGAGCTTTCTTTGATTTGGATTTTACAAATTCCAGCTCAAACTCTTGAAGGATCACTATCCATTTTGAATATTTTCCCCCCAGCAACTATCGTGACAGTATATAAGTCATGGGGTTGCAATCTGACAAGATAGTAGTTTTCCGAAAGAGGACATAATGTCGAAACCTTTGAATCGCTTGAACAGCTGCAAGCGCTAGTTTTTCCACATAAGAATATTTACTTTCTGTATCATTTAAGTTTTTACTTAAATAATATATAGGATTTTCAATTCCATCGACTTTTTGAATCTAAAACCATCGCAATGGTCGTATCCGCTGCAGCCAGATACAGGTTAAAATCTCTTTGATAGTCTGGGGCGTACATTAATGATGCTTTTACTAGACATTCTTTCAAAGCATCAAAGGAAGCTTGCGCCACCTGGTCCCAGATGAAAGGTACATCCTTTTTCAAAAGACGAGTATAACCTTTAGCAAGTTCTGCGTAATTTGGAATGAACCTCCTCAGAAAGTTTGCTTTCCCTTAGAGTTTCTGAATCTGAAGCAAATTTGAAGGTGGAGGCAAATTAATGATTGCCTGAACCTTGCAGGGATCGAGACGAATTCCATCCTTAGAGACTACAAAGCCAAGTAAACGACCAGAACTAACGCAAAACACACATTTGTGCGGATTGAGTCTTATCTTGTAGTGTCGGCAACGTAGAAATATCGCTCTTAAATGCTGCGGATGATCAGTCCGCTTTTGCGAATGAGCTGGAAGATCGTCGAGATAAGGTTGAACAATGTTCTTGATGTCATGGAAGGCATAATTCATTGCCCTCTGAAACATCGCCCCTGTGTTCTTTAAACCAAAGGGTAATTTTCGATAAGCAAATGTGCCCCACGGACAAATAAATGTAGTCTTTGACTGGTCCTGTGGGCGGATATTTATTTGATTATACCCGGAAAATCCATCCATAAATGAAAAGATTTCACATCCGGCGCATTCATCAATTATCTGGTCGATGAAGGGTGTAGGGTAGTTGTCCTTCGGACAAGCTTGGTTTACATCCCTATAATCAACACACACTCTAATCGTCCCTTGTTTCTTCATAACAGGGACAATATTCGATACCCAATCGGTTAGAGGAACCGGGTAGATGAATCCAGCATGGAGAAGTTTTTCAACTTCTGCCTTAAGGGCAGTGGCTTTCTTGGGGTGCACCTGCCGAAACCGTTGTCTTACTGGTTTGACATCAGGATACATTTTAATTTCATGTCTAACGATACTCGAGTCAATGCCTGGCATTTCATCATATGACCAAGCAAAGACATCTCTAAATTCGTGAAAAAGAGCGTTATATATTTCCAGTTCTGAAGGGGAACAACCTTTGCCGACATAAATATTCTCTACAACATCTGTTTTAGTCGAGATATTTATGGCTATAGTCTCTTCAATATTGGATAAGTTTCGCTCGGAATCCACCTTATTTACAGTATTTGTTAGGAATTCAAAAACTGAAGGGTGATAAAGGTCACTTTGAGTATCTTCTTCATATTCCGGAAGAAGGGAACGATGGTGGTGATCATTCCATGGTGCCCCCTCAATCAACATTGATTGTAAGATTCCTTCGTCAATCCCATGTACTTTCGACCAAGGATCTAATGGGGTTCCATATTCTCTAGACCTATCTACCCAAACGCTTGACGAGCGTTGACTTGGGTTTGCCTCCCATGCTTGAAACATTGATTGCTACAATATTTCTAAAGTGCTTGGGGGAAAAACCATTGTATGATCCATGTTGACATTGTCTTTTGCGACCTTCGTGGAAGATATCATGTTGCAGGTTGCTACAAACGGTACATTTCCTGTGTAAATAGGAGGTGGTAGCGTGAAAGTTCCCATCAATGTGGGGTCTTTCAATAATCCTACTCTGATATCTTGAAGCGAATGGTTGCTCTCATGGATCATGGGAATGCTTCCTGTAACTTGTGAACCATTAGGAAGGAAGTTCTGTTGGTCGACGATCGTAATCCCTCCTTCAAACGGGAATGCGATCTTCCTAAAATAAGTCGACACAACAGCCGCCATGGCATAAATCCATGGTCTACCCAGTAGGATGTTATAGTCAAGATTTCCATCAATGACCTCAACATCAATTTCTACTGTTTTTCCCCCCAGTTCAACCTTCAAGCTATTAAGGATACCATATGGGGTATAAGTCCTTCCGTCGAAAGATTTTAATGTTGTCGAAGATCGCGACAAGGTCGAAGATCCTAAAGTTTTCCAGCAACTCATCGACATGATACATGTTGATGCTCCCTCATCAATAATTGTTCTATGAACAGTTTTGTTGAGGGCTTTCACTTGAATAAGGAAAGCTAGTTGAGCTGGTAACTGAGGATCATATCCTTTGTGATCAAAGGATACAAGATTGGAATCCTTAGGATCAACCCCACCAATAGCCGATAACAAAGCCTGCCTTTGGGATGGACAATTTTGTAGAACTTCAAGAGTCGACATAGCGGATGGCGATTGTGCCAAATCTTCCACTATGTTATAATGCTGCGCCACTCTGGCGCGAGGATTAAATGTCGACTTGTGAATTACACCCTTTGGCAGTTTGATTGTTAATTCAGGAATGATGGGTGGTACAACTTCTGTCGAAGTTGTTGTCGAACTACTTGGTTGATCTTTACCTTTGTCGTTCGACAGCTGAGGATTCCCATAATATTTGTTCCTTGTCGAAATCAAAGCATCATTTTGTTGTTTTGAAACCAACAACATCAGTACTTGCGACGGGGAAGCATTTCCACTATCAACCAGATTTTGACCTGGGTTGGGAAATGGATCAGTTAACACAGCTGAGGTTTGGGAACTTTTAAAGAACCTCTTCAACTCAGCTTTGAATGGGAAATTCTTTCTGTAATGGTCCTCATCATCACATATTTGACATGGATAATTTTGTTTCCCTTTCCAAGGAGGGTTTGAAGAAGTTTTTCCAGGAGATGACTCGCCTTGTTTCTTCTTCTTCCCTTTGTTTTTCTTCTTCTTGCTTCCTGGTTGATTGGTTTCTTTGCCTTTATCTGCTGATACGGCATTTACTTCCGAAGCAAGAATTTCTTCTTTTGCATTTTGATCCGAATTCTTACGGGCTTTCTCTGACGAAGCCTTTATCGATTTCGCGTTTGCCGTGCCAACCATGCCATCACCGGCATGAGAGTCACTATTGGATTTAGGAGGAGGAGGAATTGAAAATTCCCATCTAGGAGCATCAGGTATTTTGTCGTAGAGCGTGCCGGACTGAGTATAAACTAAGTCCAAATACTGTGCACGAGCGATAACTTGCTCCTCTGTTACGACTCCCCCCTTGGCCACATCTTCTGTTATAGCAGGAAGTAATGACTTTATAAACCATTCAGCTAACAGCTGATCGGGAACGTATGTTTTCACCATCCTACGACGACGACACCACTCATGTATATGATCAGATATATGGGTGGCAGTTGTCTGCTTGAAGTTGGTTAATATTTCTGTTCCCGTTTCATACCTTATCGGTAATTGAAAATGGGTTAAGAAAGTCGTGGCTAGGGAACTAAAATTGTCGAAAGAGGCTCTAGGTAATTCAATATACCATTTAGCCGTTGGAACTATCAATGTCCTCTGAAAAAGGCGAAGCCTTATCGAATCATCGTTTAGGGTGTTCGACGAACACCACAGATGAAAAGTCATCACGTGATTTGATGGGTCTTCACCTGGATTTCCATTGAATTTAGGAATGTCAGATGGAAGTTTATGAGGAATCGCTGGCCACCAAGGGGCATAAGCAATCAGATCGTTGGTTAACCGGTGTAAATCGGGTAACTCTAAAGTTGCCACGAATGGTAACTACTGATTCAAGTTAGGCGAAGCATAACCAGGGTACAATGGAATCCCTTGAGCAGTGGGTCTTTGCATACCAGCATAATGTAATTGATGTTGGTATGATTGATACGGTTGGTGGACTTGACCACTATAAAGTGGTTGGTTTTGACCATTTTGGATATACGGTTGTCCACTGTTCGCAAAGATCTACTGCTCAGAACCTTGGTACACCTGCTGGAATTGCGGTTGTTGGTATTGCACTAGCCATGGTTGTGAAGCCATGTTCTGTTGTGCTATGCTAACCGTTGGACCAAGGTGTGGGGTAATTGTACCCGTTTGGACCTGTGTCGCCCCACCAGTTGGCGATTGTGGTTGTGACCCATGTTCAAGGGGCTGTTGCACTACAACCTGAGAAATCTGAGGTTGACATGCAACAGGCATCGCTTGAACTTGTGACACTGTTACAATAGCCGGTGTGGTTGGGATGTTGGTTATAGGTACACACTGTTGCATAGAATATACAATCCTTGGTTGTTGAGGTAGCATAGGTATCCAACTACTTGATGCAATTCCAGTATAACCTGAATACTGTTGTGAACTCCCGTATGGGTACCCTCCCGGAGGGGGTAATGAAAGGGCACATTGCCCCCCATACGGTAGCAATCCGGAACTCAAGGGGATTGATTGTCCTTGGGGACTGGATTGCCCAAATTGACCTCCAAATGGATCAATTTGGCGAGTCTCAACATAAGAGTTGCCGGATATTACTCCGGATGAACAAACTGGAACAGACCATACTGTCGAAATAGTCCCTTGGTGGACTCCTTCTAGCGGTTGTGAGCTAGTCGAGACAGCTGGTATGCCGGCAAACATTGTCGGAGTGACGGCAGGGGCTTCTGCTGTCGCTGTGTCATTTGACACAGTCCTAGATGATGATGGTTGTTCAGACATTTTAAGTCTATCCAATAGATTGCCTAGCGATTCTACAGGAACCTCCACTTGTGGTGGATCAACTTCTAATGAAGGAAAAAGAGTGACCCCGACTCCAAAATGAGTTGGAGTACTTGCTTACGGATCCTCTGCAATTTCCTCTATCGCAATCAAACCCGGTGGAAGAGGAAGACCGTCAGGTCCGTAAAATATTTCTGGTGCCGAAGAAGTGGTTGTTTCGACAGCGACAGTTGTTTGAGGAACAAAACTCTCTGGACCGGTTACAGATGGAATTGGTTCAGTTATACAAGTATTTGCCCACAGACTAGGATCAGTATTACTGTCCTTCTGTGGCTGTTGAACTTCTTCTATAGAGGCAGGGTTTCCAGAAATGCTTGGAGTAACCGAAATCTCAGATGTAGTTGGAACACTTGTTCTAACTTTTATAGGAGATTTTGAACCGGTTAAACGAGTTCGCTTTGTCCGTACTGTTTTCGATTCCGGAGACAAAGATGGTTGACTCGTAAGCCTCCGCGAATGACGGGGTTTCAATTGACTTTCTTCCACGATTGCGGATTACTCGATCAACCAAAATATTAAAAGGGGAAATTTGTGTTTCCAAATTGAATGAATTTTATTAGACGCTTTTAGACACAACTTGCTTTTTCACTTTTTAAGAGTCGAGAAAAAGCTAAAGATGACTCTAGTCTCCTTCGAAGTTTTAACGAGCCCGAAGTGACAAATGCTCGGATGGAATTTTTCAGTTATAGAGTTTGAAAAAGGCCAAAAGAAACTACTTTGGAGATCTAGGCAGAGGGTGTGCCAAACTTTTCGCAAAACCATAGAATACGTTTTACGGTACGGGTGGTCGATCTTTGTGAATGTTGTGTTCACTGCATTGCGATCAGTAGGGCGGCTGACACAGCTTCCTATGGATAAAGGATTTGTTCCTATAGGGGTCTCCCAATATATACGCGACGGTACGTGGGAGCACAAATCCATATTAGTGCCATCGACTCTCAGGAGGAATCACCCACCTTCTTCGAGATCGACAGTCACTACGTTTAACGACGCCGGAACACATCTCTAGCTTAGACCTCTATGTGTCTGCGTTATGTTTCAAAGCGTTGTTAGGTTCATTCAATATATTTTAAGTTGATCTTTTTAAATTTTGCCTTTCAAGGTTCACCACGAGATGTATGATACAAATTCCTAAATGCAGTCTAAGATGATAAGCAAGCTTTTTCAATCTTTTCGACTTATGAAAATCTTAACTACTGAGGGAAAAGAAAGACATCATCTTTTCACACAGATCATAGAGCACACACTAATGCACTTTTTCCTAAATCAACATGCAAACTTATCAAATGCAAAATGCACAATGCAAGTATTTCTTTTCTCTTTCTTAATGTTGATGTACTACAAAAGAAAGCTGTTGTATAACTTTGAATTCAATTTCAAGTGAAAGCAAACAAGCTTTTGTCCAAAATCAAAAGACACCTTAAGATTTACTTGTTTCGACACTAGAAATACATAAATTCAAACCATATGACGAAAGCAAAAGCTCAATCAGCTATGAACAACAAACAAACTAACTCTTAAGATCAAAACGACACTTATCACAGGTCTAGATCTAAGAGGCCACAGCAAGACTAGTTCACTTTCGTTATGGGAAACTGCAAATGATGTAAGAAATACACAAAGAACAAATACAGTTTCTTTATACAACCGAGGTGGAATAGTGGCAAAGAAAGGTGGTTTCAGATAGGTACATTGACTGATAACAGGCTGCAAAAACAAGGATGAAAACAGGGCAATAGGAAACAGAGAACCCCAGTTGCACAAGGCAAAACTGGTTCAGCCCAGGTAGTACACTGTCAGTTTGACATTCAGCACAGGTAGCCCCTTCGGGACCTACGATGAAATGCAGACTGCCTTCACAGTGCCTGCAATGAAGAGAGAAACTCTCGTTTCTCTTGGTTTCCGGGTCACAGATTGCTAAAAAATCCACAGTTTTTGGCCAAATCAAAAGCTATCAATCAAGTACACACTAAAGGGTAATTAGGAGGATGAAAAGCTATCACTAAGAGTTGTTCAGAGTCCTTGTGGATCAGCTCTTCAAATCATAAACATGCCCAGAAACTGAGCTAGAGCAGCTGCCCTCTACTTTGCATTTGAAAGATCCAAATGCAGTTCGATTCAGTACTCCCTGTGTTTAGGAAATGAAAAGCAAAAACACAAACAACCAACAAGATATGATCCCCAGCGGAGTCGCCAATTTGTTGTTGGGAAAAGTATCCAATACGGAATGACCCTATCCCACTCTAAGGGTGATAGTACCTCAGCAACAATCGAAGCAAAGCTATTTAAGATTCCTTCTTTATGAAAGTAAAATAGGGGAGAAAGAGATCCACTAACCAATGTCTTTCGCTAATGGTTGATCCAATCTTCTCTCCTTGTTGCTTGCTCCCAGTTCCTTGCTCTTTCGCTGGCCCAGCTACACCAAGATCCTGCAAAATGGCAAGAGAGGGAAACTACAAGAAGCATACATTCATAATTGATTCAAGGATTAGAATAAATCAAATACACAAGTATAACAATACATCATTGAGACACATGCATATAGAAGAACCTCAAATGCTTTATTAATGGAAGAAGTAAAGTTCAGGAAGTGATACAACCATAAGAGGCCCAATCCAGCATCACCTTCCCAGCAGAAAGAAATCTCCTCTTCACCTCCTTCAAAGCAAATCACCCAATAGTTCTAAACTCAAACCAACAGCACTTCCTTACATTCACAAGATTCCAGCCTCCCTAGACCTCATGAGAGAGATCTATATATAGGAGTTTTGGAGAAAGGATGAGTCAGCTTGAGGCTGGCATGAAGCTGACTAGTGTCCTCTCTCACTTTAGTTATTCTTCAGTTCTTGAGTCCACTTGGAGGTTCTTGCTTCCACTTGGAGATCTAGACCCTCTTACTCATCACCAGTCGAATTCCTTGATCCAAGTGTCGTTTTGGAAGCTTCCTGGGCATTGACACCTTGAGGAATGACTGTGCCACATGTCCCAACTCGCCCAACGCAGGTAGCCTTCTTTGCAGTTGACATTCAACGCAGGTAGACAGTGGAGCAGTTGACATTCAGCGCAGATGCTCAGTGGAGCAGTTGACATGATCCAGAATTGCCTTGTTTTTGAGTGTTTTCAGGTGGAGAACTTTTATTCAGTGCTGTGGTTTGCTGACCTTGTTCCTCTAGGGGTAGGAACAACATGTTTAGGGACTTTGGATCCTTTAGATTATGGACATTTCATGCTTCATGCTGTAAGGCACAAAAATGTCTATAACACCTATGCGTCGTGCCTGCTATGTGCATCGCGCCACTTGCCCAGTGCGTCGTGCCTCTGATTTTGGGCAGATTTCTCCAAATTTGTCTTACTTGCTCACAAACACGACTTTGCTTTGCCCAACTTTGTCTTTGAAATGCAAATGGACCTTTCAATGGAAGAAATAACTTATATACAAGGAGCTTTTAATTTTTTGGTTTATAAAACCCACTTTACAATGTTTGGGAAAATGACTTTATTTTTCAAACTTTGTTTTTGAGCTTTTTCACTTTCTTTGAGCTTGTGATGAACTGAATGACATGTGTCTTGTTTGCTTTGTAGGGGGTTGGAGCTACTGAGGCTAGGAAAAGTGACCAAGGTTGTAGGTGAAGTAATTTACATATGAAGGGAATACAATTACATGAATTTGTATAATAAAATCTAAAAATACACTGTTTTTCCTCAAAATAGAGTTTTGAGGAAAAAAACATCTTTGAACACTTGATTATGAAATTTATTGATACTGGAACCCCCTCATGTGCTTGATGGTTATTATTGGACTTTTTGAAACCATTTTTGATGAAACCCTAATGAAACCCTAGACCTAAATGACAATAAAACCCTAGAAAATACTTCTGCAATCTTTAAGACAAAAAGGTGACTGTATACAATTTTTGATGAATAAACATGAGCCAGCAGGTAAATGACATGAGGGAGACTATAGGATAAGCCACTACCGTCAGATGATCCATGCGCCTAATGGAATGTAGCTGACTGGGCGGGACACCTAATATGTAATGCAACAAGAGGATTTGATCTCTGACAGAGGGATGAAGATACCGACACTAACATACTCGTTTGCTTGATGATGAGGCTTCAATGCTATGCTTCTTTTGAATAATTTGAGTATTAGAGGTTGAAGGTTGATGAGCTTCCTCTGAAACTATTGGAGATGTATTCTCTTTAACCACTATATCTGTACCAACTATCTCAAGTGTTTCAACTGTCTCTTCTTGCTCATTTACAGGATTTAGCTTGGGCTTATTCCTGTACATAATTTCAAATATGTCATCTGTTGTATCCTTGTCTGAGCAAGAACCTTATTCTCTAGTCCTTTTTGCATTTTTGTCCTATAGGGTAAGAGTATGCAGAATGGAACTAGTATCCATTTATTTATCCATATCTATTAAGGTGTTCTCCAACCACTCTCACTAATTGGTATATTTTTCAATCTCTAGCCTGGACTCATGCATAAAAGGGATAAATTTAAACTCGAGTCTTAGTTTGTTTATGACTCCTAAAGGATCATACTACCATTTGAAACTATTATTGAACTTCATTTCCTGTAAACATTTTTCTGCTTCTTCTCCAGCTTCCTTATAAAAGGACCAAGCTTGTTTTTTATTTTAAACTATGTTTTCTTCCTGGCTGGTAAAAAATTCACATCATATGAATTTATGATCTGCCTGATATACTCTAATGAAAATATTCTCATGGGGAGATATTTGGGTAGCTTATATGGAGTGAGCTGGCATTCATATACCCTTATTTCAGTGTGCTTTTGGTATAAATACCAGTCTCCTATTCTACTCTATTTGGACAACTGTAAAACTTTCTTTATCTCATCATTGATCCTAGGTTGATTGCTACTACTTAGCATATTAACAACTGGGTGAACAAATGAATCAATGAACACCTTGTAGCTAAAAATTGTGGAATATTTTTGGATTAAGGGTGTCCAAGAGATAACAGATCTAGGATTGCCCTTAGTGTCCAGCTTTTGGATGATAATTGGAAACATGTATGATTGGAAATATACGAACATATGGAACAATACTGAAGAGTATTTGAATACTCTTTCATCTAGAAATCTGATCAATTGATCATGAATTCTATCTGCTAAGAACTGGGCAAAATTGAAAACTATAGCTGGAGGCTTGCCTGGGAAAAAAATAGAAAGGAAAGAAAGTATAGGCTCATCTACATGTTCATCAGTGGTATATCCTAGAATACAATACAACATGGTTACAATCTGCCTGGCTCTCTCAGAGAAAATGGTGGCAGAGTATGGAGGACTATCTGTAGGAATATGGGCCTCTTCTAGGATAAAAGTCTGAAAATTCTGAGATCTCTTGGGATGGTACAACTTTAAGTACAGATCAAGTAGGTTTTCAATAGAAAATTAGGTTTCATTATGCTTTGGCTGGATCTGCAACATTTCATTTATTCACTCTACAGTGATAGTGAACAAGATTTGTTGGTTAGGAGAGACTATGGCTTTTTGACTTGGGATATAGCAGAGTTGGCATAGGTGGATGATTTCATGGAAATGGTATACCTGTGGGAACAAGTAATTGGGTAAAGTTCATTCCCATAGATGAATGTCATCATTCTATTTTAGGAATTTATCTTTACTCTAGCAGTGGAGTTTTAATCGATGGCTAGGGGAGGTTGTGTCTTTGATCTGGAAATCTCTGTCGACCTGTTATGCTCCTATACCAATAGGTGTCATATTTCATGATTGACTTGATGAGCTATGAATATGTTCATACCTTTCCTTGTTGCAAAGGTTTTCCATATTGTCAAAAAATCAAAAAATTTAAAAAATGTAAAGAGGGTATACCCTTAAAGAAAAATCAAAGCGTGAAAAGAAATAAAATGCTAAAAAAAGTGAAAGAAAATGAACCCCACCAAAATAAATGCCAAGGAATGTGTGCAAGTGTAAATGCCACTACTTTTTACTCTTATGTAATAAACAAATTGTGTGAAACTTGTAACTTATGCCACAATTGATGAACAATCAAATAGCTTGAGCTTGACTAGTTCATCTTTTCAATTTCATGTTTTAGAGATAGAGAATAAAATCTGACCAAATTGTTTAATCTTGGCCGATAAGTAGATAGGTAGAGTGAATAAAAGGAGCTCAATAGTTTAATCTGAGCCCTTGGATGTAATAAGGTTAGACTTAGATAGATTTCTACATGTAAAAGAAAAGAAAGTGTGATAAGGGTTTGCTAGTTTAAGTGAACCCTAATAAAGAAGAAAAAATTTGAAGTTAAAGTAGGTAGGGTAGGTAGATGATGTTGCAGAATTACATGTGATCGGTAATGACTCTAAATGTGTTAATTTTCACTTTCATCACAAGTGCAAGGTAGACATTACACTGGAATCATTTCAAGCAAGACACGGTCAAATAATTAACTCCCCTTCTCATTTTTCCCTAAAAATTTCACTAATTCCCCCTAAGTACTAAGGCATTTGAAAACTAGAGGGGCTTAGAGCATTTCTATGACTTCTAGAGGGACTGGACCCTCGGCCCAATAATTTAAAAGCCTAAGTACTTGAAACCATCATTCATTCACTCTCATAAGTCTTTTCCTAAGTAAAATCATATTTTACTTGGGAAAAATACACAATATCACATAAAAACCCTTTTTTCACTTAAGCCTAAGTTAAATAACCATTCTAATGTTTTACTTAGCGCTTTTTACATTTCATGTCATATTAACTATTAACCTATGTATTATATAAATCCCGCATCATTTCACCCTTTCCCGTAATATTTAAATATATATAAAAAAATCCCAAAATTTTATATATTTCGCCCCTTTGGTTAATTATAACCATAAATATGTTTAAATAGGATTAACTAGTTAACCTGTAACTAGTTAACAGCCTAATTCCCCCGCTGCATTAATTGGGATTAATTAACCCTCACAGTTAATTAAGAACCCTCCCCAACCAATCATATCACCCCTGATACAATTAAACAATTCTTAATTGGGTCAGGCTCGCTCACATTAAACCTCGCCTCATCGCGCCTCCCCATCAGCCGTCCGATTGCTCCTCCATCATCCAACAACCATTAACGATATCGTGCACCACATTGTGACTGTGCGTTAGTGAGCGATCGCAAATTGGCTTTTGCACAGTACCCCGCCACGCGTCGCAAAACTTGTGGAATCGCTGGCTCCCGACCAAATCCCACTCGTCTCCAAAAGCGATGTGATACCATACCATTTACTACCCTCCGCATATGACAAAACATCCTTTCCCACTTGCGCCATCCACTTGAATAATAAAAACTCCCACCAACTTTGACTTTGTGAATAAAACCAACAAAGTGTCATTTTCATTATTCTATACAGCAACCCGTGCTCCCATGCAAAGAACGTCTAAGTCAATCGTCTGAGCTGTACAACCACCACCTTGCTAAGAAAATTGTAGCGAACGCAGCTCAAAACGTGTTAGCCACCATCAGCACCTGTCATTATACTGTTGATTCTCCAAATACAGGTATTTATCCAATTTCCACTGAAACCCTGCAAGTTTTGGTTTTACATTATAAAATCCACAAAGGAAGGCAAAATTCACTGCAAATTCAATCTTTGTTTTGCCATATAAGTTCCCAGACCTGTGAATTTGCCAATTTTTCACCAAAAACCGCAGATTCCTTTCTAAATCCATAAGAACTAGAAATGGAAACCCCTGTAGCTTTGTCTGTTGCACCCATGAATGCCCCTCATAAAGATTTGGACTATCTTCCTCTCGCAGATAAAGACTTTCAGATAAAAGACTTATCCACTGATAAAAACCACCTTAAAGTCTTTTGCCAAGCCAAATACCACTTCCTAAATGGCTCAAATATCCTGGGACTGTGGAAATACAACCTTCCCAAGTATTTTCTCCCCTCAATCCGTATTTTCTCTGATCTAATTCATTAATGCCAGGCAAACATGACCCTAACCTTAGAGTTGTTATGTCCCCAAGTCAAACAATCCTCTTCCCCATAACAGCTGCATCCATTAATGAAATGTTGCAATTTTCCCCTGGTCAAGCTCTCACTCCCCTTTCTATAGGATATTTACTTGAGAAATCCACTCAATTGTCCTAGTCAGAGTTGAATCGCATCTGTCAGATTTTCATGTTGCCTAAACATCAGCCTAAAGGCCCACCTCCTTATCTGCAGACTTTCTTCACAGATATGGGAAGACTCATTGTTGATATGATATCTTTGATCATGGGATTCAACACTAGTGAGTATGTTGATGAGGTAACCCTAGTGTTGTTATCAATGTTTACTCCTGGACAGCTCCCTGCTGTCAAGTATGATTATGCCTCCTATATGGCCAACAAAAATCATGATCAATTCCTCAGACTGGACAATGAAGGAGTCTTCAGATACACCACTTTCATCTATCATCTTATGTTGTATTATCAGTCAGAGAACTTCTCTTTCCCTGTCAAGAAACTTGACACTAAAGGCAATCCAAGGTCTGTCATCTTTTGGAGTCCCATCTTCCATGCATCCTACGAATCCCCTTACTCATACAATGAGTTCATTGATCAATTTGTTCATCCAGCAACCACCTTATTGACAAGAGTTTCCCCTCCTAGAATCAGTGGTGAAATTAAGAGAATCCTACAGCTCTCCAAGCAGTACAGAATAGGTGATTGGTACCTATAAAAGGACCATACAGAAATTAGGATATATGGATTTGAGCTATACCCTTTCAAATTACCAAAATACATTCCAATGAGACTGTTTGCATTGGAATATTTCAGACAAATGATACATATAGACATGGTTCATTTTTAAAAAGCCAAAAATAAAGCTCAACTCAGAATAAAAAATCAGTGAGGCCCTTTTATCTGCAATGATAGGGAAGCATGGAGAGAAGTAGAGAAAATTCTAGAAGATCATCTTAAGTTGCAAAAAAGTTTTGGTTGGAGGCCATATGACCCTAATAGCTTCATCTATGATAGGAGAATGAAAATTACGTTGTCACCCTACATTCACCATAGGATCCTAGAGATTGAACAATTTGCAAATATGGATGAATGGAGGGAAGGGACCCTAGTAGAACATGATAGTGAACAGGTCAATATTGAGAATTTTATGAGAGATCTTGAGAAAACACTTGACCTGGATTATTTTAGGTAGGTACCATTTGAGTTATCTCAAAGATCAGGAATTTGTGCCTCCATTGCTGGAACCTCTCAGCAACCTTCACAAGAAACAAGCACACCAGCCACAGGAACATCAAAGGGCAAGGAAGTAGAGACCAGCATTCAAACCACAAAACAGTCTACAATGTCTAAGAAACCTAAAACTTCCAAAGAATAGGCCCAAATACATACTCCTCCCACTCAAGGCAATGTGGGAGAACCTCCAATTTTGCAAACTCCTCTAAATGAGAAAAGAAACAAAAAGAGAGACAGGGAAGCAACTACCCCTGCCAATGAACCTTCAAGACAACCTGGAACAAAAAGGTAAAGACTAAACCCCCTTTTAGAGGAGGAATTTGTTGAAGAGACTACAGATTGTCAAAGGGAAGAAAGAGTAGATAACCAACAAACTTTTCCAGTAGGAGGAACATCCACTAGCTCCCAGAGACAGGAGCTAGAAAGACAGCAAAGTGCAGAGTTATCTTCTTTCAGTCCACCAGGGAAAGATGCCTCAGATATCAAGAAATTTTTTATAGAAATAAAGGCCAGGAATGATCCATTGAGGCTTCAAGTTTATAATCGATATTTGAAAATGGCCCCAACAAATCAACACAGATTGATGTCAGTCTATGATATCAAATAAGGAAAAATGATAATGAGCTATTTCAAGCCAAAGGTGCAACAACCTAAATCAGCAGTAGATTATCTCAGAATAGATTTTGAAGTCATGGCAAAGGATATTCATCCTTTGGATTCTCTCATTCTGGGCAACAAACACTAGTAGTCTATAGAATTTTAGTAAGCATGGTAGCTTGTTAAGATCAAAATTCTATTATTGAAAGAGAATAAACAATATTCTTTTTAGCAAAAATTGAGTTTACTCATTATTCTCGTGGTCTGATAGAGTGCAATTATGTTTGAATTTGTATTTGGAGATTACCATCGATGTAGAAAAGGTTGAGATGGATGTCACACACGTTTTCCATCACATAGAATATTGGAGAGCACCCCCTATATAGTCTTTTACTCCCTTAGCCCAATTGCAACAATCTTATAATAGTTTAGGACAACCATGCCACATGGCATACAATAAGGTGAAGAAGTCATGTAAACACTAGCATAACTAGAAATGTAGCCCCTATCCTAGGCCAACAACAAGTTCCCCACTTTGGAGGAGAAACCATAGGATAACAATGGATGGAAAACCGTTGTTATCAATCATGAACCACTGACCAAAGGTTGGGGGGGTTATCTAAAGATGATAACGAATATCCTCCTACTTCCAGGTTGACCCCCTACTACATGAAATCTTGTCTATTATGATGGTTATCATGGACTTTGGTACTAATGGTTGCCATGATAACATTGAAAAGTTTTTGGTATTTTGGAGTTCCAGCATAAGCAAGTGTGTCTACTTATGATTTTCCGGCATATGCCTTTGTCCCTTCCCCTCACTACGTTCAGGAAAGCGAGAACCTATGAGTGATGTTCCATCAGATTGAATTACATAAACAAACTAGAGAAATGATTTATTCAACCTTGACTGGTAAGGCAATGATGGCCCAAAGGTTGCAAAATTCCTTGGATAACACAACTGCACAACTACACTTGGAGAAGGCTTCCTCTCAAGCCAAAGATAACAAAATAAAGTCTTTAGAAGAAATAATTATTGGATTGGGTCATGATGCCAAAGATGTTAAGGCTACAGAAGCCTTAATCAAAAATAAAGATGAAGATATTGCTGCCCTAAGGAAACAACTAAAGCTGCCACCTTCAAGGCATCGATAGACTACTGAAATCATAAAGTAAAAATTTGAAGAAGAGTTGATGGATTTTCTCTTAAAACTTAATGAACGACAGAATGAGACTGAGCAAGAACTTGAAAAGGCGTTGAAGGACAAGCAGGGAGAGTCGACCTCTCAGCCTCCCAATGTGATACCAGTAGTCTCAACAGAAATCCCTTCAACTCTTGGAGTAGCACTAGCACCAAATATTCCAGTAGCCACAACAGAGATGATCATAGGCACAACAACAACAGGAACAACGGGAGAAATAGGAATAGCACAGGGAAGCATTGCTGATTTGAGCACAGAGGAACTAATAAAATCAATGGAGGACCTGAAACTACAAGTTTCAGAGCTAAATAAGGTAAAAGAGAAATATGCCAACTTAGAGCAAAGGTATTATCTCTCAAAAATAAATGTTGCAAAAAAGACAAGAGAGATTAAAGGATTGGAAAACAAAGTAAAATTATTAGAAAAGGATCTTACTTTTGACAAGCCTCTGACAGAAATCAAGAAAATTCTTTGGGCCAACATCACTCAATCAATAAAAGATGTTTGGCCATCAATTCAAATAATTTTTGAGCAAATTGATTTAGTGAAACTAGCTCAAGAAGAAATTCAAAAGACAAGGGTAGAGTTAGGAAATATGCCTGAAGAAGCTAGCAGACTTATACTATTTTTAAATACCAGGAATATGTACCAGCTTGAAGAGCTGGGCATTCAAGATAGAACAGGGACAATTTTGGAAATCAAAAGGGTTTTTACTAAAGAACTATGATGCAAAACTTAGAAAGAAGGTTCCATGAAATGCAAGAAGAAATTAATGCTTTCATGAAAAGATTTGATATTTTACAGAGTAAAGGGTTTCCAAGTCCTTTTGTTATTCATGATAAAATAATGAGTCATAAAGACTATGTGGAGAAATTGAATAAGTATGTAGGCAACCAAACAGTCCATCAACAAGTGCATCAACAACCAAAGCATTTCCTACAGGCAGAGTTCTCTATGATAGTCTAGAGAACTTGTTTTATGTCAAGCATGAGATAAAACACTTGTTTCCAATTCAACCTACCTTTTTTAGGTACACAGAAACTTATGAGACCCTGAGAAAACTTCAGAAAACCAGAATGCCAGAAGCACAATGGTGGGAAGACATATTAGAAATTTTGTAAAATTATCCTTGGTAAAATGTAAATTTTGGTTATTTACTGTAGTAATTAATGGTAAAGAGGATAAATAGAGATCAAACAGGTCGAAGTGTATTAGAACAGCTAAAGAGTATCAGTGAAAACAAGGTAGCCAGAACAAAGTTACCAAAGAAGACAATAACAAGCCAAATCATAGGGCCTGCCTCCAGCACACTCACAAGAATAGGAACAACACAACATCAATTTACCTTCTCTCCTATCTTCGAGACCATTTGTCTCTATTTTCTTGTAACTTATTCATAGTCATCCTAGAATATATCTCACTTTGTTTTGAGATATTTTTTTGTAAAATTTTGTATAAATACTCCCTCAATTGGAGTATTGAGGGTGGATTCCTAGACATTGCTGTAATATTGATTATTTTGGAATAAAGTGGTGTTGGACAAAATTTTGTATGGCTTGCTGCTAAAGAATTGATGCAAAGAACATTTCACAGAATTCTTGAGTCAGACACCAGATCAATAAGTCCTCTATACCTTATGTTTTAAATTTTCCCTTGTTTATTATATCATCTGTGTTTCATATCTGAATGATAAATGAAAAAGAGTAATTCAGAAAGTGCTTGAGTGCAATCTATTTTCAATCATTGTTATTCTTAATCTTTTCCTTTGAACTAGCATAAATAGTGAATTCTTAATAGCTCCTGTTTTCTAGTTTTATTCACTTTGATTATTTAGTAAAGAATTCTTGACTACTATTTATTAATAATCATTCAAGTTCCCTCTTTCAAATGTGTTGAAATATTCTTAACTACTCTTCACCCATTTTGAGTCCATTCCATCTATTTTAAGCCTTTGTTTGTTCCCTGTTTGACTATCTTACCCTATGAAACCATCCATTGTTAAGAAACCAAATCCAGTTAAGCCATCCTTTTTGACTCCATTAGCCCAATGGCCTTAACTACTTAGTTCTACCCCTCTGCTATTGAATCTCACCACCCAAACTCAACCAAAACTCCTAAACTTCATAACTAGCCTAATATCTTTCAAAACAAAGCTAAAACTTAAAGAGAGAGCCCTCTCTGGATATAGATTGGCTAGACTCTGCATCTAAAAGTTGGTTTGTGGTTACTTCGGACCCCTTTCCTCTTCCCAACAACTTCAAGGAAAATCTGAGTGATAACACGACCAATGGGAGGTGGTCAATATATAGGTGAGGGGTTTGTAAAAATTTTTCATTTAGAATGCTTTGGGAAGCCATAGGTTTGTCTATTTTATTGAATTAATCACTATCTGGCTTAAGGAGTAATCTTAGGACCTCTAGAATAGTGTGAAAGGTGAATACAATCTACAGAAAAGGGTTTTTTGGATGCACAATGACTTTCTTTAATTTGGCAAGGCTTTTAATTAGTTCAATTGGTTAGCCTATTATAAATATTGTGCAGAGCTTAAGTACAGGGCCTTTCTGGTACTTTCAGGAATACCTGGAAAACAAAGATTTGGTATGCAGACAGGTTCTCTGGGGGCAGCAGAGGCTTTCTGAGGCTTCAATGGTCTTTATGTTGCTTCAAATAAGACTCTATAATGTCCTCTAGTCATAAATGGGTTAAAACAATTGAGCAGAGTTTCTGGGCTTTAGAATTGGTCAGCAAAGGTTCTTTGCAACAGAATAATAGTAACAAGAATAGAAAGGGTAGCTTTTTGGTTTTTAACCAACAATGGTTAACTTTTTGGCACGGGGTTAATGTTTGAACAATAGGTTTCATCTTATGGGAGGAGGCAATATTATGGTCCATCGCACCGCTTTTGAGTGGTAGGTGGTATTTTTTTCTAAGGATGCGATATAACATGGGGCTGCCACGTAGCAAAAAGGCAGTCAGAGAAAACTGTGAATCTCACATGCTTTTGAGATATTAACAGTCAGATATCGAAGCGTACGATATGGGATATGGGCCACTGGATCTATAGGTGGGTGACCGCAGGGTTATCGCGTGGCAGAGTTGCGAGCGATGAGTCGGGGTGTTGATTAGCGGGGCCCGGGGATAAGTGATGTGGCAGGTATTAAAATAGAAGTGGGGACCATGGGTTATATGGTCGGGGTTATAACCCATGTGCTAAGGTTTTTAGGGATCCGAGATATAATATAATGGGAGAGTGAAATATATAAAGCGAGACTATAGGTTAGGATAATATAAAGGGTTTGTGGAATACGAGAGCAGGTGTTAGAAAAACATTTGGGATAAGTTAAAAGAGTATTCGGGAGGGTTTTTCAATGGGGACAGATACAATTTAACTTTTTAAACTTAGGATAAGGGGGTTTTAGCAAGTTTACAAGGGAAAAATGAGATGAAATAAGGGAAAAGGTAAAATGAAGGTGAAGGGATATTTTTTACAAGGGGAAATAAAGAGGAAAGGGTCCTTTGGAATCAAGAAAGGGAAAAATATTAGGGAATGAAAAGTAATGCAGGGGTAATGAAAGGAAATTACTAAATTAGACATGTAAGGGGTTTAGTGAAATGAGAGGGAATTAGTGAATGACCTTCAGTATTCAGGCCTAAAATTATATAGAACTTTTTATGGTAAATACCCAAAGTAATATACAACTTTTTGTGAATGTCCTCTTTCTTTGATAATTCCTCCTGCACATGAAACACATGATTAAACATGATGAAGGTTCATTTGAGCTAATAGCCTTTTGCATTCTAAAACCTCTTTTACCTACCCTTTATTTACCCTAGCATTTTCTCTTCATTTATTGGGTGCATTTCAGCTTGCTGACCCTTTATTTCTTTTTCTTTGATAAGAAAACTATCTAATTCTAATCTTATAACTTCCAATGGCTCATATTAAACTGATGAGCTCAATATTATTCTCTACCTAACTACCGATCTGCCAAGATTAAATAGTTTGGCTCGATCTTTATTCTCTATCTATCAGCATGAAATTTAAAGCATGAATGAATCAAGATTAAACTATTTGACCATCATGGATTGTGGCATTTTTGACAAGTTGCACACAATTTTATTTTGCAAGTAAAAGTAAAAAGTAGTGGCACTTGAATTTGCATCACTTTCAGAATCTATTTTTTATCTCTTTTTGGTGGGGTTCATATTTTATTTTCTTTTTTTATCCTTTTCTTTTGGTCCTTTCATTTTTGTTTTAGGACTTACCCTCTTTACATTTTATTTTAATATGGGAAAACATTTTGGAGAAAGCAAAATATGTACAATATTACAAGACTTAATCATAATCAATTCAAAAATTATGAATCTTATTATTATAGGACCCCTAACATGGGTAACTCCAATAATCCAATGGAAACCGGATATACAAAGAATAGATTTTATTAAATAACACCTATTAAGGGAACAAATAAATGTTACCAGTCCCCCTCTATGGGATGGGTTCTTGGCTGTCCTCAAATGTCTTTAGCTTGTGTAGAATCTCTCCCCTTTATAATGTGTAAACCCAACAAGTCAAATGTTTGAGCTCAATGGGAACTCAAATGGAAGAAAAATGGTGTGTGACAGTGATAATAATCAGAGTTACAATAGTGAGTTCAACAATGAAAATAATCAAAAGTAAATAATGAATGGAAAACCCTTTTATTTATACAAAATATTGATTTATCCTCGAATAATGAGCAATAATAAAATATTATTAACCCCATTCTAGGAATAACCGCTTGGAATATTTTATTATATTTGATTAGGAGGGAAAAAGTATTTAGACTTTTATTTGGAAATAATAAATAAATAAATGATTTATTTATCATCTCAAAGTATATGGTTAAGGAAGAATAAAAAAATTATTATTTATTTAATTATTCCCGAGGGATTTAGTCAAATTTGACAAGGAATAATAATTAATTAGTAATTAGTTAATTATTCCTAGAGAAAAATAAGATAATTAATTATTTATGTGTTTATTTTTCATAACTGGGTCAAATATGACAAAGAATATTAATTAATCAATGGTTTAATTAATTATTCCTAGAAGAAAATTAAATAAATAGTGATTTATTTAATTATTCTTCACGGGTTTAATTATAAATTACATAACCAATGTGGTTTATTAAGTAATTTCTCATAGTGAAAGCAATTTTGCTATGGTAAAATTGGCCTTGCATGGTGTACTTCGATTCGTCTAGTTAATTACGCTAGATCATCAATTTTTTGGTGACAACAGATTTCCCCTTAACGTATGACTGTTAGGAGAAAAATGTATGATCGAAGTACATTGTAAAGACACAATCACAAGACAACAAAGTGGATTCAGAGAGAGAGAGAGAGAGAGAGAGAGAGAGAGACCAATAGAGCTTAAGCGAAAGAGGATAGGGACAGAGGGGGCGAAAGCAATGCAAGTCTCCTTTTATGTTGTGGTACTGGATCTCTTTGAGGCGGGGGAGGCATAGCTATACCCGCTAAGATAACTTAGTACAAAAATAATGATGCATCCAAAAAAATAGAATTGAGCAATGAAGTACATGTTGAAAGGTACATGACACACTAGCATAAGTGAGCCAGAAAATAATACAATGTGTCCCATATACATAATGCACCTGAAAAAACATGAGCCAAGACTGAATATAATAATATCTAAGTACATGATATATAATGGCCCTTCCCTCCAAAAATGGGTGGGAGGGACGGTAGAATAATGGAAGAAGCCCTGCTGAACAGGGAAGGTCTCTACAAAACTGAATGGATCATCTGAAGGAGACGTGCATGCTAGGAACACTATGATCGGTAGGAACCGAACCCATCAAATCTGAAAAACTGCATTTGAGGTTGTAGCATAATATGAAGGCGTCCGGGCATGTGGGGGGATACCTGAAGGGCCACCCCCTCATGAGGCCTGAAACATCCCACACACACCCAGAAATCATTGGTACAATCCGCTGCATCATTATACCATCAAGTGTATGAATCAGGAGCATGAAACAACCAAGTCAAATGGAAATAATGAGTCCCTCTACTTGATCTAGGGCATCGAACAATAATGGAAGATTGAACCAAGATACACCACCCTCTAGGATGTTCTTTTGTAATAACTGAGTTTATGTCAACAGAATAGGGCCCGCGATAAGTGAGGCAATGACGATCCTCAACTAAGGCACGAGGGAAAAATAGTAATGTGATTGATGGATTGACACCAAGGACAATGGAAAATGTGTGATTGAGGGAGACAGATTCCATTGTCAAAGCATAAAGTGCATGGTTGACCTGACAGCGACTGACTCGACTCCAAAGGGGATGGTGGACAATATGACTGGAGGCGAAAATGGGCAACACGGGATGAATGGTATGCAAATATGGATGGAATAATGTGACATGACATAATGGGACATGAAACAAACTCCATGGATGTAAAGGTGACACATCACAGATGCTCTAAACAAGGGTGACTCGATGATGCTGCCATATAGAATAGGCCTGGTGGGGACCATGAAAGCATCAATAAATGATGGTTACTCATGAAAAGAATTGACACGTGAGATGACATGCACCAAGGGGAGGTGTTCCCCAAAGTACAAGCGTCGCATATCAATAAATTTGATTTTGACAGGCGACAAAGTGACCATTCTTTGAAAAATGGCTTTTGGGTGAAGTTTCAAATCATCAAAAACTGAGAAATATCCATTATAATACTCGATGAAAGATGTCCAACACTACTAACGGTTAGTAAAACTGAGCTACGGTTTGGTCACAATGGGTGATATAAAAATTGTGGATTTTTCTACGAAAGGACATTTTCACTCGAATTTGAATTCACTTGCTAAGTGAGCTCTGGTGAATTTGGAGAGGAGGAAGAGGCCTTAAAACTTGTGGAGATCATATTGGAAAAACTGACCATTGGAATCAGGATCTGTGACTTTCAGGTAGGTGGCCTTACTCATCCTTTCAATTTCAATGGTTTATTTCTTGATTTTTGGCACCCTGTAGAGCCCTAGGAGACATGTTCTCCTATTCATGATTGCATCAAACTTTTTGGGCCCAGAAATGCGATTTGGTTCACGGGAAATAGGTGAAAACCTATGAGCTCACACTTTCTAGGTAGAAAAATATGATTTGGGGCTGGAAAGAGGGGTGGTATGTGGTTCTTGTGGGCAATGTAGGTTGATCATTGTAGGCAAGTGTTTTCTTCTGTAAACTAACAAGACATGTGGTGTTTTGCATGCATTGTAGAGCTAAAAATCAACTCGCATGAGCAAGACTTGGATATCCTTCGATATGAGATTCAGATGGATTAGGGGGTTTGAGGGGCATTGGCTCGCTACGAGATTCTCAATTTGGTAGAGAACCAATTGATGAGGGTAGGTGAGCCCTTGCTATGGAGGATTGAGAGCTATTGGGATCCAAACTAGGAGGTCTTTGTAGTGTAGCGACACAAGATTAAGCTCACATTACATGATATTTATTTCTTGACCAGACTCCCTCCCTTAGGGGTGGTGGGGTATATACATGTGGGGTTGCCTCATGGGAGGAAAATTACAAAGTTTGTGGAGCGCCATTGTCCACGAGATGTTCGTGTGAAGGGCACGAATATACTAATTTGTGATCTAGATAGGCTAGAGAAACGAGTTGTTTTCACAGCAGTGATACAGGTCTTGTGCAGTGAGGCATCCCACCACATCACTGGTGGGAAAATGATGCTAGTTAAGAGTGTTTTGGTAGAGACCTACTATGGGTGACCCTAGATGATGTTGTTGTAAGTGAAACAATAGTTAAGTCTATGCAGGAGGCAGGTGAACTGTCACTGTGATTTTGGTACAGTGTTGTGTGCATTCTTCTTTGAGAAGATACTCACCATCTGTCCTCATGCACAGATTTGATATGGGAGCCCACAGGAGCCCAGGATGCGCCTTTGGGGCTAGGTACTACAAAGAGGAGGAGGAGGGCGAGTCGGATGGGTGTTCCAACATGAATTTTCTGCACATTTAGATCAAATTCCCCTCTACATTAATGATTATCCTTATAGCGGGATGAACTATCAGGGTGATCTTGACTTACCACTTCCACCTGGGAAAGCATGGGGATTAGACAGTAAGTGTTAAGTTGCTATTATTATGGTGCATTTCATATTTTTTATCACATGTATATGGTACTGAGTTTAAAATATGTAGTATGCAGACATAGCACCGTAAAACAGGAAGGATATGTAGGACGAGTCACAGTGCCAAGGGTTGTAGATCAGGGAACATCATCGTCATGTCTAGTTCAAGAGGATAATGCGTTAGTTGTTAATATACACCATATTTGTGAGGTAATCTTGACCAAATTTTTTGAGTACGGATGGCCTGAGTTAGACGTTCGATACAGATATGAGTGTAGTGGCACATGGAGATGGTTTGTCAGGCAATACGTGATCTATGTGTAGGTGGAGCAGAGCCTTTGGTGAGGGATCCACTGGATAGTGACTAGATATGGTGACATGTGGGTCCCTTTGGTTTTGATTTTTGGAACATGGTGTGGGCATGTCAGATGTATTTAGAGATATGGGCTCAAAACACTTATATGTTTTATGTGATACATAATATGATTATGCATTTTATATGACGAGGATGGTTCACCATGTGTTGTGTTTTATGGTTGCCTTAAGTGGTATACATGTGATAAATGAAAAATATAGGATGTTATTTGCAATGGTATATACATAGTTATTTTGGGCACTAGGAACATGATTGAAAATGATGGTTTCAAATTCACTTACAAACAACTTAACTCGTAGGTATTTTCTAAATAGGACTTGGTTACGCACATGATACACACAATTCAATTGCATGACAAGTAGAAAGGAATATAAATGAACATGAATATGAATGATGCGATGAGAAAAGGCATCGACGAACAAACCTATCACAACACCATATTCGTCCTGGTTATTGCTGTTCGAAAGGACTAACATATGCAAGGGGGAAAAATGACCTAGGCTACTGAGAATAGGTTCCTGGAGAAGTGACTCGCATCGTCAGCATGACCAATATACGGTGTGGATGATGGATCCACCTAAAAGGTGTAAAAGGAAATAGATGAGATGATGCAACCTACCTAACTTTATGATAGAAATAAAGACACGCAAATCAAAGGGATATGTTATGAGAAAAATTCTTGAGGTAGAGTACATTGGGAGAATTAGGAAGGAGATGGCCTTCAGAATCCTCCAAAAAAATATGCCCCCTTACCTAAGTGCAAGGGTAATCAAGGGTGGACATAGCTTCCATGATGTCCTCATTGGAATGGAAGATGGGCAAATGAGAGGAATACTAAATACATGATGCGACGGTGGTACCTAGTGCATAAACCTGAGAAATAAGGTTCACATATGCATCATCTGGAATGGTAGATGACAAGCTAGTAGATGGAGGATATATGTATGTTGAGACCTGTGATTCTATCGAAATGGGTTCGATAGAAGCACACACAGAAAACTCATAAAGGTTTTCCTGCGAGGAACTCAAGGATGATGACAGGTAAAGGGTATGGCCTATGGAATCCGTTATCTCGACATCGGGGAGAGGAATCAGGATGGTGGGACCAGAGTCCCCCTATTATGGTTTACTAGTGGTACCACAATCCATGGGTAGAGGAGTAGGTGATCCACTATGGGTGGTCTCATATTCGCGAAGTGTTGGTTGCAGGAATTGCACTTAAGCAAACTCCTCAACACTTAATTGTCAACTCAGGGGATTCGTAAACTTAGAGACGAAGCATAGGCAATGCCAGAGTTGGTATGAATTTTCCTGATAGAAATTCCTACTTTAAATAAAAGCTTGTAGAATCGAAAGAGTAAAAGATAACTAAATCATAAAAGTAATCTATTGTTGGAACAAGAAAGAATGCATTTGCAAAGGAATCAAAATAAAAAGGAAATCACTCCAACTGATAAATTTTTAATTACTGAGCATGTGTTATGTTTTTCTTTAGCAGAGACACCTGGTAGTCTCTTAGAATGGGGCCTTAAACCTACTTTTTTAGAGATTTTCTTCTTGCACTCATCTATCCTGCACTATCGCAGTATGCTTACGCTAGTGCAGGAACAGAGGTTTCTGCAAGAGGTATAAATTGTATCTTTACCAAAGGCTTTTTACTTCATGCAAGGGCTCAAACTTCCAAGGTTTAGAGCACTCAGATTCTATGACAAGAAACTAGTTCTTGCACCTGATCAGAGCTTCTTACACTTAGCATTTAATTCTTGAAATCAATGCTTAGTTACTGCAAGTGTTATTATGATATGAAATAAAATTGCACACATAAAAATGAATGTTTCTAATTTTAACAGAGTGCAGAAATAAAGAAACAAACCATATCATTTATCCTGTCTTAAAGTGTTTGAATGCAAGAAAATTGCAGGAAGTAAACTAGAAAGGCTTGCTGAAATGAATAGCACACCAATGTGCACTTGTGCAGGGTTATTTCTCTTGCCTGGACTAGGAGGGGAAACCAAATCAAACAGAACTGCAAAAACTGAATAGCACACCAACGTGCATTGGTGCAGGGTGATTTCTCCTACTTGGAATAGGTAGGGAAAACCAAATCAATCAAAACTGCAAGAAATGAATAGCACACCAACGTGCACTGGTGCAGGGTTATTTCTCTTGCTTGGACCAGGCGGGGAAAACCAAATCAATCAAAACTGTAGGAAATGAATAGCACACTAACATGCACAGGTGTAGGGTGAATTCTCCTGCTTGGACCAGGTGGGGAAAACAATCCAAAATCAGATGCAGAAAATAAATTCTAACTACTTCACACTGTGGATCCGCTTTCACTCGAACAGGGATTCATGTGTTGTACATTAAATCACACTTAGCAGTGTAAACATAAATCACAACAATAAAAAATAGGGTAAACGTGCTAGGTTGGTTGCGCCCTAGCCAACCAACACATTTCCATTTCAATGAAAAACGTTGTTGAGTAACTTAGATCAAACTCATTTGTTTAAAGGAACAAATAAGATTCGAAAAGCATGAGGTGGAGCTCCTTCTTCCTATTAATTTGCAGAGGAAAAGTTCATCATGAAATACAGAGTCTAGCCTAGATTTGGGCTATACCAGCAAAACAAAGTTACAACAACACTGTTGTAGCGTTGCTCCTCCACCGTTCTCCTTTCTACGTGCACCATTCCTCCTTTTATAATATTTCATAATGATTAAAACAAGTTGTTCCTTTGCAAGGAATATGGGTATTGAATCCTAACCAATTCTAATTACATAGTATAACAGTACAACCATTCCCCTAATAAAAGAATGAAGACTTAATACGAATTTTCCAATTCTAGGATTTTTCTAGAATTCTGGAAAATTTAGTAATTTTAACAAACTGCCTCCAGAGTGCCCTTCATATCTCCTCAACGATTACGTATTTTGGAAAATGGCCCATGTATTACTCAATTTCCTACACTGGGAACAAAACCCATGTAGCGGAATTTCTTTATTTACCTTCATCTGCATAAAAGCCAAGGCGGAAGTTGGCAGTTTGGAAACTTGTTGTCTATGTTTTCTAGAATTATGGAAAAACAATGTTTTTTATAAAAGTGCTTCAAAGACCTGTTCGTAACTTTCTGAATACTTTGAATCTTAGGAAAAGGTTTCGGTTATGGGTAATCGATTATATTTGTGAAAAACCCATTTTCTCGGATTTCCATAATTCACCTCCATTTGCATAAAAACCGAGGTCAAACTTGGCCATTTAGAAATTATGCAGATTTTGAGCAGACTTATTAATTTGCAATGCTGGTGTAGGAATGTGTTCTCCCGGAATCCTACCAGTACTAGTGCAAGAATGTGTGGTGCAGGAACTTCGCCTCTATCAGAATAGGCATATAACCAACTTTGTAAGCCTCCAAACACACAAACTATTATTAAATATGCCTTTAATGTTTAAATCTCATTAAAACAAAGGAATAGCAAATACTTAATATCTCCGAGAATGCACAAAACTATGAGAATGACTACTCAAGCTAAAAAAAAGCATGAGTGATTCTGAGTAAAAGGTGATATAAAGCAAGGAAAAATAGAGGCCCAACATCCCCTCATGCTGACCTTCTTTCATGTCCTCCTGCAAGGAAATCAATTGTCGCGTTGTTGCTCCCTTTGCAAAAAGCAAGATTAAAAACATTTATGGGCATTCATAATGATGTTTCCTATAATTCTATGTGATCACATTTCCTATGCTAGATAAAGCCTGTTTCAAGAACAGAGTGTTTGTTGGACTCTTTGATTATTTATACTAATTTCAAAAAAATCTATCAATACCAAATTGCAAGGATGGTGTGTGCTTGCACTGATCTGCTTACACTGCCTAAATGATGTTGCTTTGCTGGCCCTTTTTTGCTTGCACTATTGTATATTACAACTTGATTGCACTGGTGCAAGCATAAAATCTGCTAAAAAAACAGGGAATTTTGGTAAAATGTGGGCTGGACTTTAACATGACTTCCTCAATCATACAGAAGGTTTTGTTCACCATTTCTTTGATGCTTCTGAGCATATCATTTTGCTCTTTCCCTAGTTGATCATGCGATAAGTTCATTGGGGAACAAGAAAGTGGGGAAAGGGAAAAATTCAGAATGGGAAGGAAGTTTATTACAAGGATTCCAGGAATAGTACCATCAAGAGGGCGTAAACAGAAGTGGGATAGGAAAAAAAAATTCAAGGGGTAAAGTGGGATTTACGAAATGGATGGGAAGGTAATCATTCTGGGATTGAAGAAGAAAACTGATGGGGAATTACGAAAATGGGATATGAAGAAAGGCAGAAATTTTTCTGGAAGGTCTGCCTGCTAACCACATTACAGTTCTAATGAAAATATCAATTGTAAGAATGCAACAAGATTAGGTACAAAAAGTAGAAATTATAGACAAAAGAGTATGGTACATACCTATTACCTTGTCCCAAATGAATTCCTTGTTTTGTTTCTGCCCAAAGTCTTATAATGAAAATCAAATTTTGTTGAAAAGGTGCAATCTCAAAATAACTACCACAAGTTCATGCACCTACTATAGCAATCTTGTACCTAGATTATGCAGCGCATATTTAGAGGCAACCACCATCAATACACATTGTTGCCAACCAACATCTTGTGAGCAGTCATCATTGAGTAATTCATCACTCTAAATACCATGAAAGTCAAAATGAGTTATGATACCAATTAGCAACCTCTTTATTGAACACTCTAAATTCTGTTGTCATCTGGATTCAAACTAAATTTCCTCTTAATATAGCACAAATAATAACCTTTACTAAGGGTACCACATCCTTAAAGATTCTTGATTTTTGAAAGATATAACTCAAAGCATCATGTTCAAATCGTCTTCAAAACCATTGTCCAAAAAAAATGATAAGTTTAGGGGAAGAGAAAGATAGCCAAGTAAATCATAGTATGCAATTAACTTTAATACCACAGACATAGCCCTGCTGCCCACAGGTGTCCATAACCTTGGTAGGGGTGTCTTTTGACCCATCAAAATGTCTGTGTCCCACTTACTAGACATGGATTCAGAGTTTTCTTATTTTAATTTTAGATGAAGGCCACTGTTCTGGCTTGGTAACCAACTAATCACAATGCCACTCACAATAAGTAACGTGGATGAACAGGTCAACTCGTGATGAGACCTCCTGCCTTCCAACTTTTCGGTTGAAAGCCATTACTCTGGCTTGGTGACTAGAAGCAATAATGTCATGCATTCTAGGTCTCATGATCATGGCAGGTCGGCTCATCATGATACCTCCTATCCTCCCCTAAATATTTTGTATACTTTGATTATGATTAACCTAAAAGGTTACTTAATAAGTGGGGAGACAGATCTACTCCTTAAGAGTATGGGATGGCATGAAAAGTTTTTAATGACTAATCATTACTAAATAGTTCCTCTGCCCCAAAGACTTATTAAAGGTATCCCAGATAATGACTAAAAGACTCCTTGATTTAAGAATTCTAGTGTTCTCATGAATATCTTATTATTATCTTAACAAGAGTGGTCCTCCATAGGGGGTTTCCAATAGTACCTTCTAAGGGAAACTGAAATTATATATAACAGATGACAACTTCTTAGAGTGATTAGTCATGGTTATTTTGAAAAATCATGAGGTATTATAGTGAATCATACTCAACAAAATGTGTCACAGATGTGTGTGTTAACAACAAATGCAAATCAAAAGTAGTTTTAGTGACTATAATTTAAAAATCAAAAACCCTAATAGCATCTCAACAGCTTTATTCACCTACCCTACTTTACAGACTTCCTTTTATGTATAGGAGTACTTCCAATGAAGCCATGTGAAAATCAGGTGAAAATATATATTCATGCTCAAATTTATCATACAAACTTGAAAGTATACATGAGCATGAAGAACCAACTAATGTACTTGATATGACAACAAGAGTTTTAAAAGAAAAGAATATTCCCTTGCTTGAGTCACTGTTCGGAACCAATGTTTGATATGATCATGGTATTCTTGGTCCATTTCTTGATTTGGTCCATGTTACTCATGCTCTTCTTCCATGTCATGTTGATTGTTCTCCGTAGGGTGAGCAGTCTCTTGATTACATTCTGGATCTGCTGATAGACATGTCAAGAACTCCTTGATCTGCTGATAGACATGTCAAGAACTCCTTGATCTCAGGTTCTAGTGGATGTTCTCCATTGATTATAGTGCATGATTCAATCATCTCCCTAGATGACTAGTTAGGGAAATCAAAAGAGACTTCCAAATCCTCTTGTGGTGGTGGAGAAATGGACAAGTTCTTGAATGTTGTCAAGAAGTTCTCTTCCTGAGAGGTAGAGGTCAAGATCACAGTAGCTACTAGGGCTTGTGAGAGGTTCTTCATATTTATCATCTTCAAGTCCATCTGGTTGATTGACAGTCCTTATCTCCACACACATATTAGTAACGAGGTTCTTACAACACCCCAAAATGATATAACATTAAAGATCTGAAGGTGAATTTAAAAGCTATGTTGACTGAAGTAAAACTCACCACACTTGCATAAAAATCTAAAAAGGTAAAGGTAGACTTACCCCTATTGCATCAACAGAAAATTGTTACCAAATCAAATCACCTCCCCAAAAACGACGCCAAAATGTTGGGTGTAGGAATTTCACTTAAGAAACTCTTCAACACTTGATTGTCAACCTCGGGGATTCGTAAAATTAGAGATAAAGCACAAGCAATGCCAGAGATGGTATAAATTTTCCTTATAGAAATTCCTACTTTAAAGAAAATCTTGTAGAATCAAAAGAGTAAAAGATAACTGAATCATCAAAGTAATCTGGTGCTGGAACAAGAAAGAATGAATTTGCAAAGGAATCAAAATAAAAAGGAAATCACTCCAGCTGATCAATTTTTAATTACTGATTTTGTGTTATGATTTTATTTAGCAGAGACACTTGGCAGTCTCGTAGAATGGGCCCTTAAACCTACTTCTTTAGAGATTTCCTTCTTGCACTAATCTGTCCTTCACTATCATAGTCTACTTGCACCAATGCAGGAACATAGGTTTATGCAAGAAGTATAAATGGTGTCTTTACCAAAGGTTTTTTACTTCATGCAAGGGCTTGAACTTCCAGGGTTCAAAGCACTCAGATCCTATGACAAGAAACTAGTTCTTGAACCTGATCAGAGCTTCTTGCACTTAGCATTTAATTCTTGAAATCAGTGCTTAGTTACTCCAAGTGTTATTATGCTATGAAATCAAATTGCACACATAAAAATGAATGTTTCTAATTTTAATAGAGTACATAAATAAAGAAACAATCCATATCATTTATCCTGTCATAAAGTGTTTAATGAAAGCAAGAAAATTGCGGGAAGTAAACTAGAAAGGCTTGCTGAAATGAATAGCACACCAACGTGCACTGGTGTAGGGTTATTTCTCCTGCTTGGACCAGGCGGGGAAACCAAATCAAATAGAACTACAAAAGGTTAAAAGCACACCAATGTGCATTGGTTCAGGGCGATTTCTCCTACTTGGACCACACGGGGAAAACCAAATCAATCAAAACTGCAGGAAATGAATAACACACCAACGTGCACTAGTGCAGGGTCATTTCTCCTGCTTGGACCAGGCGGGGAAAACCAAATCAATCAAAACTTTAGGAAATGAATAGCACACCAACTTGCACTGGTGCAAGATGATTTCTCTTGCTTGGACCAGGCAGGGTAAACAAATCCAAAATCAGATGCAGGAAAATAAATTCTAAGTACTTCACACTGCAGATCCGCTTTCACTTGAATAGGAATTGTTATGCTCTTGACCTGCGAGAAGATACCAAAATACAAAATATGGGAAGAAATATACCCAGAACACATAACAATAAGAAATAACAGCAAGTATTTTATTATTCAAAAAGCAATGTTCACTTGCCTCTTCGAGGGGGCAACCTCCAATATAGTTGGGCTCGATTACAAAATAAGACACAATGCTCCTCGAGGGGAGTCTCTATCCTTTATATAGGATTCATACATGCAATACCACAGGTCAATACCATGGTTCTTATTAATACCATCTATCTAATACCATGGCCCATTTACAACTAAATTTGGTCCCTTCATTAAATGCAGGTCAACCACTTCCAATTATTAATATGGACTTTATTCACTCTTTACTTAACTATAACTATGACTTGATCCTATTACATAAATAAGGGGGTTAGGGTTGGATCCTAACTACCCTCCCCCATAAGAATAGCCTTGTCCTCAAGGCTGAAGCTGTGGAATTTCTGAAGGATTAGTGGCTGGTTCCCAGGTCGCATCTTTCAGAGAGGTGTCTTTCCACTTGACGAGGACTTCCTTGATCGTGCGGTCACGCAGGTGCCATTCTTGTGTGTCAAGCACCTATTCAGGTTGGAGCCAAATTGACCCTTCTTCATCCAATTTAGGTAGACTGGTTTGAAATTGGAAATGGTTCCTAATCACTTTCTTGAAGCATGAGACATGGAAGACTGGATGGATTTTTGCAGTGGGTGGCAAAGCTAGCTTGTAGGTGACTTCTCCAATGTGTTGAAGTACTTTATACGGTCCATAGAATTTTGGAGATAATTTCTGATAACCCTTGTCTTTGAGTGATGTTTGCGTATATGGTTGCATCCTTAAAAATACCTAATCCCCTTCTTGAATTGGCATTCTGAACGATGTTGATCTACCTATTGCTTCATGCAATTTTGGGCTTGATGAAGATTGTCTCTAAGGTGGGCCAGCATGGTTGTGCAGTTCTGTAGGAGTTGATCCACTGCTTGTACCTTCGAGCATCCCTTGATATAATAAGTAGGTGAAGGAGGGAGTTGACCATAAACTGCTTCATATGGAGTCATTTTTGTGGTGGCGTGATAGTTGGTGTTATACCACCATTCGGCTAGAGGTAACCACCATACCCATAGATGTTGCCTTTCTGAAGTGAAACACCTAAGGTTGGTCTCCAGACATTTGTTGACTGCTTCAGTTTGACCATTAGTTTGTGGATGATAGGAACTACTGTAGTTTGGTACCTTGTAGCCTAAAGATTTCCTGCCAAAAGTTACTGGTGAAGATCGGGTCACGACCGGACACAATGGAAGTGGGCATGCCATGAAATTTGAAGATCTGGTCCATGAAAGATTGAGCAACCAAAGTCAGTGTAAAAGGGTCGGGTAGGGTGCAAAAATGAGCATGCTTAGAAAGTTTGTCCACAACCACCATGATGACTGAGTTGTTTCCTGACTTTGGAAGACTCGTAATGAAATTCATAGAAACCTTCATGTAGATTGAGGCCGGTATGGGCAATGGCCGTAGTGTGCCTGGGGATTTGACTGTTTCTCTTTTGTGGCACTGACATACGTCGCACTCAATTACAAAAGTAAGAATGTCCTTCTTCATTCCTGTCCAAAAGAATGATCGTCGAGTGCGAGCATAATTCTTCTAAAAACCTGAATGTCCTACAGTGGGAGATGAGTTCAACTCCACCAAAATGTGGCTTTTGAGGGTGGATGTTGGTGATATCATGACTTTATCCTTGTAGCAAAGAATCTCATCTGCCAAGAGTAGCCCGCTATGGAATTTGGATCCGCCTGAAATTGATTAATGAGTTGGGAGAGCCAGGGATGTGAAAACCATTCCTTGTGAGCCTCTTCAATCCATTCTGGAATGGGAAGGGAGATTTTGAGCAGGGTTCTTTCCTCCTCAAATTGGCATGAAAACGCATCTACTACAATATTTTCACGCCCTTTCTTGTAAATTATCTCATAATCATATCCTAGCATTTTGGCAAGCCATTTATTTTGTTGTGGCGAGGATAGGTGTTGCTCCAAAAAATATTTAAGGCTTTGATGGTCTGTGCGGATTTGGAAATGCCACCCCAATAAGTATGGTCGCCAGGTATCTACTGCATGTAAGATGGCCATCATCTCCTTCTCATAGGTAGATTTTCCCAGATTTTTCCCACTTAGTTGTTGGCTAGTGAAGGCCAAGGGTTGACCTTCTTGCATTAAGACCGCCCCAATACCCGTACCTGAAGCATCACATTCAATCACAAAAGATTTGGTGAAGTCGAGTAGTGATAATACGGGAGTGGAACACATGGCATGTTTGAGAGCTATAAGGGCCTGTTGTGCTTCATCATTCCAAAGAAATGAATTTTTCTTGAGGAGTTGAGTGAGGGGTCTAGCAATGCGACCATAATTGTGGACAAATTTGCGATAGTTTCCTGTGAGGCCTAAAAATCCTCTCAAGCTCTTCAAGGTCTTTGGTTGAGGCCAATCCTGCATTGCCTGGATGTTTTTGGGGTCCACCCTGACACCTTCACACCTCACAATGTGGCCCAAATACTCAACTTCTTCCATGCAAAAAGAGCACTTGGATATCTTGAAAAATAATTTATGCTTCCAGAGCAGTTGCAAGAACAGATCTACATGCTGAAGATGTGTGGCCCAGGTGCGACTATAGATGAGGATGTCATCAAAGAAAACAAGGACAAGTTTTCTAAGATATGGTTTGATTAGGTGGTTTAGAAGACTCTGAAAAGTGGATGGGGCATTACAAAGACCAAATGGCATGACCAGGAACTCATAATGGCCTTCATGAGTTCGGAAAGCATTCTTTGAAATGTCTACTTCTTTCATGCGAATTTGGTGATAGCCCGAGCGAAGGTCGAGCTTAGTAAAGAATTGAGCCCCATTGAGTTCATCCAGCAAATCATCGACAACCGGGATGGGAAATTTATCTTTGACCGTCAACTTGTTGAGGGCCCTGAAGTTTGGACACATACGCCATTCCCCATATTTCTTGAGCACCATGACCACATGCGATGAATAAGGACTAATGTTGGGACAAATGACACCTGCTTCCAAGAGTTCCTTGATGATTTTTTCAATTTCATTATTATGGGTGAACAGATATCTATATGGGTGCACATTTGATGGTTGGCCCCTGGGACCAAAGTAATGCTATTATCATGTTCCCCTCTTAAGGGTGGAAACTCATGAGGCTTGTCAAAGACAGGCCAATGGTTGTTTAAGATCTGTTGCATTTGAGGATGAATATGACGAGAAGTGGGTTCGAAGGCATGGATGGCATTAAATTGGGCTATAACTCCATGGTGGCCCTTTTTTAACAATATTTCCATCCTATGTGAGCTGATGATAGAGGGATCACCCGCCTGGAGTCTATGGAGGGTATGTGTGTGGTTGTTCTGCTTAAAGCTCATATATAACTCCTAGAAATCCATTATGATTGGGACAAGTGTGCAAAGCCATTGAACACCCAGGACAATGTCGCAACCTCCCATGTGTATGGAAAAAATGTGGGTCTTTAACTGATAATCCCTCATTTGAAGTTTGACATTTTCACAGCGGTCCTCACATTTCATTGTCCCCCCATCAGCAATTTGGACCTAGAAGTTAGATACTGCTCTGACAAAACAATGCACTACTTCCATGACTCTTTGATGGATAAAGTTATGTATACTACCACTATCAATCAAGATTACTACCGGGCGATGCTTAATAAAACCTCTGATTTTGAGAGTTTGGGGAGAAGAAATCTCTGCCAAAGCATGTAGTGAGATAACGGGTTCTTCAGGTACATTGTCCAACTAGTTGTCCTCATCTTCCTCCTCTAGTTCCTCAAGTGGTGGGGCTTGTGATCAGTAGCATCAATTTGCAAGAATTTGGGCTCCTTTCATTTATGCCCAGGGGAGTATTTCTCATCATAGTAGTAACACAATCCTTGCTTTCTTCTTTTCGCAATTTTTGTTGGTGACACCTTTTGAACCTTGAGTGTTTGGGTAGTGCTTTGAGCCTGGATGGGGCGACCCCTGGCTATGAAATTTGGGCAATTGGACTGGGCTGCTAACACACATTCTACTTCACAAGCTATCCTGCCAGCATCCAGTCATGAGATAGGGTGTTGCAGTCAGACGTGGGCTTGTATGGCTTCTTTGAGACCACTGACAAAACATTCCAAGTAGAACTGATCTTCTAGACCTCTTGTGCGGAAAGCTAAGGCTTCAAAGGTTGTAATATATTCGTTCATTATTCCTGTCTATCAGAGCTTAGTGAGACGACCCAGAAAGTTAGATTCATGGTCAAAGCAATCTGTAAGAGCTTTTGTGAATGTCTACCAAGTCATGGGCCTTCCATAGCAATGTTGATGCCACTGCCACCATTGCCATCTTTCATTGTCCAAGTACATGCTACCCACACTAAGCTGAGTCGCATCATCTCTGATGTGATTCAGTGTGAAATATTGCTCCATTTGTGCTATCCATGTGGCCGGATGAGAGCCATCAAATTTATACATGTCCAGCTTGGGTGGTCCTATCTGGGATTGTTGGTGGTTGCTAAACAGGTGAAAAGAATGGCTAGACTCACCCTCAATGTTTTCATTGCAAATATATGCCTCCGAGCGTTCCTTCATCTTGCCCTTTATGAGTGTGTCAATTAAGTTCTTCAATGACGACAATACTTCGTTCAACTTTGTTTCCGGGCTGTTGATCTTCTCATTGGCCATAGCTTGAGCTCTAGCTTGTGCCATGCACCAATCCGATGCACTTAAAATTTGGGACTGCTCGAAGTTTTTTTTTTGACACTAACAATTGAATGGTACCACCTTGCTCAGTTGGTCGACCTGATTCTTATGGGCTAAGTCCTGCAAGAATACTGCAGTAGCCGAATCCTAGAAAATTCAATGCTACCCAAAGTCCTGCAAGAATCACGCCCAGGTATAGGAGCCCACACAAATAGTCAGATCTTTCGGCAAACCCTCAACTGCATAGTATAAGTAGGAATGTGGCAGTGATCAAACCCCTGTTGCTAGATCTGAAATGGTAGATCTGGTTGTTGCCACTGCTATAGAACCCAAACTGCTAGATCTAGATGGCAGACCTGATAGATCTGATTGGCAGATCTGATAGATCTGAATGGAGGAACTGATTGTTGCTATTGTGACAGAACCCCACCTACTAGATCTGATCTAGCAAAGATGATGCGTGATCCAGAGAGAGACACGGGAACTATGGTCTCAAGGAGTGTTAGGTGCTACAGATCGCAATATGCATAAGGGCCAGACAGTAGTACTCAGCCGAATCTTTTACGGCACTAACCAAGGAGGATCAACAATGTAGAAATTTCACCTGTAGAACAATGCGATATATGCAATGTCCTAAATAATAATACTTGTTCTACTTCTACAAAACATTAAGCGGAAGCATAATTGAATTCATGAGAAACATCAAGTAGAAACATGCATAACTGAACAAGAGAAATAATCACACATAACACAAGATATATCTAGGGGAAAGCACCAGCATAAAACCCCAACCATGTATCATCAATCAACTGGAAATCCTCTTCACAATACAAAAAGAATTACCTCTCGAGCTATTCAGTTCTCAATGAACTATGAAGATATGAAGATATGTCTCATGAACCAACCAAGCCCTCTATATAAGGGATTTACCTATGGTCCAATCCCTATTTCCTTGTGCAGTTTTCTTAGGAAATAATAGCAAAATCATATGCAATTAATTCCAAACATACGAAGTCAACCTATGGTCCAAATATGCAATCTTTGAGGAAACTAATTCCTCAATCATGCAAAAACTACTTACTAGAAATAGTCAAGCATCTGATAGTACATTGTCCCACATATGATCTCAACTGGGTCTCTGAAAGAACTGACATGCAATAGTTGTCCATGAGTGAATCCTCAGTTATCTAAAATAATAGTTGTCACATGCATGCAAGCATTAACAAACTATATTTTATTATTTTAACAACTTGTTCAAATAATCTAACTAGACTTGACTAGTTAGAACTAAGTCAATTGATTCTCTCATTATAGAACTCATACTTATTCCCTCAATCAGTGGAGGAAATTAAGGATAAATTCCTCAAAGTGGGACAACTCATGTGCGTGCTCACAAAGACTTCAAATTCGAATTTCCTTAACTAATTAACTCAACTGAATTAATTAATTAATATTTCCAACTATTGTTAAGACCAAAACTAATTTTACTTCCTATAGATAGACTAGAGACTGCTATAAATAGGAAGGGACCCATAAATTCTATTTTTAGAACTTTCTGTTTTTTGCAGTTTCACCTCTCACCCAATGTGGCCAATGACCTCACTAGCCATACTGCTATTTTTAGACATGCTATTTTTAGCAAGTCTATTTTTAGCACATTCTAAATTTAACATTTCTTGTTGCACATTTTTCAACACTCCCTCTCAACAAGAAAAGCTTTCTCTCGAACCTGATCCTGTAACTCTGGAATGTTTTGCACGCAAGACATCTACCCGGTCCACTTGCTCCAACAACACTTGGAATAAAAACACTCCCAACTGACCACTCTGTTGGGCTAGGAACATACTCTAATGTTGAAGCTCTACCTGCTGGTGACAAGTGCTCCCTCTTGGACATCTATGGTATTGAAACATTTCCATGCATTTAGCACCATTGCACACCTCTCTATGCCACCTAGCACTGTGCAAAACACTTGTGGCTCTCGCATTACTGCAGCCTGCTAGCTATACGATGTCCTGGGATTCCTGCACTGTCGCTCTCTCTGCCGCTCCATCTGCATCTATATCTACCAAATCAGTCAGTTCCTGCTACTCCATATTGGGGCTCCTGTAGCAAGGTCTCATCCAAGAGGTTGGGTACCTCAAGGATCTTGCCCCTCCTCCTTGGGACGATCACTCTATATTTCCCCACCTCCTACCTAGAGGTATGGCTGCATGTGATCCCTAAGCCCACCTAGCTTGAAGTTTCCCCCTACTTGAGGTCTCTGCATGAGTAGATGTCTCTACTCGATCTCCACTCAGCTTCCCCTGTTGTGGTTGTTCCACAACCTCTTGAAGCTGCTGCACTAATCGTGGCTCCTCAACAATCATCTAAGACTTCTTCTAGATCTTCATGTTCAGAGGTAATATACCCTCCCTCTCAACCACCAAGTCTCCATCAGTTGCCTTGCTGCTTAGGGCTTTTCATGCATCTTGAACCTCAAGAGCATACAGGTTCATGACCCGTGAACCAATCTGCTTCACCTATCTAGTGATGATGTGTCTAAGGAAAACCTTTCCCTTACTAAAGACTACATCATAGCCTCTATCTTCTAGCATTGCAATCGACTCCAAGTTTCTCTTCAGTCTTGGTACGTACTTGACATCGGTCAAGGTAAGGAGAGCTCCATGCTCCCTCTAAAAAATAACCATGTCTACACCTGAGACACTATACTTCTCATCATTACCCATCGCTATGAGTATCTAGAGATCTTTCTCCTCCAAAGTACTGAAAAAAATCTTGTCGCCAGTCATGTGGAAAGAAGCTTCACTATCAAGAAACCAACCATTTCCCACCATGGATGAAACTATGCATGTGAAGAGTGTGAAATCCAACTCAAACTGTGGAGCAAGTGCCTCACCTTCAGATCATTCCCTAGATCCTTTCTTGGATTTCCTCCATGGACAATTTGCAGCATAATGGCCCACCTCATGACAACAAAAGCATCGCACTTTCAATTTGTCAACCTTCTTCCCATCATTGGAAGAACTAGATTCAGAAAGAGAAACCTTATCCTTCCCCTTCTTCCCCTTACTTGCTAAGGCACAGTTCTCCTCATCATGCATGGATGAAGAACTGTCTCTAGTGCTCTGTCTGATCTCCTCCTGCATCAAACCTGACCATAGTCATTCCCAATCTGTCAGTTTCTCCCTTCCATTCACCAAGTCTTGGTAGCTATGCCAGCTCTTAGGAAGGCCAAGGAGTGCTAGACTCACCATATCCTCATCCGATGTCACAACCCCTACACTTGCAAGCAAATCCCTGCATGTGTTGAACTTGGTCAGATACATAGAGTTCGTCTCATCCCTTTCACACTTGATCTTTTGAAGTTTGTCCTTTAGTGCCACCTTCCTCTGATCACTGTTATTCTGATATAAATCTTTCAATGTTTTCCACATTGCATGCAGAGTCTCCTTCCCATGGAGGCTTGAGACAATGTGATCTCACACTCCCTCCAAGAGAATTCTCCTAGCTCTAGCCACACACTTCCTCCATTCCACCTGCTCAGTCTTGTTACTAGGCTTAGGAATTTCTTAATCAGTGAAATCCTTAAGGCCATTATCTTCCAAAACTGCCTCCATGTGATCCTTCCAAGCTATATAGTTAGAGCTGCCATCAAGGGCATACTCAAGCCTCAAACCATAGAATGCCATTGTTGAAATAGATGTGATAAGAACTTGAGATCTATATCACGAATAATAAAGTTCAATTTTCTTCTACTAGTATACTATTCTTGCGTGACCACTTGTGCTTTGGTATCATGTAGAAATTTCACCTGTAAAACAACCCGATATATGCAATGTCCTAAAGCATAATACTTGTTCTACATCTACAAAACATTAAGTCGAATCATAACCAAATTCATGAGCATCATCAAGTAGAAACATGCATAAATGATCAAGAGAAATAATCACACATAACACAAGATATATCGAAGGGAAAGCACAAGCATAAAGCCCCACCCATGTATTATCAATCAAGTGGAAATTCTCTTCACAATACAAAAAGAATTAGCTCTCAAGCTATTTAGTTCTCAATGAACTATGAAGATATGAAGATATGTCTCATGAACCAACCAAGCCCTGTATATAAAGACTTTACCTATGGTCCAATCCCTATTTCCTTGCGTAGTTTTCATAGGAAATAATAGCAAAAGCATATGCAATTAATTCCAAACATACCAAGTCAACCTATGGTCCAACTATGCAATCTTTGAGGACATTAGTTCCTCAATCATGCAAAAACTACTTACTAGAAATAGTCAAGCATCTGATAGTACACTGTCCCACATATGATCTCAACTAGGTCTCTCACAGAACTGACATGCAACAATTATCCATGAGTTAATCCTTAGTTATTTCAAATAATAGTTGTGACATGCATGCAAGCATTAAATCTTGCTAAGGATGCAGCGGGGAAGGAACTCGATCCCTGGTCAAAACCTTGAACCTCGAACAGGGTTCGGGTAGGCAGTCGAGGCCAGATCTTCGCACAGCTGCCATCACGAAAGCTTTCCCTTCAGCTCCTTGCAACTGGCAGATGGAGGTTAAACCGCGTTTTGGTCTTTCCTAGGGTCGGTAAAGATAATTTTTTATTACTGTCAACTGTCAGCTGTTAGCAGTCTCCGTTTCTTTCGGTCTGTCGGTGGTCTCTCTCCTTCGTAAATAACAACCATGGTTAAGCCCTCCGAGTTTCTAGCACTGGACCCAGACGTCGAGGACATACTTTCCATGTGGGGCAAAGAAATCAACTCACAGAATGTGGACTATTATTTTGGATCTGTAGATACCCCCAGCCTGGCGTCTGCTTCACAGCCGGAGATCCTTCAGGTTTTTTCCCAAGACCAGGTGCCGGACAGAGAGCTCCAGCTAGAAGGTTTTGCGACCGGCCCTTCTCATCAAGCGAAAGAGACAGATCTGAGAGGGGCGTTTGCGGCATCAAAGCCCTCGGAGCCAAAGGGTCTTCCTCTGAAACCACGGTTTCCAAACCCTAAGGGGCTCGAAGAAATCTCCCAGCTAGGGTTTCCTGCGGACGTCGAGCATTCTAGATTTCCAGGCGCTCCAGGTTCGCTCACGAGGGTTTCCCTCTCCCGAGATTCACAAGGCCTACCCGAGGTTCAGCCAAGCGACCAAGGCACCTCCTTAGCTGACGGGCCGGCAGAAAATGAAGGTCAAGGGGCAGATACTTTGTTCGCCGGGAATGTCAACTTGGATCTTTCAGGACAGATCCCGCCCCTGTGGGAACCAGATACCCTCTTGGGTTCAGCTCAAATAACATCTGATAATACCGAGGATTGTGAAGGAAGAAGGCCGGGGGGGGAATGCTCAAGGCCAAGAGGCGCGACAAGGAAGCAGAAAAGACCCATTGGTTCTCAGGTAATAGCGGAGAATCTGGTTCTAGGGATGGAGGTATCGATGAGAGAAGCTATTGCGGTGGCTGACTGTACTTTGGTAGGAAGAGTTAGAGGCAAGCCATATTCTTCTGCTTTTCTTCAAGAATGGGGGGAAAAAAGCTTCACTCCAGAAAGACCCGTAAATTTCGAAGCACAAGTACTAGCAAAAGGATGGTTTAAGTTCAAATTTGAAGACAGAGAAACGGCGGATTGGGTTCTGCAGCGTTTATGGCATATTGATAACATCCCCGTTCTATTCAAAAAATGGTCTCCATTGTTTGATGCTATCAAGGAACGCACTGATTCTTTTCCTGTCTGGGTGCGCGCTCCGGGTCTACCCTCCCTTCTATGGACTGAGGAAGTTTTCAGAACAATCGGCAACCGGCTGGGGGAATACATGTCTGCGGACATGTCCTTCTTAACAACAAACAATTTGGCAACCGCGCGTTTTCTTGTAATGCTCAAACCAAGTGGGGGTTTGGCACAAAAGGTAAACCTTCAATTTGACGAATATGTCCATGAGCAGCTTTTAGACTATGAATACCTACCTTTTAGATGCCATTGGTGCCATGAGCACGGCCATTTAGCAAAAGATTGCCCCCATAAGAGAAGAAGGCGACATTTTCGTAGGACTCCTGCTCACAGAGCAAATGCACAATCCGATGCTCAGACAAGGATGGAGCAGGACATGCCGGAGCCACAGGAACAAATGAATATGGAGGCAGAGGAGATCGAGAAAGAACCATCGAATGCAAGCGCAAAGCCTACAAATTTGGAAGCAGAAAATGGCACAGACCAGGCCGTTGTGGAAGGGGCCGACGAGGTAACAGCCAAAGTCCCGGAAGCAGAGAAAGGCTCGGTCGAAGGAACACTTCTAATTCAATCCGACGATCCTGAGAAGGGTAAGTGCTCGGGGACTCCCTCCTCTTTTATTTCTCCTGAGCCTTCAAATGTAAATTGTAATATTGCCTCTTTGTCTTATCATGAAAAAAAAATAAAAATAGTTGAAAATTTGGGCGACCATTTATCTGAGCCGAATGTGGAAACCTTAACTGAAACATTGCCCCTCCTGGATATAAACTGTGAAGAAAATTGGCCCCCTCTCCCTCTTCCTGTGACTCGGACCCCTTGTCCTTACAATCTGAGATCCCAGGGTGGGAACCAAGTGATTCAGGAGTCTTTAGGTGGGCTGGGCTTGATTCCTTCTCAGACAAAATCCAAAAACAAACGAGGTCGGAAATCTGATCTTTTCAAGGCAAAACTCAAAGCAAAGATGGATGTTGCAGATGGCAAACAATTCTCCATCCAGGGGGTTCTTAGAGCAGCCCATCCCCCTGAGGGAGTTATCAAATGATTTTAACATCCTGGAATTGCAGAGGTTTGGCCAGCAAACCCAAAAAACTGGCCCTGAAAGAATGGATTCTCAACTCTAAAGCAGATGTTATCCTTCTGCAAGAAACCCTTGGGAAGGCCACTGAGATCGAACCTATGCTTATGGCTCTTCTTCCAGGGTGGTCCTTCAGTGCTATGGATGCCTTTGGTCATTCGGGGGGATTAGCAATTGGGTACAAAGATGGGAGAGTTAAAGTTCTCAATAATTGGGGGATGAAGAACGTTATGGGAATGGAGATAGTATCCCCTGACTTCCAGTTCCCAATCTCCATAATAAATATCTATGGGCCTTGTCAAGGCAGGGAATTTTTTTGGGATACCTTGATGACAACATCTGTTATGAAAGCTCCAGTGATGATTCTGGGTGGTGACCTAAATTTCTCTCTAGGTCGTGCGGAAGCTTGGGGACCCATGGCGAGAGAAGATCCTCTAACAGAATTTTTCCATAATCTCATCTCAGCGAATAACTTTGTTGATCCTCTCCCGATTAAGCTAAAGCCAACTTGGCGGAATCGAAGAGTTGGTGCAGACAGGATTGCTAAGAGGCTTGATCGCTTCCTGCTTTCAGATCCACTTTCTGCTAAAGTTCCCCTAATCAGACAGTGGGTTGATGAAATTGGGAATTCAGACCACTTCCCAATCTTTCTAGATCTTTCTTCTCCTCCTCACAAGCCCCCCGCCCCTTACAAATTTAATCCTGCCTGGCTACAAGATCCCTCTTTCAGTGATTTGTTTAAAAAAACTTGGATCCACCCAGATCTCAATGCAGGAGAGGAGAAAAGCTATTTGTTCATGGAAAATTTAAAAAGAATGAAATCTGCAACAATCTCTTGGGCAAGGGATAGGAAATTGAAACAAAATGAGGAGCTAAACAGTATTAGGGAAGATCTGAAGAAACTGGAGAGTTTGGATTCTGATGGATACTCAACTCAAGAATCCAAGGAAAGAATTCTTCTTTTGGAGAAGCAGCAAACCAGAATTCTCCTGGAAAGGGAAGAAGAATGGAGAATAAAGAGTAGGGCAATCTGGCTTAAGTCTGGGGATGAAAACACCAAATTCTTTCATAATTTTGCAAAAGGAAGAAAATCAATAAATACAATTTGGAGCCTTAAAAATGAAGAAGGAAGAGATGTCAAGTCCTTTTCTGATCTCTCTGGACTAGGGAAACGACATTTTCATAATTTATATTCTGATCAGAGAGAAGCTACTATAGCAGAAGTCCTCAAAACGGTGCAATGCTTCCCCAGATTCATTGAGGAAGAAGAATCTGAAGATCTTTCAATTTCGGTCACTAAGGCGGAGACTGAAGCAGCCATGAAGCTTTTAGGCAAAGACAAAAGTCCAGGTCCTGATGGCTGGACTATTGAATTGTTTCTTCATTTCTTTGACCTAATTGGAGACGAGATAACCGAAGTTGTAGAGGAGTCCAGATTGAAAGGAGATATTTATAGACCATTTAATTCAACATTTATTGCTCTCATTCCTAAGAAGAACGAGCCAGAAAGCTTTGAAGATTTTAGACCAATTTCTTTGTGCAATTGTATTTATAAGATTATTTCAAAGGTTATTGCCCTCAGATTAGCTCCAATTCTGTCAAGGAACATATCTATGGAACAATTTGGGTTCCTAGATGGCAGACAAATTCATGAAGCTATCGGGGTTGCTCAGGAGACAATCCATAGTATCAAATTAAAGAAAAAGAAAGGAGCTGTTCTAAAAATAGACCTTTCCAAAGCATTTGATAGGATTAACTGGCTCTACCTTCGAATGCTTCTTACTCATGTGGGATTCAACTACCAATTTGTTAGTTGGATCATGGGATGCATAACTAATGTCAGCTTTGCAGTTCTGGTCAATGGAGCTGCTTCATCATTCTTCTCTAGCCAGAGGGGCCTCAGACAAGGGTGTCCATTATCACCACTTCTGTTTCTCCTTGTGGCCGAAGGTCTTAGCAGGCTGATCCATAAAGCCAGAAGTGCGGACAAGGTAAAAGGTATAGAGGTAGCCATAAATCTCTTCATCACCCATCTTCTTTTCGTCGATGACATATTGATCTTTACAAATGGAAATTCCAGCGAATTAAAGGAGATAAAATGTATCTTTGATCTTTTTCTTAAAGCTACTGGAATGCAGATAAATTCTATGAAATCACAAGTTTGTTTAGCAGATGTGGACAGAAGGGAAAGGAGTCTTATAGCTGATCTTTTTCCGTTTCCTAGCCAATCCTTGGATGTTCCTTTCAAATATTTGGGGTTTTGGCTAAAACCTGTCGCTTACAGAAAAGCAGATTGGAACTGGATTATAGCAAAAATTGAAGCTAGAATATCACACTGGAGCTTTAGATGGCTTTCCAGAGCTGGTAGGCTAACTCTCATCAAGTCGGTCTTGCTAGCCATTCCGGTTTACTGGGCCGCTCTAACTTGGATTCCTAAAGGAGTAATGGAGAAAATCAGAAGAATTTGTTGCAGATTTCTTTGGGCTGGTTCTAAGGAATTCTCTGGTTTACCGTGGGTGGCATGGGACAAAGTGGCCAGATCAAAAGAATGGGGAGGTTGGGGGATCAAAAGACTTCCCGAGTTCAGCACTTCTTTAGCAGCAAAGTCTGGCTGGAGGCTTATAACCACAGAAAATCTATGGACAAGGGTGATCAAAAGGAAGTATATCGATCCAACGCCCTTGGAAGATTGGATCCGGAGCCAAAACAAGAAGGCAAAAAACTCTTCTGTAATTTGGAAGGCCACAGTGGATGCTTTCTCAGTGATTGAGCAAGGTTTAGCTTGGAAAGTGGGAGATGGTAGACATATCAGGATCGGTAGAGACCCTTGGATCGGGTGCAATGAAGCATTCGCCTTATCGCCTGGGCTCCTTCTACATCTTGAGTCCAAAGACATCACCTCATTAAATCAGGTGGCAAGAGTTGGGCAGTTCTCCATTTGGGGCCAGGTCTGGAAGGATGATGAAGAATTAGGGCTAAATATCAGATGGAAGAATGAATGGACAGGTTTTATAAAAGAATTAAAACGATCCAATGTTAGGATAAAGGAGGAACCTGATAGGTTAATGTGGGCTCACAGCAAATCGGGGGGATATTCACCAAAGGAGGGCTACTCTTATCTTTTGGGAAAGAAAGGATGGGGTGCCCCGGAATGGTGGTCCAAAGCATTATGGAAACTCAAAAGCCCAGCAAAATCAAAGCTCTTCCTATGGTGTATTCTAAAAAAGAAGGCTCCAACATGGGAAATCCTTCAATCCAGGTTTCTAGTTGGCCCAGGGCGTTGCCCCCTGTGTAAGGATAATGAGGAAACTTTAAATCATCTTTTCATCTCCTGTCCCTTCTCACGGAAGATTTGGGAGGAGGTCACTGGGCTTCTCAAGGTCATTGCACATTGGGGAAATGAGTCGCTAGTCGAATCCTGGAGGAAGTGGTGGTATACATACTCAGAGGGGAATATGCGGAACCTGCCGATTATCTTCTGTTGGGGTGTGTGGCTCGTGAGAAATAAGAGCCTGTTCCATGACCAAATTACACCGCCCTCCGCTATTGCCTCTAATATAGCAGCCATCTATCATACTCTGCCTCCCCCTGAAGCAAAGAAACCCAGAACAAATCAAAACAATCTCATATTTCAGGCGGACATCCCTTGTGGCTTCTTTGACGGAGCCTCTCAAAATAATCGGGCTGGCGCAGGCATGAGTTTGCACATCAATTCAGAACACATTCTAAAAGCCTCAGTTGGGCTGGGCCCAGGAACAAACAATTTTGCAGAACTCTCCTCTTTGCGCCTTCTTCTTTGCTGGCTTCAACACAAACACATCAACTCAATTCAGTTATTTGGGGACTCTCTAAACGTTATAAATTGGGTCAATGGATCAGCTGCTTGTCAAAATCAAATTCTAATGACAATTGTTGAAGAGATTTTATACCTAAAGACTCTCTTTAACAGGTTTTCATTATGTCATATCTACAGGGAAAGGAACGAAGAAGCCGATCAGTTATCTAAGGCAGGTATACTACAGGATCCGGACAGCTGGGCGATAGAAGAAATTTTCCAGGGGCAATCAGTCAGATCAGACTTGCCTCCTTATGATCAGTAGCATATACTCAGTTTTTGATCCGCCCCTTTTTTGTCGGCTCATTATCAGTTTTCATATTTTTTCTGTTTGTACTTTCTGTATATATTTCTCCATAGCAGATCTCGTTTTTTTCGGATGTTTAATTCTCGGCTTTCAGTATACCAATTTTTGTAAATTTTTGTTCTTACACAGTGCTGATGGACACTTTTTTTTCTGACTGTAATGGAGTTGTTTTCCAATATGGAGACTCCAGATATTTTTGAACTATTGTTACAAATGGTATCACATCCTCCTCTTGGGAGGAAGACTCTCTCAGTTTTCATACAGTAAAAAAGCTCCCCGCGGGTCGAGCTGTGACTGCTTCATTAAGCCCTGCGCGGCTTAAGAACTACTGGATCAAAACTTTTATTATTATAATAAAATACTGCTTTTTTCCCCGGAAAAAAATGCATGCAAGCATTAACAAACTATATTTTATTATTTTAACAACTTGTTAAAATAATATAACTGGACTTGACTAGTTAGAACTAAGTCAACTAATTCTCTCATTATAGAACTCATACTTATTCCCTCAATCAGTGGAGGAAATTAAGGATAAATTCCTCAATCAGTGGGACAACTCATGTGCATGCTCACAAAGACTTCAAATTTGAATTTCCTTAACTAATTAACCCAACTGAATTAATTAATTAATATTTCCAACTGCTGTTAAGACCAAAATTAATTTTACTTCCTGTAGATAGACTAGGGATTGATATAAATAGGAAGGGACCCATAAATGCTATTTTTAGAACTTTCTATTTTTAGCAATTTCACCTCTCACCCAATGTGGTCAATGACCTCACTGGCCAAACTACTATTTCTAGACATGCTATTTTTAGACATGTTATTTTTAGTAGGTCTATTTTTAGCACATTCTAAATTTAACATTTCTTGTTGCACATTTTTTCAGAAAACCATACCTTTAGCCATACAACCCGACTACCCTATCGTATGCGCGAGTAATCTCCCCGAGTGTTGTTCTGGATGTACTGTAGCAGCAGGATGGCTGATGGTTTATCTATGGAAAGCTTTGAAGAGAGCCTAGGGGGCTTCCGATATACCCAAAGGGTAATTGGAAGACAATCCGTGCACGGTTCTGTCTAATGCGTTAATACTCGAAGGGGTAGCCACAGGGGTTACAAGGGAGTCCAAAAAGCGTGACCACCTCTTGTATTTCCTGTGTGCATGCCTCCCCAAATCCACAGGTTTATGCACTCAACGACTGATCCCATGGTTTAAAGACGCTGGAACACATCTTTAGCCAACAAAAAATTTTGTTAAAAATTGGAGATCCCACCAGCCTTGGAAAGTGCTCTGATACCACTTGTTATGCTCTTGACCATTGAGAAGATAGGAGAATACAAAATATATGAAGAAATATACCCATAACATAGAACAGTAAGAAATAACAGCAAGTATTTTATTATTCAGAAAGCAATGTTCACTTGCCTCTTCAAGGGGGCAACCTCCAATGGAGCTGGGCTTGATTACAAAATAAGACACGATGCTCCTCGAGGGGAGTCTCTATCCTTTATATAGGATTCATACATGCAATACCACGAGTCAATACAATGGTTCTTATTAATACCATCTATCTAATACCATGACGCATTTACAACTAACTGTGGTCCCTCCATTAAATGCGGGTCAACCACTTACAATTATTAATATGGGCTTTATTGACTCTTTACTTAACTATAACTATGACTCGATCTTATTACATAAGTAAGGGGGTTAGGGTTGGACCCTAACAGGAATTCATGTGTTATACATTAAATCACACTTAGCAGTATAAACATAAATTACAAGAACAAAAAATAGGGTAAATGTGTTGGGTTGGCTAGGCCCTCGCCAACCAGCACGTTTCCCTTTTAAAGAAAAACGCTGCTCAGTAATTCAAATCAGACTCATTTGTTTAAAGGAAAAAATAAAATTCGGAAAGAATGAGGTGGAGCTCCTTCTTCCTATTAATTAACAAAGGCAAAGTACATCATGAAATACAGAGTCCATCCTAGATTTGGGTGATACCAGTAAAACAATGTTACAACAACACTATTGTAGCTGTTATCACAAAACCAGTACTAGGGGCTGCAACCAAGCAAAGTTTCATGTAACTGTTTCAGACCATACTTTAGATTAGGAATTAGCCTTCCTAATCAGAGAGGGCTCTCTCACAACTCTTGATAAAATCCTTCAAACACTAGATGGCTAACTCTTTATTCACTTATGAAAGCATAACTGGTTGGAAACACATCAAACTGGCTCTCATTGGGCTATGGAGTCTATAATATTAAGTAAACAAGGAAAACACAGTGATCTCATGGAAATCAAGGCTCTTAGCATTACATGTCAAACATACTCCACCAAAACATAGCTTGCTGAATACACAGGAAGTCAGAGCATATAATTATGAATTCTGAGTGATTGCATACAACAAGACTATAAAATAACATAAAGTATAAAACACCATCACTACATTTGAACATGACAATCCTTCGAGAATCTTGAGAAGAGAATAACTCTGTTTTACTATTACTGTCAAAAAGGTCTTACAATGGCCCAAAACAACACTGTTTTTCTATAAAGTATCCAACCTTTTTTACATAAAAGTTATTCCTATATATAGCCAATCAAAACACTACTGCACGAGACTCCTCAACAAGCATGAAGGGAGCTCGGAATTTTGACATTAATGACCTTAACTATATCATAAACAAACTAATTGATTACAAGAGATATGGTGCTACGAAAACAGAGGACTCTGTCACATTGGCACTTTAAGTCTTTCTCCTCGTATACTTTGCTGCGTTCTCAGAGCTTGCCACCTGTAGCATTACAATAATAACCAAACCCAAACTGAAAGCAGATTCAATGTATGGACAGCTCCGGATACCTGATGCATAGATGATTCATCAACCAATAAGAAAATGAAGCCTATATTCTCGGTTGCTGCCTCCCATCGGTGTTCATGTATTAATGATCCAGTTTCAAGCCATTTAATCCTTGGATAGTCCCGTGTGACTGAAGAAAACTCATGATCTGGCCATCCCATAACTAGACAAGTGTATCACTTAACACCTCAGCAGCTCTATCACAACCCTAAAAACTCGGACATAAAGTGAAACTTTCAATAAGAAACAAAACTTCACCTTTTCTTCGAATATTTACACCTGGCAACCTTTTTTAAATATCTGACTGACCTTCTATAACCTCCATGCTGGCATTAAGTCATCTCTTTAAATATTTGCTGACCTCAGCATTCAAACTCAAGTTTTTAACATAACCAGTCATCTACAGCAGTTTCGTAGCGCGCTACGAAACTGCTGTAGGTCATCAAAATTAAATACATGAACCTTAAAGCAACAATAACTCAAGTCTGTGATTTCTTCAGTCATTCTATACAGGTGTAAAGACATCAAAAAGTCTCAAAAAGCTTTTAAAAAGACGATGGCCAAAATATATCAAAATTTGGAAAACACATCCCTTCTTGAATCATTTAGCTAGTTTGTCTAGCTTCTCTTTCAGGCTGATGACTTCTTCCTTCAACTTCTTGTTCTCTGCTCTTAGACCTGCATTTATTTGTTTCATAGTCTTCGCCTGCTTCAGAGCTGGCACTGTCCATACATAGGCATCAGATACTGAGCTAGCTTGACTGATCAAACTTGTTTTACCTTTCATTACAGCTTTCTTATAGCTTGTATATCTTACTGCCTTTTCTTTAAAAACATTTTGAACCTGAGGTATTTCCTTACTTGCTTCAGCTTGTTTCTTAATGGCAATCACATTTCCACTTTGACTGATAACAACCTTATTATCCTTGTTCTTGTTTTTAGCTGCTTGGACTATTTCAGAGAAGACTTCAAGTGCCTCTGTCCTAGGCATCTCTGAAGATGCTTTCTCTTTCTGAGCTTTTTCCACTTCTTTCATTTGCCTTCTAGTCATTGGTCTGCGTGGTTTAAAGGCATACTCTTCACTTGGTTCTTCAAACTTTAATCTTTTAGAAGCCTTTGACTTCTTAGAACTTTCAGGTGAGGATTGTGTTAGATCAATATGCATTGGTGATACCAATTGATCTTGCTCAATTTCAAGTGGTTCAATTTGAATTGGATGGTCTTGCTCTAATTCAATGGCTTCCAGTAAGTCATTTAAACTGCCCTTAGAAATAGGACTCTCTTCCACAGGGGCTGACTTTCCTTTTTCTTTGCTTAGCTGGCCTCTAGTTCTCACCCTTGAAACCCTTTCAACTTCACTAGATTTAATTTCATCCTTTCTTTTGTGAGTCTTCTGTTTTGATGACTGAGGTGTTTCTTTAGGAGATGACTTAGGGGTTTCCTTTTCAGATACTCTAGATGATTTTGAAGTTTTATCTACTGATGCTTCAGGTGTTTCTTTAACTGCTGGCTTAGGAGTTTTCTTCATTGATGCTTCAGGTGTTTCTTTGACTGTTACAGACCTCTCTGATTTCTTTGTTTTAGCTTTGGGCTTCTTATGGTCTGTTATTTCTTTCCTAATCTCAGCCAAAGTAGTTTCCTCACTCTTTTCTTCTCTTTCTCTTACAGGTAATGGAGTTAGGCCCGTTTTACTTGGGAAACCGGCCATGAACACAAATGAATCCCAGCCTTTACCAATTTTATGTAGGCTATCCAACACCAGTAATTTAACCAGACCATGATGAAAAAGAGATGTTTCATAAGCTTCCTTCTTTAACTGAATCTTATCACACATCTTGCTAATACTTCTGAATAAGTAAAAAGGTATGTCTATTGAGCTCTTACCAGTGAAGTGTAGCAGCAGCTTAAAATGGTATGAGTAGACTTTGTTGTACCGACCCTCACACGTCAGGTACTTCTGGATACATGTCAATAGCATAGCATAATTCTCCTTTAGATAGCTCCTTGGGACAGCTTTAGTAAGATCTTCGTCTACATATGGTGCCTTCAAGAACTCCTTGCACGGACCCATGTCAAACTTGAAATTCTTGAACCACTCTTGGCCACCCCTCGGGATTTCTGTGACAGAAGAAATGACTTCAGGGGACACCGGAAACTCCAACATGACCACCTTCGAATTCAGTCCAGTGAAGTTCAATGCAAATGCCTTGGTCACTTCTGCATGTCCATCCTTTAATTTTTCACAAAATTGCCAGCAACCAGCACTTCTAAACGCCTTTGCTACCTCCTCATCCCTGAGGGTTACATCTAACCCCTCCGGCTCTGTTCTCACACATTTACCCGAACGATGTTCCCTTCTTTCCATGCTTCTTTGAGTAATTTTACACAAGGGAATGACGGTGGTTTGCAGCACGAAGACAATCTTTAGCTGTAGAGAGCAGGCTCGCTTGCAGTAGTCCGTTTAAAACAAAGCTCAGGCTTTTCATAGAGCAAAAACATTCATATGATATGAAGAACTCATTATGGAATGACCACCCCCTATAACGTCCTACAAACTGACACACAACTATATGACTTCGGACCTTATGGCAAAATAATGGCTAATCATGACATAGAAAGGGTGTGAAAAGACAATCATAACCAGATTTGTGACTCACTACTCTTGGATTAGACATTCAGAGAAAAACACTGCAAAAAACCCTAAAACTCCGATTTCGTAGCGCGGGCAGTTCAAATTTAAGAGGATGCGCTACGAAATCGATGACAAACAGAGCGCTACGAAAACACGCAAACATTATTTCGCAGCAAAACTGACCAATCACACCCGCGCTGCGAAACTGCGCAAGTACCAAAGACATCATACCGCGCTGCGAAACTGCGCAAAGTACCAATGACATGACATGACATAACTAACAATGATGGAGGGTGTCTAATGATCTTGCCTTTACACGAATTCTCATCCACAACTCTTGAATTTCAAATTTGAAATTGACATCAACTAACAAACCTATTTACAAGACCTCAATACTTTATAAAAACTTATGGACACTCTTATATACATGAACTATAGTTCCTAGTGATAACAGTGGCTCCACTAGGGATAGTGTGCCCCTGTGGTACACTAAGAACATGCAGTACCAGTGCTTTATCCATTTATTACACTCACATCTGGCTGACAAGCATTCCTCTCAAACTTTGTGGGCCTTCTCCTCGGGCTAAAGTCTGCTAGTTCAGCTTGTCACTTATTGCTAACACAAACACTTCAAAAACAATGATTATTTACAATGATCATGAATTACTTGGCAGATTTTTCACTGATAATAATGCTTTAAGAACCTGCCATTGACAGGCCCACCAGAATACTGTGATCCATCAACTTCTTGCAAAATATAAGTATTGTTTCCATGGAAGGCAGAGATCAAATATGGCCCCTTCCATAAATTCTCAAACTTACCATGTTTGCCCTTTTCTTCAATCTTGGCTTCCCATTTCAAAACCTTGTCATCAATTTGAAAGGTCACATCTTTAATCTTCTTATCAAAAGCCCTCTTGACTCTATTCTGATTTTGTTGATAATCTTCAACCACTTCATTCCTTTTTTCTTGCAATGCAATCAATTGATTAATCCTCCGCTGTATGGCATTTGGTTCTTCTTCAAGTCCTTGAATTAATTTCATAACTGGGACACCAAGAGACGTTGGAAAAATAGCTTCTGCTCCATACACAAGTTCATAAGGAGAGGTTCCAATAGATCTTTTAGTGCATATGCGATCAGCCCACAATGCATACTTCAGTTTCAAATGCCAAGTTTTCTTGTTTTCTTCCAGCAATTTTTTGATAATCCTCACAAGACTCTTATTTGAACTTTCAGCTAGACCATTGCCTTGTGGATAATAGGCTGTTGAGTGACCAAGAGAAATATGATATTGGTGGCAAAAGTTTATCATTCTCTTAGACTTAAAGGCTTGAGCATTATCTGTGATAAGCTTCAGTGGACATCCAAACCTTGATAAAATATTGTTCTCTAAGAAGGAAATAATGACTGCATCATTAGCTTGTCTAGTTGGTACTGCCTCTATCCACTTTGTGAAATAATCAGTGGCTGTAAGTATCCACCGATGTTGGCCTGATGAAGAGGGATGTATCTCACCTATAAAATCTAGCCCCCACTGCTGAAAGGGCGCTTCTACATAAATAGGAACTAGAGGCATAGGCATGAGCTTCCTTTTACCTTCAAACAACTGACATTCATGACAGGCTGCAACCTTTTTATAAATATCTTTGAACATGGTGGGCCAAAAATACCCGGCTCTCAATATTTTATTAGCAGTAGCATTCCAATAATGGTGACCCCCACAATCTCCTTTATGAAACTCTTCAATCACCCTATCAGCCTCCTCTTCAATCAAACAACTTAATAGAATCCCTCCAGCATCCTTCCAAAATAAATTCTGCTCATAAACAAAATATTTAAGGGATTTCAGCTTGATGAAACGAGATCTAGACTTGGGAAGTTTGTCAGGGGCTCTGTTGTGCTGTAGAACAAATGAGACATCCTTATACCATTCAGATATCAGAAATTTCTCATTAATTTTGACCAACTCTTCCTCTTCTTCAAAAATTTCTGATATTTCTGCATTAAAATTAATGTCACTGCAGTCTAGATTTGAGTGAGTTAGCAATTCTGCTAACCCTTGACCCTTCACCAATTTAGTTGGCCTAATTTCAATATCATATTCCAACAATTTGGCTATCCATTTCCCTCTTTTACCATCCGGGTCTGCTTGTGTGAGAATTTCTTTAATAACAGCACTTGGCACAAATGCAATAATATGAGAATGAAGCACATAGATTCTAAAATCTTTGATTGCCTTTACCAAAGCATATGCTTGCTTTTCTAAAATGTTATACTTTAATTCAGCATTTGCCAATGTTTTACTGAAGAATGAGATAGGCTGCTCAGTACCTTGATTCCCTTTCTGTAAAAGAACTCCAGCGATTGTATCTTCAGAGGCATAGGTGAATATTAAAAATTCCTTGGAGAAATCAGGGCTAATAAGAACCGGCGCTTGAGTGAATGCTTTTTTAATTTCTTCAAATGACTTTCTTGCCTCAGCTGTCCACTTAAAGCCTGCTCCCTTCTTTAGCATTTTTGTGATATGCTTAACCACCTCTGCAAAGTTAGGAATGAACCTCCTAACAAAATTAACTTTACCAAGAAAAGACTGAACTTCTTTCTTACTCCTTGGCAAATCCAGCCTTGAAATAGCACTAACTCTATTTGGATCTATTTTGATGCCTTCTTGAGAAATGATATGCCCAAGCAACTTACCAGAAGTCAAAGCAAAGATACTTTTAGTTGGATTCAAAGAAATGCCGAACCTTCTACACTTCAATAATATCTTCTCCAGATGCTTTAAATGATCTTCCTCTCTCTTTGAAAAGACTGTGATATCATCAAGGTATACCACAACTGATTTATCTTTCTCCTCTGCGAAAGCAATGTCCATAGCCCTTTGGAAAGTCACCCCTGCATTCATGAGGCCAAAAGGCATCTTGGCATACATAAAGGTGCCCCATGGGGTGGTAAAAGCTGTCTTCTCCTGATCCTCTGGATGAACAAGGATTTGATTGTATCCTGAAAAGCCATCTAACATTGACATTCTTTGAGAGCCTACAATATTCTGCAGCATAAGATCCATTTTAGGAAGAGGATAATTGTCCTTCAGTGAAGCCTTGTTCAAATTCCTAAAGTCTATGCAAATCCTTATTTCTCCGTTCTTTTTCCTAACTGGAACCAAGTTGGCCAACCAATTTGAAAATCTGATAGGAACAATAATCTTTGCATCAAACAGCTTCTTGACTTCTTTCTCAATTAATGGCATTAGCAGAGGATTTATTCTTCTCAATTTTTGCTTAAAAGGTTTCTCATTTGGCTTGATGGGGATTGTATGTTGTATAACTGAGGAATCATATTGTTTGAGATCAGTATAATTCCAAGCAAACACATCAATAAACTTTTTCAATAGATCAATGTACTTAACTTTTAGATCAGCTGATAAAAATTTTGAAATTTTGATCAATTTAGGCGCTACTAAATCACCTAGATTGCAGTTTTCTATCTCCTCTTCATTTGCTTGCAACCTTGGCGCCTTAAAGACATCATTCTGATCAAAAAGCTTTTCAAGAGGAATCAAACCTTTAGGAATGAGATTATTTTGGAGCTGTAACACCTCAGACTTTTCTTTTGTTTCTACTAACATGTTTTGCTGATCAATTTGACAATGCTCAAATTCTCCTTTCAATTCTATGAAACTTCTCACCTGCTGGTCATCTTCAAAGACTTGCCAATTTAATATATTATCAGGGATTAATGGCCTATGGCGGACTTTGACTTCATAACTGTCAGAAGCATGTTTAGGAATGACAAAAAGACTAGCTGCTACAGCGAGAGAATCTGCCATGGAATTCTGCTCTCTGGTTTTGATATTGAAAGTGTATGATTGAAACTTTTCCAACAATTCTAACACCAAGTTCCTATAAGCTCTCATTCTTGCATCTTTTGTTTGGTAAACACCTTGAACTTGTTTTATAACCAGCTCAGAGTCCCCATAAACAGCAATGTTTTTTGCCTTGAACTCAATCAAATTTTCTAAGCCTAAAACCAAGGACTCATACTCGGCCATGTTATTTGTGCAATCAAAATTGAGCTTATAAGACAGAAACTTACTTTCATCATCTGGACTCATGATCCAAATTCTAGCGCCAGCTCCTTCCTTCCCTGCTGCTCCATCAAAATACAAAGACCAGCAACCAGAAATATCTTCTTCATTACTTTGCTGCAACTCTTCACACTGATTTTCTGCTTTTTCTTTCTGTGATTCTTCTCCCACTGATTCATTAAATAGAATGGCTGATCCCAAGCCTGTATCACAAGAATAGATAGGAAAATTCTGTGGTTTATCCTTGCTACTCACCATATATGCCATCCTTGTTTCCCGGTATAACCTTCTCTGCTCCCCAAATACTGGAATAGTAGCATAAGTCAAATCCATTTGCATGGTACCTTTAATTTTAGCTGCCCATGACCTTGAAAGTAATATTCCAAATTTAGGTGGAACATCAGCCACAACAATATCCATGACAGTGGTTTTAGCTGGGATTTGTGTAAGTGCCACAACAACATCCTTAATTAACCCAATACAATGAACCCTCTTAGAATCAAAAGAAAATAAGTCTTTATAAGGTCTAGTCACTTCCAATCCTAACCTTTCCATAATGACTTTGGGCATAAGATTATGAGATGCTCCTGAGTCCAACATGGCATTATGAAGAGTCATTTCATGTATATTGATGCTTATATAAAAAGGAGGAAATTCATCATTCTGCTCATCTTCAAGCCTTGGGCCTAAACAAATAATAGGATTGTCTTCTTGCAAATTTAAAATATCAGCTCCTCCTGGGGGAGAATTAAGCATTTCCACAATCTTGCTTCTATACTTGTTTACTTTCAAAATCTCATTAAATGGGACTGATATTTTGATTTTAGAAATCTCATTTTCTATATTGAATCCTGGAGTAGACCTCTCAACTTCCTTAGGAAGAACAAGAGTTTGATTATCTCTCTTTTCAATAGGAGCATCACCTTTTTCTTCAGCTTGTTTTGGCTTTTCTTTTTTGTCTTCCACTGCTTTTGAAATATTCTTCTTAGGCTGACCCTTGTTTGCTGTAATGGGAACATCTCTATTTCTGAGGTTATATTGCTTTTGAATTTCAAATATGGCATGCTGATAACCCTTTAGGAAATCTGAAGGTTCTTCTTCAACTTTTTGTTGGCTAGACTCATCATGTTCCTCTTTTGTTAGAAAGATCTCTGAATCTTCTTCACCAAGACAATGAATAGTTTCTTCAGGTTCCTCAGATTCTTCTTCTCCATCTACCATATTTTGCTGAAACGGAGGTCTTACAGGAGGATCAGCTTGTTGATTTCTATTCTCCCTTGGCCTTTGTTGATTTTGTGGCCTTCTAAACTGAGGATTTCTAAACCGAGGTTCTTGTTGTACTTGAGGAGCAGCAGTATTCCCAAGTGCTAATTGGTCCATCAATTTTTCCATAGTCTTTATCATGGTTTCAACTTTATCCTCTTGAGCAGAAGTAGAAGGCCTTTCCTCTTCCTTTATCTTGGTCTTAGCCATCTTGGACTTTTTAGCAGCAAGTATATTCACCTCTACTTTGATAGCATCATTTTGCATGTCAGCCAATGTAGCAGACTCTCTTTCTCTGAGTAAAAGAGAGAAGTCAGAATCAAAGGACTCAGCATATCTTAATTGTGCTAAAGCTCCAGGAGGTTTCAAGTGAGCTGGAATAGAATTATAAATCTTGTTAAACCTCTTAGAAAAATTTTGAATAGTCTCATCTGGAGTTCTTCTTAAATTATTGTATTCAGTGAGGGCCTGAACTGGATTAGTTCTATTTCCCCACTTCCTCAGAAAGCTATCTTCAAACTCAGCCCAACTGTGAATGCTACCAGCTCCCAAGGCCTTGAACCATTTCCTAACCTCTCCAATGAAAGACTGAGCAAACAATCTCAATTTGACATCTTCATCATCCACTTCATACCTATCAATAAAGTCATTGAATCTATCCACATGCTCTTCAGCTGTAATGTCCTCATCTCCTCCCCATGTTGGGATCCTAGCAGCATATTTATTTGGTAAATCATGCAGAACAGCAGGAAGAGCCAAAGGAGCATACCTAGCAGGTACGGCCATAATGAAAGGAGGAAGAGTGACAATAGGTATGTTATGACCAGAACTAGTATGAAATGTGGCTTGAGGGCTATTTGGACTTGCAGAAGCAGAGGACAAAATATGAGTACGAAAAGGACTATTAGGACTTTGTAGACCACTAACAAAAGAACTCCAATTTGGGAGAGGTAAACCAATCTTTGAGTTGAGCAAAATTTCAAAAGGGTCAAGCTCCTTGAGCTGTTTTAAATCTTCTTTCTCTAATAATAGCTCAGAAGAAACAATTTCCCAAAACTCCTCTTTATCTTTATGTGAAATTAGAGAAGAAGTATCAATACCTCTCTTTTGTAGATCCAAAATGATACCAATTAATTCTTCTTCATTTTCAGACCTTAATATGACCTCTTGAACTTTATCATCAACAAGTTTATTCTCAGGACTTCTAGAAAACTCAGTAAATAATGACTTTGAAATACTTGAAGTACCTGGTATATCAGAGAATCTTTGTTTACTCCTTGAGATGATATTAGGATTCTCCACAGGACTAGGTGGATTTGGATCAGGGTTACTCCTTGTGTACCTTCCTTTCGAAGCCACCTTTAAACTTTTAAATAACAAATGGAGTCACCAAGGTAGAATGCAGCCTCGAAAATCATTTGAACTCCTGCTACCTTCAGAAATTCAATCTTAAGCTCCCGGCAGACGCACCAAAATGTTATCACAAAACCAGTACTAGGGGCTGCAACCAAGCAAAGTTTCATGTAACTGTTTCAGACCATACTTTAGATTAGGAATTAGCCTTCCTAATCAGAGAGGGCTCTCTCACAACTCTTGATAAAATCCTTCAAACACTAGATGGCTAACTCTTTATTCACTTATGAAAGCATAACTGGTTGGAAACACATCAAACTGGCTCTCATTGGGCTATGGAGTCTATAATATTAAGTAAACAAGGAAAACACAGTGATCTCATGGAAATCAAGGCTCTTAGCATTACATGTCAAACATACTCCACCAAAACATAGCTTGCTGAATACACAGGAAGTCAGAGCATATAATTATGAATTCTGAGTGATTGCATACAACAAGACTATAAAATAACATAAAGTATAAAACACCATCACTACATTTGAACATGACAATCCTTCGAGAATCTTGAGAAGAGAATAACTCTGTTTTACTATTACTGTCAAAAAGGTCTTACAATGGCCCAAAACAACACTGTTTTTCTATAAAGTATCCAACCTTTTTTACATAAAAGTTATTCCTATATATAGCCAATCAAAACACTACTGCACGAGACTCCTCAACAAGCATGAAGGGAGCTCGGAATTTTGACATTAATGACCTTAACTATATCATAAACAAACTAATTGATTACAAGAGATATGGTGCTACGAAAACAGAGGACTCTGTCACATTGGCACTTTAAGTCTTTCTCCTCGTATACTTTGCTGCATTCTCAGAGCTTGCCACCTGTAGCATTACAATAATAACCAAACCCAAACTGAAAGCAGATTCAATGTATGGACAGCTCCGGATACCTGATGCATAGATGATTCATCAACCAATAAGAAAATGAAGCCTATATTCTCGGTTGCTGCCTCCCATCGGTGTTCATGTATTAATGATCCAGTTTCAAGCCATTTAATCCTTGGATAGTCCCGTGTGACTGAAGAAAACTCATGATCTGGCCATCCCATAACTAGACAAGTGTATCACTTAACACCTCAGCAGCTCTATCACAACCCTAAAAACTCGGACATAAAGTGAAACTTTCAATAAGAAACAAAACTTCACCTTTTCTTCGAATATTTACACCTGGCAACCTTTTTTAAATATCTGACTGACCTTCTATAACCTCCATGCTGGCATTAAGTCATCTCTTTAAATATTTGCTGACCTCAGCATTCAAACTCAAGTTTTTAACATAACCAGTCATCTACAGCAGTTTCGTAGCGCGCTACGAAACTGCTGTAGGTCATCAAAATTAAATACATGAACCTTAAAGCAACAATAACTCAAGTCTGTGATTTCTTCAGTCATTCTATACAGGTGTAAAGACATCAAAAAGTCTCAAAAAGATTTTAAAAAGACGATGGCCAAAATATATCAAAATTTGGAAAACACATCCCTTCTTGAATCATTTAGCTAGTTTGTCTAGCTTCTCTTTCAGGCTGATGACTTCTTCCTTCAACTTCTTGTTCTCTGCTCTTAGACCTGCATTTATTTGTTTCATAGTCTTCGCCTGCTTCAGAGCTGGCACTGTCCATACATAGGCATCAGATACTGAGCTAGCTTGACTGATCAAACTTGTTTTACCTTTCATTACAGCTTTCTTATAGCTTGTATATCTTACTGCCTTTTCTTTAAAAACATTTTGAACCTGAGGTATTTCCTTACTTGCTTCAGCTTGTTTCTTAATGGCAATCACATTTCCACTTTGACTGATAACAACCTTATTATCCTTGTTCTTGTTTTTAGCTGCTTGGACTATTTCAGAGAAGACTTCAAGTGCCTCTGTCCTAGGCATCTCTGAAGATGCTTTCTCTTTCTGAGCTTTTTCCACTTCTTTCATTTGCCTTCTAGTCATTGGTCTGCGTGGTTTAAAGGCATACTCTTCACTTGGTTCTTCAAACTTTAATCTTTTAGAAGCCTTTGACTTCTTAGAACTTTCAGGTGAGGATTGTGTTAGATCAATATGCATTGGTGATACCAATTGATCTTGCTCAATTTCAAGTGGTTCAATTTGAATTGGATGGTCTTGCTCTAATTCAATGGCTTCCAGTAAGTCATTTAAACTGCCCTTAGAAATAGGACTCTCTTCCACAGGGGCTGACTTTCCTTTTTCTTTGCTTAGCTGGCCTCTAGTTCTCACCCTTGAAACCCTTTCAACTTCACTAGATTTAATTTCATCCTTTCTTTTGTGAGTCTTCTGTTTTGATGACTGAGGTGTTTCTTTAGGAGATGACTTAGGGGTTTCCTTTTCAGATACTCTAGATGATTTTGAAGTTTTATCTACTGATGCTTCAGGTGTTTCTTTAACTGCTGGCTTAGGAGTTTTCTTCATTGATGCTTCAGGTGTTTCTTTGACTGTTACAGACCTCTCTGATTTCTTTGTTTTAGCTTTGGGCTTCTTATGGTCTGTTATTTCTTTCCTAATCTCAGCCAAAGTAGTTTCCTCACTCTTTTCTTCTCTTTCTCTTACAGGTAATGGAGTTAGGCCCGTTTTACTTGGGAAACCGGCCATGAACACAAATGAATCCCAGTCTTTACCAATTTTATGTAGGCTATCCAACACCAGTAATTTAACCAGACCATGATGAAAAAGAGATGTTTCATAAGCTTCCTTCTTTAACTGAATCTTATCACACATCTTGCTAATACTTCTGAATAAGTAAAAAGGTATGTCTATTGAGCTCTTACCAGTGAAGTGTAGCAGCAGCTTAAAATGGTATGAGTAGACTTTGTTGTACCGACCCTCACACGTCAGGTACTTCTGGATACATGTCAATAGCATAGCATAATTCTCCTTTAGATAGCTCCTTGGGACAGCTTTAGTAAGATCTTCGTCTACATATGGTGCCTTCAAGAACTCCTTGCACGGACCCATGTCAAACTTGAAATTCTTGAACCACTCTTGGCCACCCCTCGGGATTTCTGTGACAGAAGAAATGACTTCAGGGGACACCGGAAACTCCAACATGGCCACCTTCGAATTCAGTCCAGTGAAGTTCAATGCAAATGCCTTGGTCACTTCTGCATGTCCATCCTTTAATTTTTCACAAAATTGCCAGCAACCAGCACTTCTAAACGCCTTTGCTACCTCCTCATCCCTGAGGGTTACATCTAACCCCTCCGGCTCTGTTCTCACACATTTACCCGAACGATGTTCCCTTCTTTCCATGCTTCTTTGAGTAATTTTACACAAGGGAATGACGGTGGTTTGCAGCACGAAGACAATCTTTAGCTGTAGAGAGCAGGCTTGCTTGCAGTAGTCCGTTTAAAACAAAGCTTAGGCTTTTCATAGAGCAAAAACATTCATATGATATGAAGAACTCATTATGGAATGACCACCCCCTATAACGTCCTACAAACTGACACACAACTATATGACTTCGGACCTTATGGCAAAATAATGGCTAATCATGACATAGAAAGGGTGTGAAAAGACAATCATAACCAGATTTGTGACTCACTACTCTTGGATTAGACATTCAGAGAAAAACGCTGCAAAAAACCCTGAAACTCCGATTTCGTAGCGCGGGCAGTTCAAATTTAAGAGGATGCGCTACGAAATCGCTGACAAACAGAGCGCTACGAAAACACGCAAACATTATTTCGCAGCAAAACTGACCAATCACACCCGCGCTGTGAAACTGCGCAAGTACCAAAGACATCATACCCGCGCTGCGAAACTGCGCAAAGTACCAATGACATGACATGACATAACTAACAATGATGGAGGGTGTCTAATGATCTTGCCTTTACACGAATTCTCATCCACAACTCTTGAATTTCAAATTTGAAATTGACATCAACTAACAAACCTATTTACAAGACCTCAATACTTTATAAAAACTTATGGACACTCTTATATACATGAACTATAGTTCCTAGTGATAACAGTAGCATCGCTCCTTCACCGTTCTCCTTTCTACGTGCATCATTCCTCCTTTTATAATCTTTCATAATGATTAAGACAAATTGTTCCTTTGCAAGGAATATGGGGATTGAATCCTAACCAATTCTAATTACATAGTATAACAGTACAACCATTCCCCTATTAAAAGAATGAAGATTTAATACGAATTTTCCAATTCTGGGATTTTTCTAGAATTCTGGAAAACTTGGTAATTTTAACAAACTGCCTCCATAGCACCCTTCGTATCTCCTCAACTATTACATATTTTGAAAAACGGCTTGCATCTTACTCAATTTCCTATACTGGGAAAAAAACCCATGTCGCAAAATTTCTTTATTTACCTTGATTTACATAAAAAACGAAGCGAAAGTTGGCAGTCCGGAAACTTGTTTGCTGTGTTTTCTAGAATTCTGGAAAATCAATGTTTTTTATAAAAGTACTTCAAAGACCTGTTCGTAACTTTTGGAATACTTTGAATCTTAGGAAACAATTTTGGTTATGGGTAATTGGTTATATTTGTGAAAAACACATTTGCTCGGATTTCCATAATTCACCTCCATTTGCATAAAACCGAGGTCAAACTTGGCCATTTAGAAATTATGCGGATTTTGAGTAGACTTATTAATTTGTGATGCTGGTGTAGGAATGTGTTCTGCAGGAATCCTACCGGTACTAGTGCAAGAATGTGTGGTGCAGGAACTTTGCCTCTATTAGAATAGGCATATAACCAACTTTGTAAACTTGCAAACACACAAACTATTATTAAATATGCCTTTAATGTTTAAATCTCATTAAAACAAAGGAATATTAAACACTTACTTATTATCTTCGAGAATGCACAAAACTATGACAATGACTAGTTAAGCTAAACAAAAGCATGAGTGATACCGAGAAAAATGTGATATAAAGCAAGGAAAAGGAGAGGCCCAACATGAAGCACCTCAAGGCAATCACGAAATTCGTCGAGACGAGGGAAAGAATTGGACTAATGACCATGATGATCGCACAAGGCATAAGGGTGATTTGTGCATAACATTCTAAGTTTCTTGGCTGGACCCGGTAAGGTAACATGGACTTCAGGTATATTTCACTAATGCAACGTTTCATGAACCAAAGGTTTTAGATGAGGGAGTTCAGGACAATTATTGGTGGCATGCCCAAGAAATTTACACAAAATGATAGAAGTGACGGCTTTGGGGTATTGGGGTTTGGAGGATATTGGGGGGGCTTTCCCTAAGGTTCTTTCCCCTTAGATTCCCCCCCCCCCCCTATCTGGATGCTTTCACAATAGGAGTTGATTCCTGTTGAGGTTGTGATGGACCTGTAGCAGTGGAAAGGGCTGTAGGGACCAGTTGAACAAGGGTTAAAGCATGATAAACTCTTCGCTGATGAGGCTGAGTGCTTACAGGGGGACCAATGTGTTACTGTCAGTATCTTCATCCCTCCATTAGTGATCAAAATTTCTCTTTTTTCATGCATAATAGGTGTCCCATCTGATTAGTTGCATTCCATTAGGATCATGGATCATCTGATGGTAGTGGTTCATTGTCAAAATTTCCCTCATGGTCTTTACCTACTGGCCCATTTTAACAAGTTTAAATCATTTACAGCCATCTTTGTCATTTCATTTGCAAAAAATCATTTTTAGGGTTTTAGGTCTCATTAGGTTTAGGGTTTGCCACCATGGTCTTCAAAAGCTCAATAAGAAGTCAATAGGCACATGAGGATGTTTCATAAATTCATAAAATCACAAATTCTACTGATGATTTGCTCCATAAAGGTTTTTTACCTCAAAACTCTGTTTTGAGGTGAAAACAGGGTTTTTTCCATTTCATGTACAAATTTTATGTAATTTTATTGTTTTCATATGTAATAAAGCATCATCTACAGCCCTGGGTCACCTTGCCAAACTCCAGCACTCCAGCTATTACAAAGAGACAAGAAAATCCAAGCATTAGTCCATCAAATGACAAAAAAGAGAGCCAAACTGCGAAAACAGGGTTTTAAAAGAAAAGTGAAAAGAAACTTTAGAAAGTGGGTTTTTTCTAAATGAAAAAATAGAATCCAAAAGTATATAAAGTAATCCTTGTGTTAGAAAACTTCATTTCATGCTAAAGTGAGAGAGAACAAGAAGAAAATCGTGTTTTAGGAGAGAAAGGACAAAGTTGCAACGAATTTCAAGGGTTCTCACCAGCGCGATGCACCTGGGCATTGGCGCGGTGCACCTGCCAGGTGCTACACACCGGGCATAGGATTTACAAAGAGTTTTCAACATGCGCTACATGCCTGCCAGGCGCTACGCACTGGATGCAGGATTTACAAAGAGTTTTCAACGTGCGCTATGCACCTACCAAGCGCTACACACTTGGGTGTTGGCACGGTGCACCTGTCAGCCAAGCTAAAAATTCATGCCATCGACTTTCTAAAGCTCCAAATTTGCAAATACCATCCCTTCAAGTAAGTAAACCCTCCCATTTTCCATAACAAGAGATTTTCTCATCCTTGATGGTGTTTTGAATGGTGAAAAATCAAACCCTAAGTTGCTTCACAGTTGTCTTGCAAAACTGTCCAAGGTTTTTTTATTCTTGCTGCTTTCTCCCTTGCCTAATTTTCCCATATCCCATCCCTCTGCACTAAATTCCCCTAATTTCCTTCCCCTTTCCCTCTCCCACTTACACTCACCTTATCCCCTATCACTAAACCCTAAGCCCTACACCTAATTCCCACTATTCCCCAAACCCTAATCTTCATTTCCCAAACCCTATCATTCCCTAATAACCCTATAGCCAGCATCAAAACCTTCCTTTTCACTTATATTATCAGTCTACTCATTAAATCCCAAAGAAGAAAATAACAGCCACCTATTCTTGAGAAAATATCTTCATAGTCATCATTTTAGACTATACATTTGCAAATATGGAGACATATTCATCTTATGAAAGGGATGAGGAAACTGTGAGTGATTCCTCTCAAGAGATTCATGTGCCAAGAAAACCACATAAGGAAGGAAAACACATCCAAGAGGAGCCCACCACACTCATAGAGTTACTAGCTTTCCCTCTTGCAGTAGCATGCTTTAAACATTAGTCTTGCTACCAGTTTTTTGAGATGGTGGAGAGGGTGAAATACCACCATGAAATTGCTAGGCTACTTGTCCTTCATCTTCACAATGGCCAAGTGAACTTAGCAGGTGTTTCCTTCACTTTGACACCTGAAACCATAGCTGTAGCAATAGGTATTACAAATGTGGGTGAATAGTGGAACAAAGGATAACTTGTGTGAAAATAGCATTATGAGCCTTATATCAAGGTTAGTTATCAAAAGAAAATCAATAGGGTCTTTCCTTTCAAATACCTATAGGACACCTATGCTCGACTCATGAAGCTTATTATCAAATATTTCCCCTGTGAAGGGAGGTTTTCTCGCTTGTACACTTACCATGTTAGATTATTGATGCATTTCACTAGAGTGAGGATGATGAACCTCCCCTATTTCATATGCAAAAATATTAAGAAAATGGCTACATTGGTGCAAACAAAACCTCTTCCTCAACAATTCAATAGAATTTACCATTTTTCATTGATCAAGATTGTTGTTTTGCATCAGCTGAGCTTGTTGAATATTTCATGGGATACCTTCATTTCACATGATGTTTTCAAAGGCCCTCAAGTGACCCCATCAATGTTTCAAGAGGAAGGAGGGCCTTCAAATCAGCAAGAGGTTCATGAGACTCAAACTACAGGAGTGCCAGTATTTGTCACTTATGAAAAGGGCACAAGGAGATTATTTGCAGCTGCCAAACGAGTGTTATCTCCACTTGGGGTGGAAGGGGTATCGTTTCCTTCATCAGACCATAGGCAAATGCTATTTTCACCCGAGGTGAAAGGGGCTATGCCTTCTTCTTTAGTAGAGTAGGTACAGGATAAATGGAAACAACCATTGCATGATGAAGGGCCTTCTGAAGGTCAAGAGAGAGATTTTGTTTTGATTCAGGAGGAGGATATTGATTTGATCTCCCAAAACGCAAGGCTCAAGGAGGTCATTAGAGAGAAAGAATATAACATCCATGCCTTATCCCTTAATATTGAGAGGGATAAGTGGATTATCAACTTCCTTGAGCAACAAAACAAGCAATTGGAGGATAAAAAAACAATCATGGAGCTGTAAACCATAAGGGAAAACAAGAAAGCAACCAAAAGGAGGAAAGGAAAATTGACATCTCTTGAGCAAGAAATCAATGCTGACCAGGGATCATGGTTAGAGAGGGTGAAAAATCACTTGGAGAAGCCACTAGAGAAAGCCATCAAGGAGAAAAAGATGTTGCGCCACATGGCTTATCACTATTTGGCATGAAACAAAATTTCTAAAACAAGGATAAGGAGCCTAAAAGCCAAGTTAAGGAAGACTTTGAGGAGAAAGAAAGAGCAAGATAAGATCAAAATCTTGGTTGAAGCTTCATTGGCCCAACATAGCACCTGACATAGATCACTCATGGAAAATTTCAAGAAATTTGGTAAACTTTTTGACATTTTTGAAATTTTCATGGAAAAAAAAAGGTTTTTCTAGCAGGTGCGCAACGCCACCTGGTGCTCGCTTTTGATGGAGACCTCCATTTGAATAGAAATTGGCATTTTTGGATTCCTTAAGAAAATTTATGCATGCTCAGAAATTAATAGGAAATTTTGACAAGTTTTGGACCTCCAAAAGGGCCAAAAACACCTCAAAAATGCCCTCTCTGCCACTTTTTGGCCAGATGGGAAGCAGTCTTGGGAGATTGCAATTTGGGAGGGGAAATGGACTCCAAATCAAAAAAATCAAGTTGTTCCAGAAAGTAGACTCATAGGGATTTCCAACGAGCTATCCCACACCTGATTTGGACCTCGGTAAGCCTTCCAAAATCAACTTGGAAAAAACACTACGCACAGAAAAAGTGGCACTATGCACAGGATGAAAAAGTGTCAATTTTGCTCAAAAACTTTGTTTTTCGCCTAGTTTTCTTCTAGTTTGAATTTTTCTCTTATATGGTCAAATTGATGATGTGACATGATGTAAATTGATGTATTATGATGTGAAAATGATAAAAATTGACTTGATATGGTAGATACATCAGTTGTAGGTGGTTTGGAGTTGAATGAATCAGTCTCCTAGGTTTAAGAGGCAAGTTGTTCCACTACCTATTTTTGTGTTCCTAGTTTAGATATGGTTAAAAACCACCCCTCTTCTCATGGATTCAACCCCTGATGGATAGAATAGGTGGTTTGGAGGTCTATATGATGTGTTTTTTCAGTCATTTGTAAAGGTTGGACTCTTGTGAATGCTTTCAGCACTATTGTACATCATCTCTGCAGTTTGGCAAGGAAATAGACTAGGGTTTGTAGCATTTTGTGGGATTCTTGTGGCAAGGTGACTTAGTATTGTTTTTCCTTCTGTGATTCAAGTTATCATATGTTTATGTCTGCCATTATCTCTGTCTTTTCTGATTAACTAAATGAACCAAGTATAAAGGTGGAAATCATTGATGTTGTAGTGCTCTGCCTTAGGGTTTAATTGGTTTTACATGTTTTCTACTGTTTGAAGAGGACTCATGACAAATTCATGCCCTCTCCAACTCCTCACCAGTCTTAAGACTCACCATTACACCTAATCTGAATATTAAATCATTTTCTTACCTCGCCCCACAGAAACCTTTGCAAGACTGAGTTCATTCCCTGGACCCAAAACTGCCTTTCACATTTGATCTAGCAAACCTCCATTAAACTCAATCAAACTCCTCTGAGCGTATACCTAGCCTAAAATTAGTCTTTAAATTAGTCATCTCAAGCCTCATTTGCTATATTTTCCTGAGATTGAAAAGGAGAGAGCCCTCTCCCAACCTGGTAGGGCTAGCCACCAGGTTAAGAGTGGTTTGATGTTACCCTAGACTTGCCTTTCTCAACCTGAGGTAGATTTATGCCATAACATATTGGTGACCATACTGGGGAAGAAAAGTTTGTTTTTGTTTATTGTTTGCTTTTTAGGCTACAAATGGAGCCTAAAGTTAGCCAGGTAGCCTTTGAACTACTCTTGATTTGCAAGTGCATAAGTAGATGAATGTTGCTTCAGTCAATCTCTGGTTTAGTTTATAAACGGAACATCTGAACTAGAAACTATTACCCCAATATTTTAAAGCAATTCTAGAATTTTGGATGATGAGTTTAGAACTTGATAGGCTGATAAATTGATAATGTCCATTTGATTTTTGAGAATAATTCAACACAATGGCTTCTAGATGATACACCAGAGAATCTTGATCTTTATCCTCCTCCCATGTATTAAAACCCAAATCTCATCCCAAGAATTCTCCGGCAATCAAGTTTTGTGATACTGGTTTTCAGATCTCATTCATGTCTAGTTGTTTTTGAATACCTTGAAGATCTTGAGTTTGATGAACATTTTGATCTATCATTGTTTGAAACTAAATCTGAAAGTGCAGTTGGATCTACTGTTCTAAATCTGAAGTTTATCAAAGATCTTGAAACTGAAAAGGCTAATAGATTAATTGATGATTATATCTTGAATCTTCAAACTTCAATTGTGGCTACAAATATTCTTGAGTTCTTAGAATCTACATCTGCAACTCTTGGTTCAGCTATTGTTGTATCTAGTTCATAGAATCCTACTGAAACTCCTTTTATCCCCACCATTCCCGTGTAGCCCACCATATCTGATCAGAGACCCCCTGTCTCTTCTCCCCCATCAACCCCTTCAACACCTCAAACATCTCATGTTTCTTCCCCTCCTTCTACACCTCATACACCCATTACATCGACTACTATTGTTGTTCCGACTCCTACATACCGAAGGCCAGTTTCAAATCCACCTAGAGTAATGGCTGCCCGATATGCACCTCTCGTTTTCCCACAAAACTTGGATGCTATGCCTACTGATTACCAAAGTAAAATTCCATTGTTTGATGCTACCCAAGGTATCACAGCATAGCAGCATGTGGATATGATGAACAATTTCTTTGACCTTCACGAGATAGATGAAGAAAATGTGACCATGAGATTATTTGTGCAAAATTTTGGAGGTGAAGTGTGAAATTGGTTCAGAGCATTGTTGGCTGGGACTATCAATTCATTGGCAATTTCTAGATCGTTGGGAGGTAAATATTTTGACTACAATAATGTAGCCAGGGAGATGAAGGTGAATTTTTTGTAAATTACATGCTTCACTATGATGGGAAAATGCAAGAAAAGTGAAGGAATAAATGCAATAAGAACACTAAGTTGGGACCACATGGTGGAAAAATTAAAAGGTAAATTTATGCCCCAATATTAAAGAGCTAAACCTCTATAGAAGAATTCCAAATGTAAAAATAAAATCAATGTCAATGAAATAATATATATAGCTATATATATATATATATATATATATATATATATATATATATATATATATATATATATATATATATATATATATATATATATATTATAAGTATAAGATTTGGCCATGTAGAAGGAGACAATGAGAATATAGCTAGATATACTAATGGTTTAAGAAATTAAATCCAATATTAACTAAATATTTTGTCTCCAAGAACTATTGAAGAACCATACCATGTAGTTCTAAAGGTAGAAGATAAATTTTTAAGAAAAAAAAACAAAGAGGAAGGGGTTGAAGTACAGGAGGAGGAAACTTTCCATTAAACAAAGGATAATCAAGTGGTTGGGGAAGATTTATAGTTAAAAACGAAGAAGGCAGTAGCTCCCATCATTCACAACAATCATCAAGAGGAGGATATTTCATAGGAAGAAGAACATATCAATGACGTAGAGGAAGATATTTTGTTAGATGTTACACATGTAGCAAAATCAACCATAAGTCTAATGAATTTCTAAAGAATCCTTCTATAATTCAAAGGAGTATAAAAATTGCTCAAGCTCATAAAAAAAGTGTGAAATCATCTATACATAGTAATGAACAAAAAATTAGAGAAACTTTAATGATCAAGAGAGACCTATTGAAACTAGCCAATGAAGTGAAAGAACACCCACAAAGAAAACCATTATTTAGAAATATTTTCAAAACAAAAGGTAAATGTGGTAAAGTGGTTGTTAATAGTAGAAGAACTAATAATTTAATGTCCAAGGAAATGGTGGATAAATTAGGTCTATCAAAAACAATGCATTCTACTCCCTACAATATCATGGTTATAAAAGGTACATTAGATATTGGTCAAAAAATAATGTGAAGTGGAGTTTAAGATTGGGTGCTACAAGGATAAGGTACATTATGATGTTATTCCCATGGATGTAAATCATGATTTGATAGGAAGACCTTTAAAAATATGATAGAAAGGCCATACACAATGAAAGGAACAAAACTTACAATTTTTAAAAGGATGGTGATAGACATACACTTTTCCCATTAAAGGAGAAAGTGTACAAGATGAAAACAATATTAAAGTACTGCTACTCAGTAAAAAGGATATTTTGCAAGAAATCAAACATCAAGACGTAAACTTTGATTTGATTTCTAAGCCTAAGGTAGTCTTCACTTAAACAAGTTTGAATCATTTGGTTGAAGAAATTAAAAAGTATGTTGGACAAGTTTCTTGATATTGTATTGGGTGGTTTGTTACATAAATTTTCCACCATAAGGAGTGTCAACCATCACATAGACTTAATTCTAGGTGCTATCCTTCCAAATAAGTAATCTTAAAATGGCTCCAAAAGATAATGAGAAGATACAAAACATGGTTCAAGAATTTCTAGATAAGGGTTTCATCTAAGAAATCTTAATTGCACGTGTTGTTCCCATAGTATTAACTCCAAATAAGGATGGATGATGGAGAATGTGCACCAATACCAAGGCTATAAACAAAATTACAATCAGTTATAGATTTCCATTACCGCACATTGATGATCTACTATATTGTTTAAGTGGCGTTGAATACTTTTCCAAAATACATTTAAAAAGTGGATATCATTACAACCAAGTGTGGAAGGAGATGAATGGAAAAAGACCTTAAAAGCAAATAATGGACTTTATGGATGGTTAGTAATGATTTTTGGATTAACAAAAGCTCCTAATACTTTCAGCAGGTTGATGAATGAAATCTTGGAAGAGTTCATAGCTAAATATTTTATTGTTTACATAGATGATAACTTAATTTATAGTCAATCAAAGGAAGAAGATATGAGGCATCTTAGGATGATTTTGATAAAACTACAATAAGAAAAATTACTAAATAATATAAATAAATGTAGTTTCATGAAGATAGAATTATTCTACTTGGTATTTTTGTTGTGAAAATATGTGTTGGGAACGGGATACCCCAAGAATAGTTTTGGGGCTGAAAGCCCATATTTGGGTCAAATTTTGTAATAAAATTGTAAACTCTCTACATTTTGTGGTCTCAGAGTGCGAGGGTGTTGTGAGCCATAAATGGTTGTCCACCCTTAATTTTGTAAAGTAAAGTCGGCTGTAAAGATCTACCCATGGTCCACAGACAATGGGATTGTATAAATAGAGCTAAGTAAGTAAGCTCTAAGTTGTCTTGACAGTTCGGATAAGTCTTAGAGAGTCATAGATTTGAGGTAAGAAGTCTAAGTTTTGGGTCATAGCATAGTTTGAGGCTCTACAACTGAGTGCGTAGAGGCCTAGGGTGGAAGTCCACAACTGAGTGCACGGACCCCTGAAGCTATGCGCACAGGGTGGATAGAATCTGTAATCACTTGAAGATATCAATAAAGAGAAGTATTATGCAAATTCTATGTCTTTGTTTTGATTAATGCATCTTGTCGTATTGTGTATGGTTTCATTTATAATGCTTATATGATGCGTGAATGTATGTAATTACATTGGTTAAGTGAACGCAAGTTACAACATCTATTTATGTAGTGCTAACTATGATTGTTTAATAAGATAAGTAAGAACGCTTCGACTAGTTTGGGGAATCTGCACAGTACGCTACCCTAGCAGCGTGAAAGTACCTAAGTCACAGGATAGGGTTGTGTGAAGGTTAATCGTACCTTTTCACGGAGGTACTGAAGGCCAAAATAAAGGGTTAGGCTAGAAAGCCCTAGAACTAAGTGACCTGCACGAAGGCAGGAGTAGAAGGAATAAACCAACATCACGACCATCTCAGGGTGTGGAAAATTGGTTCCAACATCCCCCCATACTACTTTTGGTGAGACTTCGGTCCACGCTCCACGGGCTGATGCCAAAAGGGCTATTACTGTAGGGATTTGTTTGGCTAACTAACGTCGAACCTGGGTGAGGCCGCAACAAGCCAACAAATGGTTATGTTGCCAGGACCAGAATCTACATAAGAGATGTGTGATTTTGTATCACTAGAATCCAACTAAGAAGGAAATCAGAGACTGGTTGAATAGGAAGATCCACGATTCATGGCGTAGGAGATAAGAAGTCCGCGACTAACAAAGGAATAGTGGCTAAACATGTACCTATATATAGAGATCCACAAGATCTTTTTTTGCTCCTTTCTTATTAAGCTATATGAGTGGATCGTGAAGCTAGAAGATAGCCAAAGAAGGTGGAAACTTGACAGTCCCATTGTTTGGACCCCGAAGCTAGTACAAAAATTGGAAGCATCTGAGGATAAGATCATCTACGATGACGATTATTGGATCGATCGCATCATATGAGGATTTGTGATTGAATTCGCGGTCAATACGTCAGTCAGCTATAGCGAGGCAGAGCAGCACTTTTTCAAAGGTCCACGAGGTAAGTGCTTGAAATCTTTGAATACCTGGATTAAAATGTTATTGTGGAAAAAACGGGTAATGAAAATATCTTGATGTTTTGATCTACACATAGCGGAAATCTTATAGGAATGAAGGAAGAAATGGTCCTGAATATAGTCCATTGGTTTCACCTCCATAACATGAAAAAGAGGGAGTAGTGCAGGTTTCTCCACGAAGTGCTATTCAGTTAATAAGACAAGATTTCCGCGACTACCACCTCCACCCACACCACCTCCAACTTCACCACCATCACCTGCAACTTCACCCATACCACCTCCACCTCCACAGCAGTTTAGTATGGAAAATTCAGTGAAGCTGCCTTTGTTTAAAGGCTTGGTAAATGACGACCCGAACCAATTCTAGTTTGTAGTGAAAGTTTTATGGGAAGCTCAAGGTGTTATAGATGATAACATGAAGAAGGAAACCCTGGTTAGTGCTCTGTAGGATCGCGTGCTAACCTGGTACATCAAGTAATCTAATGATAACCAAATGCTAGAGTGGCAGAAATCCAAACGTCACTAAATAAATAATTCAGTAGGCCTAAATCTAAGGCACAGTTGATTGTTGGGTTTAAGGAAATTGCAATGCAACCAGGCCAAAATCCTTAGGAACTTGATTAGAGGTTGAAGTGTAAAATCCGTGAAGCTAACATGAACTTAACGAACGGACAACATTGCGAATGGTTTGTGGCTTCACTCCTACCACACTTGAGGGTTGCACTGTTATAATAGAATATAACAACTCAGGTAGAGGGCTTGGAGATTGCAATGAGGCTACATGAAACCCTGATGCAAGACCAAATCTAGGGGTTCAACAGATCCATGCGCAGTTGAAAAATATTTTCCTTGAGATGAAAAGCTTGAAGCGGGACAAAATAGTTCGACCAAAGTTGCGCGAAGAAGTATGGTGCCTGAAATGAAAGGGTTAGGGGCATGACAAAGACCATTTCCCTGTCTTTGTGAACTACCTGGTAGGAGGAGGACCAATGAATTTGAGGTTAGAAGCTCAGGCAGGACCAAGCGCAAGACCATCATTGTGGTGTGCTATATGTCAAGTAGCAAGGAAACATGCCACGGATAACTATGATTTACTGCAAAAGTTTGTACAAACACCGCAACAACTATTTTGCAACTTCTGTAGGTCAATAGGGCATGATGAGCATAATTGAAGAAGTTATGAACTAATGATGGATAGAACTCTCACCTATAGGGTTTAGGCAAAAAGGTGGCCCCCAAACCAGAGTGTGGGGATGGCGTAGATAGGCTTTCAGGGGCGTAGACGAGGCCGAGGTGGAGAAGGACCTGGCAGAGGTCAGGGACAACTAATCTGCTACAATTGCGGAGGACCAGGACACTATGCCCACTATTGCACTAACCCAACATGTCCATCGTGAAAGTATTGCACTCTGCTTGATCATGAGATGGAGGACTATCCTACACTGATAGCAAGGATAGGAGACAAAGGGGAGCTACCACCTCAGCCAACTTAGAACCTGCAAATGATGAGGTGTGAGCCGTGTGAAGAGGACCCGAATGTAAATATAGTGCTCCGAAGTGGAATCATAATAGGAGATGATAAGGGGAAATAGCCTGAGGACAAAACATAGGTTCGCAAAGCTTTGGTGAAGGAGACTGAGTTCAATTTGGATCACGCACGTGAAACATTCATGGAGGCGAAGAAGAGCTTCATTAAGGCCTCCACCTCAGGGAGTAAGGATAAGCTAGATTAGGAGATGGACACTTTTATTCTTACAACCTTCCTGGAGACCTACATGAAGTTACTGCGCAATAGAAAAGCTGTGAAGGGGTTACAGGTGCTCATAAATAGATCTACTGGAAATACTCCAGGTGAGCCACGCATCGTACGAAAGATTGGTAAGCATAAAACAAGGACGGGACGGGAGATGAGACTAACTGCGTAGATAGGAGAGTATGAGATGGATCAGGTTATCTTGGACCTGGGGTCAAATGCGAACTTCCTACCAAAACAGACTTGGGAGCGGATGGGGAGACCCGCACTACAATGGTCTCCGATTTAGCTCAAAATGGAGAATTAGCAGAAGATCATCCCCATGGGGTAGCTCCAAGGGGTGACTATAGATATTGAAGGTGCAAGAACGTTGGCTGACTTGGAAGTAATAGAAATTATGGATGATAGCAACCCCTATCCTACGCTCCTTGGAATTGATTGGACTACTGATATGAATGGGGTAATCAACCTAAAGAAGCGCAAAGTGATATTTGAGAAGAAATCACTCCATGTAATAGTACCCCTAGATCCTGCTGAGGGATCGCACTATACTGAAACAGTCCGCGATTATGAGAGTGATGACGATCTGGACTATATCTATAATATAATAGCATGAGACCAAGATTGGGTGAATCCAATAGTAGATGGACCAATTACATGGGATTGTGAGAGTTCCTGAAGCTTAGACTCTGATGAAGAATTAGAGCGCTGGCAGAATAAGTTACATGAGGTAACTACACTGAGTTGTAGCATGATGACCCGGTTGCTGCACTGTGTGTCATCAGAGGTAAGAAATCTGCCCACTTATGATGGCCTAAATGATGTAGGTATTTTTTTGGATGAATTTGAGAGGGAGGTACCAGAAAAGCAGCGCTTCCATGTTTTGGACTAGGCACTGCATGCTAGGCCCGAAAGATGGTGGGGTATGCAGAAGGGAAGCTTTCATGATTGGCATGAATGTAGGAGGATGATGAGGACACAGTTTGGGAAGCTGAAGGTGAAAATAACAGACAAATATGAGGGGAAAGATGAGCTACGTGTGCACTTGGCCAAATGGGCTCAGGCTTATGGAGAGAAGTCCGAACCTAAATCAGTGCACTTGTTTTGTCACACACTGGATGTCATCCCAATGAACTGATACATAGAAATAGAGCTCCGCCATGGTACAGGTGAATGGGATATTCTGCACAAAATATTCATAATGACATTCAAATTTGAATACGGGTTTGACTATATTGATGAGGTGCTATAAGAGGTGAAAGCAGAAATATTTAGGATATTGCAGGATCCTTTGGACCTGATTCAGCATGAGTGAGCTACTTAGCTAAGTCACATGCTAGAATGCTATAACATAACCGTTGAAGAAGAAGATGAGGATCCATGAAAGATTAACATCCCTGAAATAAAAGATCACCAGGAGGTTGAAGGACCACAGGTTGAGAATCATGATATAACCTCACCACTAAAAACAAAACAGGTCAACATTGGTACAGAGGTAGAGCCCAAATTTGCGAAGATTGGAGATTACTGGGACACCGCAATGATGGATAAGGTTGCTGAATTTCTCTGCAAATACCAGGATTTATTCCTTACCAAGTTTACGGATCTAAAAGGGATAATCAGTGACCTAGGTGTTATGAAGATCACGTTGAAGCCCGACAAAAAGCTAGTTAAGCAAAGACCTTACCGTCTCAATCCAAAGTATAAGGAGAAGGTTCACTTAGAGCTATACAAGATGCTCGTGGTAGGCATCATTGAGCCTATGGAAGAATCTAATTGGGTAAGCCCAATGGTGGTATAAGAGAAGAAGCAGAAGGATGAAATCAGGATATGTGTGGATCTTAAAAATTTGAATGACCCTTACGTAAATGATCCTTTCTCGACTCCATTCACTGATGAAGTGTTGGACAATGTGGGTGGCCAGGAAGCATATTCCTCCACTGATGGGTTCTTTGGGTACCATTAAATAAAAATCACACCAGAGGATAGGAGCAAGACAACCTTTGTGACTGAGTGGGGGTGTTTTCAGTACATTATAATGTCACTTGGATTGAAGAATGCACCTGCGATTTTCTCGCACATAGTCGTGGTTGTGTTCAAGGAATTTATTGATAAGTTCCTCAAGGTGTACTTTGATGATTGGACTGTTTGGCCTGGTGAAACGACATGTAGCAAGCTCGCGCCTTGTGCTAGATGCATGTCAGAGATACCAGATCGCGCTCAATCTAAAGAAGTGCCTATTTTGTGTTCCTTTTGGGACCTTGTTGGGTCATGTGGTTTGAAGACAAGGCCTAATGGTAGATCCCGTGAAGATCTTGGTGATACTAAACTTGGAAGCGCTGAGGAGTGTGAAACAATTGTATGCTACCCTCGGACACACAGGCTATTACCAAAATTTCATCAAAGGATATGCCCAAATCACCACGCCTATGGAGAAGTTGTTAAAGAAGGATTTCACATTCTTCTAGAATGAGGACTGTAGGAAGAGCTTGGATGTATTGAAAGAAAAGATGGTCACCGCGCTGATTTTAGTCTTCTCGGATTGGAAGAAGGAATTTCACGTACATGTCTACGTGTCATGTATAGCGTTGGGAGCAGTACTGATGTACACTGGCGGAGGAGACTTGGGCCACCCTATAGTGTTTTCAAGAAGAAGGTTGTCCAAGGCAGAGGAGACTTGGGCCACCCTATAGTGTTTGCAAGCAGAACGTTGTCTAAGGCGGAGAAGAACTATTCCACCATCGATTGCGAGGGGTTAGCCATGGTATATGCACTCCAAAAGTTTAGACACTACTCATTGGGAGGCCATTTTAAGATGTATACAAATCACTCCACGCTGAAATACTTGGTCAATAAGCCTATGTTGTGGGGGAGAATTTGTAGGTGGTTGTTATTGTTCCAGGAATATGATTTTGAAGTTGTTGTTTAGCCTGGACGACTGAACACAGGACCAAACCTTTTTTCACACATCGAAACAGGGGAAGAGCCCACTAATTTGGAGGATGGATTGCCTGATGCATAGTTATTTGCAGTGCACATCAAAGATGGTAATTTTGAGGATATAATACACTTCCTGATGACAGGAACTACCCTAGAGGGATATATTGTCTAGCAGAAGAAGGAGTTAGTCATGCGTGTAATAGATTTTTCTGTCATTGCTGGGCAGCTTTACAAAATGGGGATCAATGAGATATTGTGACAATATGTACCCAAGTTTTAAAGAAGAATCATCCTCACGCATGCTCATGGGGGTGCCACAAGAGGACATTATGCAGGGAGAGAGACCGCACAAAAGATTCTACGTACAGGTTTGTGGTGGCCAACCCTCCATTAGGACTCAAAAGTGTATTGCAAGGTGTGTGATGTGTGTCAAATAACTGGTAGGTCATTGCAGAGGGATGAGATGCCTTTGAATCCATAGATGATGTTGCAACCCTTTGAGAAATGGGTGATAGATTTTATGGTACCCATTCAGCCCCAAGGAAAGATGGGAGCGAGGTACATTATCACCACGACGGAGTATTTGACTTGTTGGGTAGAGGCACAACCTTTGAAGGATTACACAGGAACGACTATTACAAATTTACTCTTTGAGTATGTACTAACGCAATTTGGTTGTCCAAAGATTTTGATGAGTGATCACGGTACACACTTTGTGAATGACACGATTAGTGCGCTAACGGAGGAATTCCAGATATATCACTAGAAGAGCACACCATATAACCCATAGGCTAATGTGATGGTGGAAGCATTCAATAATGTGCTACAAAACGTGCTGACAAAGGTTTGCAGTTCTCAGCAATGTGATTGGGACCTACGCATACCCGTAGTACTATGGGCATATCGGACAACATGCAAGAAGTTGATTAGACAAACACCCTTTTGGCTTATCTATGGTGTTGAAGTAGCAATTCCCATGGAATTTAATGTGCCTAGTCTGCGCATAGCGGCACCCACAGGTATGATAGATTGCGGAGCCCTAGAAGAAAGGCTCGCATAGCTGGATGAGATTGAAGAAGAGATATTTCTAGCTGGATTTCAACAACAGGTCCAAAAGCAGTGCAAAAAAGCATGGCATGATCGACACATTAAGCTACACATATTTAAGGTAAATGACCTGGTTTTGTTATATGATAGCAAGTTTCATAAATTTCCAAGGAAATTCCAAATGCGCTGGTTAGGGCCCTGTGTCATTAAGGAGATTTCCGACGGAGGAGCAATATAACTGGTCAAGTTGAAAGGAGATCCCTTCCTAGGAAAGGTGAATGGCAGTCAGTTGAAGCCATGCACTAGCAGCCCGACCATGTGACTAGATGAAGGTAGCACAGTCTTAGCGCTCCAAGCAAATAAGAGGAGGCATGAGATTATAAACTACACTGCCCAGGTTGGGGAGTTGCGCAATTAGAGGATTGAACGAAGTAAGAAAGTGTCATAGGGTTCGTGGCAGCATGAAGGGAGCTATGCTACCCAGGGAGAAATCATGCAATTCGGTCGGAAAGTGACTATTAAAGCCACTGTTCATGATTTTATAGGAGAAATGGGGCCAAATGGAGCAGGCAACAACTAATTGAGTGATAAAAGGTGTCTTTTTGAGTCCTAATTGTCTTCACATTAATTATCAATCCGGGCAAGTCTTTCTATTTCAAGAGTGTACACAGTATGTGGCGGCTATTTAACTTAGAGAGTAATGCTTCTAAATTGCAGTATAGATCTTTTAAATACAAGAGTAAATGGATGCAACAAATAAATTCTAATTGCAATTAAAGAAAAATCAATCCTTTAATGAAGTCAAATCCTACAACAATTCAGGTAACAACAATATGCAATTCAAGTAACAGTAATGTCAGTTAAGAGTACATCAGTGATAACTCTTCTCTTAGAAACTGATTGAATTTAAATCAAACACACTACTCTATAAAACAACGATGACATTAATATGAAAGACTAACAACAGTAGTTAATTCTCATTATAGTTGATTACAACGAGCAGGATATTCATCTAGGAAACTCAATCCAAAGTGAAAGGAAACTAATTAAACAATAATGTTGTAAATTATATAAAATAGAGTTATTTTGTCAATGCAAAGAAATAAGGAACAGTAGCGAAATAAAATAGCAGAAAGAAATAATACTATCAACTATCACACTTGCAAGAATCAGAAATATATGACATAGGTGAAGTAATGAATTCCACCGGAAGTCGGGCCCTTGGCCGCCAGCGTACACTGCTGGTTACTTTAGATAAATGAAAAGGAACAACAACTCCTCTTATGTATTAATCATGAAAGAGTCTTACAATGTATTTGCGCTCTGCGATACAACTAAAAGTCTGTAATTAAGAATTATAATAATAATAACAACAACTGTTATACAGTAATTTGTCACCATTTGTCACCGTCCCTGTTACCCCTTTCCCACACTTTGGAGGACTCATTCCGGGATCTGTGAGAAGTGACATAACTTGAAAACACTTGCATTATGTTCCCCTAAGTATGGACTTCATATGCCTTGAAGACATCTCCTGCAGAATATCCTTAAAAAGTCCCCTTTTTCCATTAGCGCGGATCCACAGTGTATCACCCGCGCCAATGGGGGAAATTCTCCAAAGAGGGCGCGCTAGTTGGCACTTTGTCTCAGAGTCTTACCCGCGCCAACCAAGTTTGGGAAAGATTTTTAACAAACGCACGCCCGAAAGTTTTTTCCTTTCGACTCATGAAGATTTTCAAGGATAATGCCAATCTCATGGATGTCGAGATTCATCGTATCTCTATCCATAATAGCTTTTCGAGGATAATGCTAATCCCATGGATGTCTGGATTCATTGTATCTCTTCCTCCTCCTCCATCTATAAAAGCTTGTTCTGGTGCATTTGACAAGCTAGTTTTTGAGCATAGGGAGAATTATACTGTCAGAAATCTGAGAGATTGCTGTAAGAGTCTTCTTTGCATTCATAATGAAAGAGAGAGAGGCTTGTTCCCAATCCCGACAAGATTTGCAAGACATATGTAGCTGATCATCCAGCCAAAGGAGGATTTGACGTCAGAAGTATGGTTGTATTCTTATTTGTTGATTATCAATAATAGATGACTATCATTATGGTTCCATTCTTGTTGTTCATTGTGATGATGTTTGAGTTATATCTTTTCTGACCGATATATAATTGCATCTATTGGATTTTATGCTTGTATTCGTGTCGTTCTTTGCATGTGCAGGTGTCCATTCACGGAGATCGTGAGGATCGTGACTGGCAGGAGCAAAGGAACAGGAGTGTCAACTCCTCTACAACACTAGCGTTGGAATCCAAGTAGGCTCTCATAATCCACTTTTAATTTGCAATTAGGAACTTGCGTGATAGAATTGTTTGATTGTTTCTAGACCCATTTTGGGCTAGTGGGGATCGCCTCTGTCCGCAGAGGGGATTTACCTCTCCAACAATTTGGTGACTCAACTGGGGAAGCTATTTGTTGTTGGATTCGTAAACTTTGGACGAAGCCTGAAGTACGGCCAGGTAGCCTTCGAAACGCTATTGCTCTGCATTAGCGAAGTATATCAACGCCACTTTAGTCAATCTCCGGTTTGGTTTACAAACCAAACAACTTGGAGTTTGTCTTGCACTTTGATTTTCTCTTGTTTTGCTTGCTTACATAAGCTTTCTGGGTTCAATTTTTAGGTTGTTTCTTGCTACCTGGTCTGTCTGGATACTGTTGATCAAGCCTTGGACTGCTTATTTTTATTTTTAAGCTAGCAAACTTGATTAGCGCAATTTTTTCCCTGACAGTCGCGCCAGTGGGTGCATGTTGCACAAAAGCAACTCGCACTAATCCCTTAAAAGCGCGAGTTACAGCCTGACAGTCGTGCCAGGCCTGTGAACTTTTCTAGTTTGCTTGTTTGGAAGTCTTCTGATCTTGGATTTCTGTTTGGTCACATCCTTTTCAACTACTGGAGTGTGTCAGAGCTTTGTTTGACTGGTTTTTGACCTTCATCCTTTGGGTGTTTGCCTCTTTGCATCGATTTCATATTCCAGCCCTAGAGCATCTAGTGGCTTTGTGCATCGAGCCTTCCGTGGGAGTTTTTGGTTCTTTGATTGTCCAGTCGACTTCTTGGCTACCATTTGCACTTGTCTAGTAGTTGTCAAAACTTTTTATTGTTTTCTTCAAGCATTTTACCTCTTTTTCATTTGGATTTCGCTTGGCTTCGTTTGGGCTTAGATTACATAGCTCATTGAGGTCTTTGTGATTTTTCTTGGTTTAAAAGATTGTCTTGGTGTTCCAGAGTTGATTGTATTTTCATTGAGTGAACTTTGTCTTTTTACTCTTTGTTATTATCTATCAAAATTTGTTTAGTGCATTTTGCCATCGAAAAGAAAACGAACAATCTCTTTTGCATTGCATTAGTTAATGGAAATTAGAGTTTTTCATTGTTATTAGCGATTAGTCATTTAAAAAAAAAAAAAAAAGAGTTTCGTTTATTGCCATTAGCTGCATTAGAGTCATTGTTGGTTGTTTTATGATCATTTTGTTTGATTGAAAGATCTCAACTCTCCCGTAGTTAGCATTCATCGAATGAAATGATATATTTTGGCATATAGTTTGCATTTAGGAAATTGTGAGAGATTACATACGGTAGGACCTGGAAACTGAAACCTAATCAAAGATCAACTGTAAAATGAACTGAATGAATCTAAAAACGCATTGGCACTTAACGCATACATCTAGAGGTATAGGCTAGAGACGTGTTCCGGCGTCGTTAAACCTAGTCACTATTGTTTCACATTAAGGTTGGGTGATTCCTCCTTTTGTGACTCAATAGTGTTCTAGCATTGATTTGTGCTCCCACGTACCGTCGAGTATATGGGGAGACCCCACTAGGTTATCATCCTTTATCCACAGGAAGCCGTGTCTGTCGCCTTACAAGTTGTAACGCACTGAACACAGCATTCGGGAAGATTGACTGCCGTACGGAAAATCCTTGGTTTTCATATGATTGCCAAGGTGTATATGCAGTTTTACGGATTTGTTTGGTAAACCCTTTGCCTAGTTTCTCTACAGTAGTCACTTTTGATCCTTTTCGGACTCCCGAAAAGAAAAGGCTTACTTGAGCATTTGTCACTTCGGGCTCACTAAACATTCGAAGGCGACTAGAGTCACCTTTTCGTCCTTTTCTCCACTCTTAAAACATGAAAAGGTCAAGTTCAGTTCCTTTGTCTTAAAATTTATTCGGCCACAATTCACATTTACCCAGTTAGATCTTGTTTGCATTAGCTTGAGTAGGCTTCTTTTTCGATGGCAACCTTTCCGGGGTTCACCAACCCAGGGATCCCCTCTGATGGAAGCCCTAGTCATTTCGCTCCTTTTTGGAATGTTGGTGCTCCTTACATGGCAACGTTGTCCCTCCCAGGGTTAACTGTTGGGTTGCCTATTTGGTTGTTCCCAACCTCTTTGGTCCCTGTCGTCTCAACTTCTGGTCAATCAGTCCCTCCACCTGAACAACATCATGTTGATTCTAAGATGGACCTCTCCCCTTCATCGCCTGCTTCTATGTCCTCATATTCTACTTCGCCTGGTGAAAGTCTCGATTCGAGTAACCAGGTGGCTAAGAAGAAGAAGAAGAAGACGAAGAAGAAGAAGTCTCCTAAGGGAGAGGCTAAAAGTGCAGCTACTCCCTTGAGTACACCTCCAACCGGGCCACCTTCTGCTCCTCCGCGGAAGGTCAAATTTCCTTGTAGATTATGTAAGGAGGACCATCTTCTTCGCGATTGTCCTAGCATTCCCGAGGTCTTAAAGGTATGGTCTCATGATCCGGCCCGCCCCTCATCGTCCTCTGGAGCTCACGGCGATGCTACCCTATCAGCTGGAAATGGTAAGGGAAAAGGGAAGATTCGAATCCCTTTTATTTGTAATTTGTAATTTGGATTATGAGAGCCTACTTGGATTCCAATGCTAGTGTTGTAGAAGAGTTGACACTCCCGTTCCTTTGCTCCAGCCGGTCACGATCCTCACGATCTCTGTGAATGGACACCTGCACATGCAAAGAACGACACGAATACAAGCATAAAATCCAATATATGCAATTATATATCGGTCAGAAAAGATATAACTCAAACATCATCACAATGAACAACAAGAACGGAACCATAATGATAGTCATCTATTATTGATAATCAACAAAGAAGAATACAACCATAGTTCTGACGTCAAATCCTCCTTTGGCTGGGTGATCAGCTACATATGTCTTGCAAAGCTTGTTGAGATTGGGAACAAGCCTCTCTCTCTTTGATTATTAATGCAAAGAAGACTCTTACAACAATCTCTCAAACTTCCGACAGTATAATTCTCCCTATGCTTGAACTTCATTAGAATGAACAGGAAGTCGGGGCTTCCAAGGGTGCCACTCCCGATGGAAGGCCAACATCTTGGAAGTGAGGATCCAATGCCCCCAGGACACTATGCACGACAACAGCATCACTAGATCCAGGCATGGGATAAGTGGCCACGTATTTGATCTGTGGTGGGGCAGATGCAACTGGTGGATGAAAACCAGGAGGGGATGTCAGCTGCGCAGGAGGGACCCGGGGACGAACGAACGATAATTGATCTATAGTCACGATTCTTCCATCGTGTGGAAAGAAAACCACACAGAAAAGTGAAGAGACAAGGGCCCCCATGGCATAAACATAGTCACGGCCAAGGAGAAGACTGAAATCTAAAGCACCTTGGGCAACCAATACGTTTATATAGACGGTTTTGCCTCCCAAAGTAATAGGGAACTTTGGAAGGATCCCTAATGGTTGACTAGTTCCTCCGTCAAAAGCCGTAAAATTCGACGCGACTGGCACAAGCTGTGGGGAACCCAAAGCTTGCCAAGTAGTGGCAGGCATAAGACTGACAGATGCACCCTCATCCAAAATAGTGCCAGGTATTGCCCTATTATAGGCGTGTACCGTGATCCAGAAAGGCACATGGGATGGAAGGCGGGAGGTAGTCAAACGACTCCAGTCGAAGGAAACGACTGAGCTACTTGGTGGGAGAATCGTATGATTGCCCCCCTACTCTAAAAGAACCGAAGCAGGACTCTCGGGAGTAGCTGGGATAGGAGAGTCATTTCCGGACTCAGGAGAATCTGAGGAGATGAGAAGAAGATGGGAATGATGCTCTTCCGAAACAGAGTGGTCGACGGGTGGTGAACTCAGGTCGACACTCTTTCCGACCAATGGTTGGTCTGGAACAGGCTTGGCACAACCAGGTTCAGGAAGAGGGGCCTAGACACGAGAAGAATTTGAATCAATATCTTTGTTAACAGGGGGACGATCTGCGACTCCAGAAAGACGCTGATAGCCAACGGGTAGTTGGGGTGAAGGAGCTGTAAGACTTTCCAAGACAACAGAGGCTTTATCCATGAGCAGACAAAGGTGAAGGGGATGATTGCCTTCACAAAGTCTACAAGGGAAAATCTTCCCTTTTCCCTTACCATTTCCAGCTAATAGAGTAGCATCGCTGTGAGCTTCAGAGGATGATAAGGGGAAGGCCAGATCGTGATACCATACTTCTAAGACCCTGGGAATGCCAGGACAATTGCGAAGAAGATGGTCCTCCTTACATAATCTACAAGGAAATTTGACCTTCTGCGGAGGAGCAGAAAGTGGCCCGGTTGGAGGTGTACTCGAGGGAGTAGCTGCACTTTTAGCCTCTCTGTTGTGGGGAAAAGTATCCAACACGGAATGACCCTATCCCACTCTAAGGGTGATAGTCCCTTAGCAACAGCTGAAGCAAAGCTATCTAAAGTTACTTCTTTATGACATGCAAGAGATGAAAGGAAGAGATCCACTTACCGATGTCTTGCGCAAATGGTCGATCCAATCTCCTCTATTTGCCGCTCGCTCCCAGCTCCAAGTCTTCTCACGGGCCCAGCTACACGAGATCCTGCGAACAAGACAAGAAAAGGAAACTACAAGAAGCATGCATTCATAATTGATTCAAGGATTAGCATAAATCAAATACGCAAGTAAGACAATACACCATTGAAACACATGCGAATAGAAGAACCTCAAATGCTTTATTAATATAAGGAAGTAAGGTTCAGGTGGTGATACAACCGTGAGAGGTCCAATCCAGCATCACCTTCCCGACGGAAAGAAATCTCCTCTTCACCTCCCTCAAGCAATCACCCAATACTCTCAACTGTAAACCAACAGCAATTCTTTGCACAAAATTTTGGCCTCTAGATCCCATGGGATGAGATCCTTATATAGAGTTTTGGAGTGAAGATAAGTCAGCTTGATGTGTGACTTGTTGTCTTCTTCAACTCCAGTTGTTCTTCAGTCCTTGAGTCCACTCGGAGTTTCTACCTTCCACTTGGAGTTTTAGAAGCTCTTTACTCATCATTAGGCGAATCTTCTGATCCAAGTGTCATTTTGGAAGCTTTCTGGGCACTGGCACATTGAGAAAAGATTCCTCCACATGTCAAAGTACGCCCAGCGCAGGTAGCCTTTGTTGCACTTGCTATGCAGCGCAGGTACACCATCGAGCTTTTGACATTCAGCGCAGATGCTTAGTGGAGCAGCTGCTTTGATCCAAAATTGACCTGTTTTTGAGTGTTTTTCAGTGGAGAACTGATCTGAAGTGCTGTGGTTTGCTGACCTTGTTCCTCTAGGGGTAGGAACAACATGTTTAGGGACTTTGGATCCCTCAGATTATTGACATTTCATGCTCCATGCTGTAAGGCACAAAAATGTCTATAACAGTTGCCCCCTAAAGTATGAGGTTGTTTATCGTGTGAAATGCTTTATTAGGAGGATCCGAAGTTCATTCAATCGTCGGGAGGTGACCTGTAACAAAATACAATACAATACATTATCTTTTCATACTTTCTTTTCATGATCTAGCTGATGCGGGCATTTCCCATGCTCAGCTTTATAAATACATTTGCTGTACATAAACAGACGATCGTCTGATAATAGACTGATAATTCTCTGCTTTTAATTATCATCCTTTTAGTAGGATGATCATCTGCTGCACATGTCTATGTTTTTATCTCCTGAATATATATCGCAGCCCGGATGGATGAAACTAGATCCGGGGTCTTCAAACTTGTCCGATCTTTACTCTAGTACAAGTCGATCCATGTGAGAATTTCTTGAAGTCGAACATGGAAAGACATCGCTTGATTACCAGTCAATAATGTAAACTGTTAACAAGCGCGAGAGGAATCACCGATAATGATGATGACCCTCAAGTTACTGCAGCACAATTCACGTGGCGTGAATATAGGATCTGGCGTCGAACACCACGCAAAGTCTCCCGGTCGAAGGTCATTAATGTATACCTATCGCCGGAAGTGAGAAACTTGCCATTGAGGCATGCAAGCTTCAAAGTACTGAGGGGGTGTTCCTAGATCAACTTCTTGGATAGTGAGCTGATGTCGACAAGAAGTGATCCGTCAAAGGAGGGCCTTAATGAATCCCACATCAGTGACACGGAACGGAGCTAGTGATGATGGTGAAAACGATCTGTGAAATATGATTCAGGGTGGCAGTCATGGAAGGATGAAAGATGATGTATGGTAGTGGATGGGACCCGGTTGACACTTTCTGAATGACATCTCTTGAACATATAACGACACTGATGTGATGGATTGGTAGCATTACTCCATGTATGGATGGTATGGCGAGACCATGGTGAAGGGACCGGTGAATGATAATAACCCAACCCGATATTTACGGAGGCAAAAGTGTCATGTTCAAGAGCGACTTGCTACCATTAAGCTTTGAGGTTCTTCCCAATTTTTCCCCAGTCATTTCTGACCAGTACCTCTTTATTTTTGTCAAGCTTGAGGAGGATAACATATGCTTGTTCTATAACCTGCCCTTCGGGCAAGCCCATCGCTATGTTTTAACGAGCTTAACGATAGGGAAACTCGTTCTCGTCTAAAGACAAGTTTGTCGCTATCTAATATTTTTAACGAGCCCAGCAACAAAGACAACTCGGTCCTTTTCATCTTTAGAGAGTCTGAAAAGGGTACATAAAGTGGACTCCAGGGGTCCTTTTTCGTCATCTAATCCCTTAAGTCCGAAAAAGTATAAAACAATACAGAAGGGATGAATGTTCGATATCTTTATCGAGCCGAACTAGACAAGCGCTCGATCTTTTTGTGCAATAATCCCTCAGGTCCAAAAAGATTAAAATCTAGAGGAGGGATAGCTCTTCCGGTCCTTTTTAACGAGCTGGAAGGCCAAAACTCGGCAAACTTTTCATATTTTACGAGTCAGTGAAAAGAGCTCAAAGAAGACTCGTATTTTGAGGAACGAGTGATAAACAGGGATAGCAGCAGATTCCAGGTACAGGTTGGAATTTTCCAATCACGGCAGTGTCACAAGGATGGCTAGGTGAAATCACTCTTCGCAGCTGTTCCTCAAAATAGGTAAACAATCAAGTGGATGTGAATGATCGGCCAAATGAAAAGTGGAGGTGACGGCGCACAAACACGACCAAGGCTTTTATGGCTGATGAATCTATGGTCTCAAATGGTTATTTACTGGTTCATTTTTTCTGGATGAGCTTGAACTCTGGGGGAAGCTTGCTCGCAGGTGCATTTATTTTTTAATGAGCATGAACTCGTGCTAAAACTGCTCGATTTTGCATTTATTTTTTAACGAGCATGAACTTTGCCAAAACTGCTCGTTCTTTTGCATGCCCCCAGCATCATAATAACGCATGTCAAAGGAGGGTGCCCCCCAAGCTTCATTGCATTCAACTTGGTGGTTGGAATGAAGGTTTACCTTTGAATTTTGAAAAGGGGATTTGTTTCATTTTTTAATGAGGTTGACACAATAAAAGAACTATCCTCATGATTCCTTGTTTCATTTTTTAACGAGGTTGACACGAGATAAGAACCCTCCTCGGAGCCCACTATATTTACAGTATTTCCATTAGGGCGATGATCCATGCTGACAAAATATTTAGGAATCTTCCGAATCCATTGGATATAGAAGATTTCATATTGTAGGTTTCCACTGTGGCTACTTCCGCCAGACTACCCGCCGGCGGTAGGGCAAAAGTACCCATTAAGGCAGGGTATTTTAGGAGACCTACTCCAACATTTTGGAGCGATTGATTACTTTCATGGATCATTGTGCTGCTTCCCGTAACTTGAGAACTGTTGGGGAGAAATGTTTGTTGGTCGACGATTGTAATTTTTCCTTGAAAAGGAAATACAATCCTCCTGAAGTAGGTCGACACAACTGCAGCCATGGCATATATCCAAGGCCTTCCCAGTAGGATGTTGTAATCGAGGTTTCCGTCGATTACTTCCACATCAACTTCTATTGTTTTGCCCCCCAGTTCAACTTGCAAGTTACTTAAAATCCCGTATGGAGTGTATGATCGTCCATCAAATGCTTTTAATGTCGTTGACGATTTTGACAAGGGTGGTGAGCCTAAATTTTTCCAGCAACTCATCGACATAAGACATGTAGATGCCCCCTCATCAATAATTGTTCGATGAACAGTTTTGTTGAGGGCTTTCACTTGAATAAGGAAAGCTAGTTGAGCTGGTAACTGAGGGTCATATCCTTTATGATCAAAGGCCACAAGATTGGAATCCATTGGGCCAATCCCACTTATCGCTGATAGTAAAGCTTGCTCTTGGGAGGGGCAATTTTGCGGTACCTCAAGTGTCGACATAGCGGACGGCGATTGGGCTAGGTCCTCTACTATATTATAATTCTGTGCTATTTTTGCAGGAGGATTAAATGTTGATTTGTGTACTACTCCCTTTGGCGACTTTATCATTGGTTCAGGAATGATGGGTGGCACGACTTTGGTCAAAGTTGTTGTTGAACTACTAGGTTGTTTATTTGCCTTGTTGTTCAACTGCTTTGGATTCCTGTAATATTTATGCCTTGTCAAAGCATTATTCTGTTGCTTTGAGGTGGACAACATAAGCACTTGGGATCGGGAAGCATTTTGATTAGCAACAAGATTTTGTCTTGGATTAGGAAATGGATCAGTCAATACTGCTGGGGTTTCTAAACTCTTGAAGAGTTTCTTAACTTCAGCTATATGTGGACAATCTTTTGTCCAATGATCCTCATCGCATATATGACACCCTGTCGGGGGTTTCCCTTTCCTTTTCTTTTTCTTCTTGCCCCCTGGTTGCTTCAGTTGTTTGCCCTTGTCGGTCGACATGGCATTTACTTCTGAGGCAAGAAGTTCCTCATTTGCATTTTGACTAGAAATTTTGCGTTTGCCAGTCACGCCATTACTGGCGTGAGAGTCAGTATTCGATTTAGCAGGGGGAGGAATTGAAAATTCAGGTCTAGGGGCGTCAGGTATTTTGTCGTAGAGCATGCCAGACTGAGTATATACTAAGTCTAAATATTGAGCGTGAGCAATGACTTGCTCCTCTGTTACGACTCCTCCCTTGGCCACATCTTCTGTTATAGCTGGAAGTAATGACTTTATAAACCATTCAGCTAACAGCTGATCGGGAACGTAAGTTTTCACCATCCTACGACGATGACGCCACTCATGTATATGATCAGATATGTGAGTAGCTGTCGTTTGTTTGAAGTTGGTCAGTATTTTGGTTCCTGTTTCATACCTGATTGGTAATTGAAAATGGGTTAAGAAAGTCGTGGCTAAGATGCTAAAATTGTCGAAAGAGGCTCTTGGCAATTCAATATACCATTTAGCCGCTGGACCTGTCAATGCCCTCTGAAAAAGGCGAAGTCTTATCGAGTCATCGTTTAGAGTGTTCGATGAACACCACAGATGAAAAGTCATGACGTGATTCGACGGGTCTTCACCTGGATTTCCATTGAATTTAGGAATGTCCGATGGAAGTTTATGCGGAATCGCTGGCCACCAAGGGGCATAAGCAATTGGATCATTCGTCAGCCGGTTTAGATCTGGTAATTCTAGAGTTGCTACAAAGGGCAACTGTTGGTTCAGGTTAGGCGAAGCGTATCCAGGATAAGATGGTATCGCCTGAGTAATGGGTCTTTGCAGACCAGCATAATGCTGACAACTTTGACAAAGTTGATGGGCATAACCATTATAGCATGGTTTCCCATTACTTACAAAGACTTGTTGCTCAGGTCCTTGATATGATTGCTGGAATGGCGGTTGTTGAGATTGAACCAGCTCTGGTTGTTGGACCATTTGCTGTTGACCAATATTGGATGATTGACCAAGATGAGGAGTCACAGTACTTGTTTGAGCCTGAGTCGCTCCAGATAAGGAGGCACTACCCTGAGATTGTGATTGAGCCGTTGAGCCAAGAGGCTGTTGTATTGCAACCTGAGAAACTTGGGGTTGACATACAACAGGTAGCGCTTGTACTTGCGACGCATTCACCATAGCAGGTGTGGTGGGAATATTCGACATAGGGTGCACTGGTTGCATTGAATATACAACCCCTGGTTGTTGAGGTAGTATTGGTACCCAACCGCTGGATGTAATTCCAGTTTGACCTGAACCTTGTTGTAAACTCCCATATGGTTGTTCTCCGGGAGGGAACAATGAAAGAGCATACTGCCCTCCATATGGTGGAAATCCAGTACTTAAAGGGTAAATTGGCCTTTGGAGACACATTGGATCAATTTGTTGAGTTTCAACATTAGAAATACCAGATGATAATCCGGATGAAGAAATAGGAACTAACCACATCGTTGTCCCTGATGGGACTCCGGCTTGTTGTTGACAATTTGCCGGGACAGATGGTATACCAGCGAACATCGTTGGAGTAGCAGCAGGAGGTTCTACTGCTGCTGTGTCAGACGACACAGTCCTAGATGTCGACGGTTGTTCAGACATATCTAGTCTATCCAAAAGATTTCTTAGCGATTCTACAAGAACTTGCGATGCCAAAAGACTAACTTCGAAGATCAACGCAGGAATAGGAGGTGATTATGTTCCGTTTAAAATGAATTTTATTATGACGACGCTTTTAGACACAACTTGCTTTTTCACTTTTTAAGAGTCGAGAAAAAGCTAAAGATGACTCTAGTCTCCTTCGATGTATTAACGAGCCCGAAGTGACAAATGCTCGGATGGAATTTTTCAGTTATAGAGTTTGAAAAAGGCCAAAAGAAACTACTCTGGAGTTCTAGGCAGAGGGTGTGCCAAACCTTTCGCGAAACCACAGAATACGTTTTACGGTACGAGTGGTCGATCTTCGTGAATGCTGTGTTCACTGCATCGCAATCAGTAGGGCGGCCGACACGGCTTCCTATGGATAAAGGCTTTGTTCCTACAGGGGTCCCCCAATATACGCGATGGTACGCGGGAGCTCAAGTCCGTATTAGTGCTATCGTCCCTAAGGAGGAATCACCCACCTTCGTAGAGATCGACAGTCACTATGTTTAACGACTTCGGTTCACGTCTCTACCTAGACCTCTACTGTGTTTCGTTATGTTTCAAAGCGTTGTTAGGTAAATTCAGTTCGTTTTAGGTTGATCTTGCTTAGAAGTTTGCCTTTATGGATCACCACGTGATGTATGATACAACTCCTAAATGCAGTCTAAGAATGATAAGCAAGCTTTTTCAATTCTTTCAACTTATGAAAATCTTAACTACTGAGGGAAAAGAAAGACATCATCTTTTCAAACAGATCATAGAGCACACACTGATGCACTTTTCCTAAATCGACATGCAAACTGTCAAAATGCACATGCACAATGCAAGTATTTCTTTTCTTCTTCCTTAATGTTGATGTATTACAAAAAGAAAGCTGTTGTATAATTTCGAATTCAATTTCAAGTGAAAGAAAACAAGTTTTTGTCCAATAATCAAAAGAACACCTTAATATTCACTCGTTTCAACACAAGAAATACTGAAATTCGAACCATATAACGAAAGCAAATGCTCAAGCAGCTATGAACCGTAATAAACCAGCTCTTAGAATCACAACGACACTTTATCACAGGTCTAGATTCAAGAGGTCACAACAAGACTAGTTCACTTTCGCTACGAGAAACTGTGAATGAAAGCAAGAAATACAATAAGAACAATCACGGTTTCTTCATACAACTGAGGCGAAATGAAGGCAAAGAAAGGTAGTTTCAGCTGGTTATACAGGTTGACAACAGGCTACAAAAACAAAATTGAAAACTGGGAAACAGACAGTGGGGAACCCCAGTTGCACAAGGCAAAACTGGATCAGCGCAGGTGCTGCACTGTCAATCTGACATGCAGTGCAGGTAGCCCCTTAGGGACCTGCGTTGCAGCGCAGGTAGCCTTTGCTGCAGCTGCACTGAAGAGACAACTCTCGTCTCTCTCAGATTCCGGGTCACAGTTTGCTCAAAAATCAATGGTTTTTGGCCAAATCAGAGGCTATCAGTCAAGTATACACTAGAGGATGATTAAGGAAGATGAACACTATCACAAAGAGCTAAAAAGAGTCCTAGTGGATGAGCTCTTCAAATCATAAACATGCCCAACACTGAGCTAGAGTAGTTGCCCTCTACTTTGCATTCGAAGTATTCGAATGCAGTTCGATTCGGTACTCCCTTTGTTTAGGAAATGAATAGCAAGAAACACAAGCTACCAACAAGACACGATCCCCAGTGGAGTCGCCAGTCTGTTGTGGGGAAAAGTATCCAACACGGAATGACCCTATCCCACTCTAAGGGTGATAGTTCCTTAGCAACAGCTGAAGCAAAGCTATCTAAAGTTACTTCTTTATGACATGCAAGAGATGAAAGGAAGAGATCCACTTACCGATGTCTTGCACAAATGGTCGATCCAATCTCCTCTATTTGCCGCTCGCTCTCAGCTCCAAGTCTTCTCACGGGCCCAACTACACGAGATCCTGCGAACAAGACAAGAAAAGGAAACTACAAGAAGCATGCATTCATAATTGATTCAAGGATTAGCATAAATCAAATACGCAAGTAAGACAATACACCATTGAAACACATGCGAATAGAAGAACCTCAAATGCTTTATTAATATAAGGAAGTAAGGTTCAGGCGGTGATACAACCGTGAGAGGTCCAATCCAGCATCACCTTCCCGACGGAAAGAAATCTCCTCTTCACCTCCCTCAAGCAATCACCCAATACTCTCAACTGTAAACCAACAGCAATTCTTTGCACAAAATTCCGGCCTCTAGATCCCATGGGATGAGATCCTTATATAGAGTTTTGGATTGAAGATAAGTCAGCTTGATGTGTGACTTGTTGTCCTCTTCAACTCCAGTTGTTCTTCAGTCCTTGAGTCCACTCGGAGTTTCTACCTTCCACTTGGAGTTTTAGAAGCTCTTTACTCATCATTAGGCGAATCTTCTGATCCAAGTGTCATTTTGGAAGCTTCCTGGGCACTGGCACATTGAGAAAAGATTCCTCCACATGTCAAAGTACGCCTAGCGCAGGTAGCCTTTGTTGCACTTGCTATGCAGCGCAGGTACACCATAGAGCTTTTAACATTCAGCGCAGATGCTTAGTGGAGCAGCTGCTTTGATCCAAAATTGACCTGTTTTTGAGTGTTTTTCAGTGGAGAACTGATCTGAAGTGCTGTGGTTTGTTGACCTTGTTCCTCTAGGGGTAGGAACAACATGTTTAGGGACTTTGGATCCCTCAGATTATTGACATTTCATGCTCCATGTTGTAAGGCACAAAAATGTCTATAACACTCTCCCTTAGGAGACTTCTTCTTCTTCGTCTTCTTCTTCTTCTTCTTATCCACCTGGTTACTCGAATCGAGACTTTCACCAGGTGAAGTAGAAGATGAGGACATAGAAGCAGGTGAAGAAGGGGAGAGGTCCACCTTAGAATCAACATGATGTTGTTCAGGTGGAGGGACTGATTGACCAGAAGTTGAGACGGCAGGGAACAAAGAGGTTGGGAACAACCAAACAGGAAACCCAACAGTTAACCCTAGGAGGGACAACGTTTCCATGTAAGGAGCACTAACATTCCCAAAAGGAGCAGAATGACCAAGGTTTCCATCATAGGGGATCCCTGGGTTGGTGAGCCCCGGAAAGGTTGCCATCGAAAAAGAAGCCTACTCAAGCTAACGCAAACAAGATCTAACTGGGTAAATTTGAATCGCGACCGAATAAATTTTAAGACAGGAATTGAACTTGACCTTTTCATGTTTTAAGAGTCGAGAAAAGGACGAAAAGGTGACTCTAGTCGCCTTCGAATGTTTAGTGAGCCCGAAGTGACAAATGCTTAGGTGAGCCTTTTCTTTTAGGGAGTCTGAAAAGGATCAAAAGTGACTACTCTGGAGAAACTAGGCAAAGGGTTTACCAAACAAATCTGTAAAAATGCATATACACCTTGGCAATCATATGAAAACCAAGGACTTTCCGTACGGTAGTCAATCTTCCCGAATGCTGTGTTCAGTGCGTTACGGCTTGTAAGGCGGTAGACACGGCTTCTTGTGGATAAAGGATGATAACCTAGTGGGGTCTCCCCATATACTCGACGGTACGTGGGAGCACAAATCCATGCTAGAACACTATTGAGTCACAAAAGGAGGAATCACCCAACCTTATTGTGAAACAACAGTGACTAGGTTTAACGACGCTAGAACACGTCTCTAACCTAGACCTCTAGATGTATGCGTTAAGTTCCAATGCATTTTTAGATTCATTCAGTTCATTTTACAGTTGATCTTTGATTAGGTTTCAGTTTCCAGGTCCTACCGTATGTAATCTCTCACAATTTCCTAAATGCAAACTATATGCCAAAATATATCATTTCATTCGATGAATGCGAACTACGGGAGAGTTGAGACCTTTCAATCAAACAAAATGATCATAAAACAACCAACAATGACTCTAATGTAGCTAATGGCAATAAACGAAACTCTTTTTTTTTTTTTTTTTTAAATGACTAATCGCTAATAACAATGAAAAACTCTAATTTCCATTAACTAATGCAATGCAAAAGAGATTGTTCGTTTTCTTTTCAATGGCAAAATGCACTAAACAAATTTTGAGAGATAATAACAAAGAGTAAAAAGACAAATTTCACTCAATGAAAATACAATCAAGTCTGAAACACCAAGGCAATCTTTCAAACCAAGAAAAATCACAAAGACCTCAATGAGCTATGTGATCTAAGCCCAAATGAAGCCAAGCGAAATCCAAGAGAAAAAGAGGTAAATCGCTCGAATAACACAATAAAAAGCTTTAACAATCACTGAATAAGTGCAAGAGAGTAACCAAAAAGTCGATTAGACCAACAGAAGGCCAAAACTCCTAAGGAAGGCTCGATGCACAAAGCCACTAGATGCTCTAGGGCTAGAATATGAAATCGATGGAAAGTGGCAAACACCCAAAGGATGAAGGTCAAAAACCAGTCAAACAAAGCTCTGACACACTCTAATAGTTGAAAAAGATGTGACCAGACAGAAATCCAAGCTCAGAAGACTTCAAAACAAGAAAACTAGAAATGTTCACAGGCCTGACGCGACTGTCAGGCTGTAACTCGCGCTTTTAAGGGATTAGCGCGAGTTGCTTTTATGCAACATGCACCCACTGGCATGACTGTCAGGGAAAAAATCGCGCTAATCAAGTTTGCTAGCTTAAAAATAAAAACAAGCAGTCCAGGGCTTGATCAATAGTATCCAGACAGACCAGGCAACAAGAAACAACTTCAAAATTCAACCCAGAAAGCTTACGTAAGCAAGAAAAACAAGAGAAAACCAAAGTGCAAGACAAACCCCAAGCTGTTCGGTTCATAAACCAAACCGGAGATTGACTGAAGTGGCGTTGATCTACTTCGCTAATGCATAGCAATAGCGTTTCGAAGGCTACCTGGTCGTACTTCAGGCTCCATCCAAAGTTTACGAATCAAACAACAAATAGCTTCCCTAGTGGAGTCGCCAAATTGTTGGAGAGGTAAATCCCCTATGTAGACAAAGGCGATCCCCACTAGCCCAAAATGGGTCTAGCAACAATCAAACAATGCTATCACGCAAGTTCCTAATTGCAAATTAAATGTGGATTATGAGAGCCTACTTGGATTCCAACGCTAGTGTTGTAGAAGAGTTGACACTCCCGTTCCTTTGCTCTGGACGGTCACAATCCTCACGATCTCCATGAATGGACACCTGCACATGCAAAGAACAATACGAATACAAGCATAAAATCCAATAGATGCAATTATATATCGGTCAGAAAAGATATAACTCAAACATCATCACAATGAACAACAAGAATGGAACCATAATGATAGTCATCTATTATTGATAATCAACAAAGGAGAATACAACCATAGTTCTGACGTCAAATCGTTCTTTGGCTGGGTGATCAGCTACATATGTCTTGCAAAGCTTGTTGGGATTGGGAACAAGCCTCTCTCTCTTTGATTATGAATGCAAAGAAGACTCTTACAGCAATCTCTCAGACTTCTGACAGTATAATTCTCCCTATGCTTGAACTAGCTTGTCAAATGCAACAGAACAAGCTTTTATAGATGGAGGAGGAGGAAGAGATACAATGAATCCAGACATCCATGGGGTTAGCATTATCCTCGAAAATCTATTATGGATAGAGATATGATGAATCCCAACATCCATGAGATTGCCATTATCCTTAAAAAACTTCATGAGTCGAAAGGAAAAAACTTTCGGGCGTGCATTTGTTAAAAAGCTTTCCCAAACTTGGTTGGCGTGGGTATAACTCTGAGATAGCGTGCCAACTCGCACGCCCTCTTTGGAGGATTTCCCCAATTGGCGCGGGTAATACACTGTGGATCCGTGCTAATGGAAAAAGGGGACTTTTTAAGGATATTCTGCAGGAGATGTCTTGAAGGCATATGAAGTCCATACATAGGGGAACATAATGCAAGTGTTTTCAAGTTATGTCACTTCTCACAAGTCCCAGAATGAGTCCTCCAAAGTGCGGGAAAGGGGTAACAGGGACGGTGACAAATGGTGACAAATTACTGTGTAACAGATGCCCCCTAAAGCATGAGGCCCGAGAGAGAGAGAGGGGTGAAATGCTTTACAAGAACACATGCAGCTGCCACCGGAGAATCTACATAGAGAGGTACAACTGATAGCTCAAGTACATGATATATGTGGTATGGGCACAACCATCCATAACAGAGTACATAATAATCTAGATCCAAGGTATGGGCGTAGCCATCCGGTGAGGATCGATGAATAGACTCAGGCATGGTTGCAACCATCTAGTGAATGAGTCATGTAACAATAATCCATAAAAACATAGCCTAGATTCCAACAGACAAAATCCAGGGTCTTGCACTCCATCTCGACCCGAACAAAAGTACAAGTTCAAGCATGTGAATACATGAGTTGAAGTCGAACATGCATGAACATCGTCTAATTACCAGTCAATAATGAAAACTGTTAACGGACGGGAGAGGTACCACCAATAATGACAATGGCCCTCAAGGTACTATAGGTACAATCTACGGCATGTGAATCAGTGAGCTGGCGTCGAACACCCATAGAATCATTCGATCGAAGGCCAATGATGAAAACCTCACGTCAAACACGAAGAACCTGCCATTGAGGCATGTAGGTTCCAAGGCACTGGAAGGGAGTCTCTAGATCAGCTTCCTAGATAATGAGCTGAAGTCGACTGGAAGTGACCTTGATCGAAGTTGGGCCATAGTGTTTCCCACATCATCGACACGAGACAGAGGAAGAATGTTGTGGTGAATCAGAATTATGCGAGCTATCAGAGGGAGGTTGTTATTCTACAGAGGTCAACTTCTCTTGAACATATCAGCGGCACGACAATGGACTTGGCAGTATTTGATATCAATGGATCAAAGGTCATGGTGACGAGGCAATGAGCAAATGAGAGGTCAAACAGGATCACCCAAATCCACGGAGGCAAGTGAAAAACAAGATGAGATGTCCCCACCCAGACACGAAAGCAGACAAGTGCCATGTTCAAGAGTGACATACTGCCGACATGACAATAATTATGGTTCCATTTTCCCCCACCATTTCTGGCGAGTACCCCAGTTATTTTTATTAACAAGCTTGATGGGGATAGCATATGCTTGTAAAGCATCATCTCAACGAACTCCAATGTCATCAAGTTTTAACGAGTCTGACATAGGAAGATCTTGGCGTCTTTTCATGTTTAGAGAGTTTGAAAAGACAACAAAAAAGAAAACTCCAAGGGTGTCCTTTTTCGTAAAGTTGTGTCTCTCGAGCCCGAAAAAGTATAAAACAATGCTCAGAAGAACCGCCCGACCATTACGATCGAGGAGTACTTTTCATGAGTAGTGATTTCGACCTAAAAAAGTAAAAAAGCGATCGAAACCACGTCGCTTCGTAACCGTTAACGAACCTGAAAGGACAAGGGTCCAACAATCTTTCATTTTTACACGGTCGGAAAAGAGTTTAAGGACGACCGCCTCTTATTTACGTTTAACAAGTCAAGAGGGATAACTCAACGATATTTTCACATTTAAACGGTCGGAAAAGAGCTGAAAGTAGACCTCCATTTTTATTCTCTTTAACGAGTCAAAAAGGAAAAATACTCAGCTATTTTTTCATCTTTTACGAGTCAGAAAAGAGCTTAAAAGGAGACTCGTCCTGGAGGAATGAGTGGTATAAAGGGTAGCAACTGGTTCCGGTAATGGTGGAACTGCTCAAAACATATAATGGTCAAGAGGCTGGCTAATAAAACCACTCATCGCTGCAGTTCCTCAGGAAAGGATAAACAACCAAGTGAAAGCATATGATCAGCTAAAGAGATGGTGTCGATGGAATGAAACAACCAAGGTTCATCTAGCAAAATGTAGCGGATAGGCGGCAATCACAAGATGTAAATTAGGTATGGGTTCATTTTTACACAAGCTTGAACCATGGAGAACTCTGCTTGGATTCGGTTTCATGTTTACACAAGCTTGAAACGAAAAACTATGCTTGTTATGAGTTCGCATGCCCCCAGCATAATGACGCAAAATGAGGTACATGCCCCCCAAGCTTCATTGCATTCAACAAAGTGGACGGAATGAAGGTTCAATCTCGAGATCTATGAAAGACTCGACTTGTATTTTACGATATCTTAATCAAAAGACTCGATGGGAAAGGAGGAATTGTTTCATTTTTTAATGAGGTTGACCTAGGAAAAGAACTATCCTCATAACCCTTATTTCATTTTTTAATGAGCTTGACATAGGAAAGGAACCATGCTCCAACTGAACTTCATCATAATGAATAAGAAGTTGGTTCTTCCAAGAATGCCACTCCCGATGGAAGGCCAACATCTTGGAAGTCAGGGTCCAATGCCCCCAGGACACTATGCACGACGGCGGCATCACTAGATCCAGGCATGGGATAAGTGGCCACGTATTTGATCTGTGGTGGGGCAGATGCAACTGGTGGATGAAAAACAGGAGGGGATGTCAACTGCGCAGGAGGGACCCGGGGACGAACGAACGATAATTGATCTATAGTCACGATTCTTCCATCGTGTGGAAAGCAAACCACAAGGAAAAGTGAAGAGACAAGGGCCCCCATGGCATAAACATAGTCACGGCCAAGGAGAAGACTGAAATTTAAAGCACCTTGGGTAACCGATACGTCTATATAGATGGTTTTGCCTCCCAAAGTAATAGGGAACTTTGGAAGGATCCCTAATGGTTGACTAGTTCCTCCGTCAAAAGCCATCAGATTCGGTGCAACCGTCACAAGCTGTGGGGAACCCAAAGCTTGCCAAGTAGTAGCAGGCATAAGACTGACAGATGCACCCTCATCCAAAATAGTGCCAGGTATCACCTTATTATAGGCGTGTACCGTGACCTAGAAAGGGACATGGGATGGAAGGCGGGAGGTGGTCAAACGACTCCAGTCGAAGGAAACGACTGAACTACTTGGTGGGGTATCGTATGATTGCCCCCTGCTCTAAAAGAACCGAAGCAGGACTCTCGGGAGTAGCTGGGATAGGAGAGTCATTTCCGGACTCATGAGAATCTGAGGAGATGAGAAGAACATGGGAATGATGCTCTTCCGAAACAGAGTGGTCGACGGGTGGTGAACTCAAGCCGACACTCTTGCTGACCAATGGTTGGTCTGGAACAGGCTTGGCACAGCCAGGTTCAGGAAGATGGGCCTGGACACGAGAAGAATTTGAATCAATATCTTTGTCAACAGGGGGACAATCTACAACTACAGAAAGACGTTGATAGCCAACGGGTAGTTGGGGTGAAGGAGCTGTAAGACTTTCCAAGACAACAAAGGCTTTATCCATGAGCGGACAAAGGTGAAGGGGATGATTGCCTTCACAAAGTCTACATCGGATTCGAATCTTCCCTTTTCCCTTACCATTTCCAACTAATAGAGTAGCATCGTTGTGAGCTTCAGAGGATGATAAGGGGCAGGACGGATCGTGAGACCATACTTCTAAGACCCTGGGAATGCCAGGACAATCGCGCAGAAGATGGTCATCCTTGCATAATCTACAAGGAAATTTGAGTTTCCGCAGAGGAGCAGAAGGTGGCCCGATGGGAGGTGTACTCGAGGTAGTATCTGCACTTTTAGCCTCTCCCTTAGGAGACTTCTTCTTCTTCGTCTTCTTCTTCTTCTTCTTAGCCACCTGGTTACTCGAATCGAGACTTTCACCAAGCGAAGTATAAGATGAGGACATAGAAGCAGGTGAAGAAGGGGAGAGGTCCACCATAGAATCAACATGATGTTGTTCAGGTGGAGGGATTGATTGACCAGAAGTTGAGACGGCAGGAACCAAAGAGGTTGGGAACAACCAAACAGGCAACCCAACAATTAACCCTGGGAGGGACAACGTTGCAATGTAAGGAGCACCAACATTCCCAAAAGGAGCGAAATGATCAGGGTTTCCGTCAAAGGGGATCCCTGGGTTGGTGAAACCCGGAAAATTTGCCATCGAAAAAGAAGCCTACTTAAGCTAACGCAAACAAGATCTAACCGGCTAAATGTGAATCGTGGCCGAGTAAATTTTAAGACAAAGGAACTGAACTTGACCTTTTCATGTTTTAAGAGTCGAGAAAAGGACGAAAAGGTGACTCTAGTCGTCTTCGAATGTTTAGTGAGCCCGAAGTGACAAATGCTCAGGTGAGCCTTTTCTTTTAGGGAGTCTGAAAAGGATCAAAAGTGACTACTCTGGAGAAACTAGGAAAAGGATTTACCAAACAAATCAGTAAAACTGCATATACACCTTGGCAATCATATGAAAACCAAGGACTTTCCGTATGGCAGTCAATCTTCCCGAATGCTGTGTTCAGTGCGTTACGGCTTGTAAGGCGGCAAACACGGCTTCCTGTGGATAAAGGATGATAACCTAGTGGGGTCTCCCCATATACTCGACGGTACGTGGCAGCACAAATCCGTGCTAGAACACTATTGAGTCACAAAAGGAGGAATCACCCAACCTTAATGTGAAACAGCAGTGACTAGTGTCACGCGGAATAAGTCGATCTTGCAGACAAGATAGACCTTCCTAAAATCTAAAGAAGACATAATGACAAGAAAACCAACCAGACACTACCTTTCTCTAAATATGCTTTGATAAACAATAGCAAACAAGTGTTTTTAGGGCCTACCGTAGGTCCAACACAATCTTGTGGATGCCCTCGCTTCTTCGATCCAAATGAGCTCCTTTCCGCGAATCTGCAAACACAAACAAGACAAACAAATTAAATAGCACCTGAAAAGCCAATTTCATAAAACATTTTAACATTAAAGTCAAGGAGTCCATGAAACAAATAACATGAGATACTTGTTGAGAAAAATGAGTTTGATTGTATTAATTCAAAATAAGAAGAACTTTACAACCTTTGCCTTGACGCTATACAAGCTCCTCCTAGGGTCCTGCAAGAAGTCTCCTCTACATTGACAAGTTTCACTCACTCCCCAATGAAGCCAAAAAGATGTGTGATCTCTCCTCTTAAGCTCAACTAGGAAGTCTTGATTTCACCAGCATTTACCCTAAAAAATGTTCAGCTTCTAACCTCTCTAGCAACCAGCCCAATGCCTGTATTTATAGTGCAATGGAGGGAGGTTACTAGGTCCTCCTTCAAAGGGATAAAGCCCTCCTTCAAAGGGATAGCTCCTCTCATCAAGGGATTAGCTCCTTCTCTTTTGGGATACATGAACCACCTCAGAGCGAACAATCCACATCAAAATTCCTTCTAGAAACTTCTAGAATTAACCCAAAGTGAGTTTTTTAAGATAAAACTTGCGCCTTCTGACTTTCACAGGGGTCCGCACCTACACTGTTAGGGACAGAGCGGGCAGGTCCACAGTTTTTGTACACAGAAGGTGCGGGATAGCAGGTGACCATGAGAGAAAGTGCGTAACCAGAGTTACATTGATTTTTAAAGTCTTTCTCTCATTTCCAAAGCTTTATTTGAAGAACTGAGGTCTGAGACTTACTTAGGAGGACAGCACAAGTGATGATAGACCCATACTGACTGCAAATAATCATGGTGACAATATTTTTGTGTAACAGATTGCCCCCTAAAGTGCGAAGTCTGTAGTAGATGAGGATTTCTTATCATTTAGGATGAGTGAATTACTTTATCATTTCGAGGATCATCTTGTGGAGAGCCCGGTTGGAACCTATAAAAAACAATCAATGCAAGATATATATATGAGATCATATCATCGCTGAGGTAGGCATTCCCATACTCAGATCAAAACTGACTAGAAAAACTAACTACTGCTCTAATACAGGAATGATCTTGTAAAACATCACAAGTAAAGACTCATGTGGACACAGTATGGACGCAGCCATCTGTTTATGAATAGTCCATTATATAATGAATACAAAATTCCTCGCAGCTTGGATTGTGGAAAGTAGATCCAGGGTCTTCATTTCTACTTCCCGAAATAGTATGATTCTATCCATGTGAATGAATGTGTTGATGTCGAACATGGTAGAAACCACTTGATTACTAGTCAATGATGTAAACTATTAACAAGTGTGAGAGAAACCACCAGTAATGTCAATGGCCCTCAAAGTACCCAGTACAATCCATGAGATGCGAATAAATGTGTTGATGTCAGCATGTCACAGAATCCTTTGATCAAAATTCAATGATGTAAACTGTCGTCAAAGGTGAGAAACCTGCCATTGATGCATACAGATCTCAAGGTACTGATGATTCCTAGATCATCTTTCTAGATAATGAGCTGATGTCGATAGAAAGCGATCCATCGTAGGCAAGCCCACAACACGAAATCATAGATCAAGTTGAAGAAATTTAGTTGCAAGGACTGACTCAGGGATGGTCAAGATGGATGACAGATATTTCGCAAATGAATGGCTTATTGGCAGTGACCTCTTGAACACATAACGACACGACAGATGGCTTGGTGACAATTGACCCAAAGTTAATACCCAAAAACTGGCTGAATATTTCCAATGTGGTTTGATCAACTGTTAGGCAAAGGATTTCCCAACCCAGGTGAATGAAAGTGTCGTGTTCAAGAGTGGTTACAAAGTATGACAAACAGGCTCATTTTTCTCTCTTTTCGCCCACCATTTCTGGCAAGTACCTCTTTATTTTTGAGAAGCTTGAGGAGGATAACATTTGCTTGATTATAAGCTCATCCTTCGGATGAGTCCAACTTAGTTTAAATTCGAACCCTAAGAAGGAGTGGTTCGTTCCTGTTTGTAATTGAACAGGCCCTTTACTGTGAAATTTTAACGAGTCTAGCATAGGAGAAACTCAGTGTTTTTCAATTTTAGAGAGTCTGAAAAAACTTAAGAAGACTCTAGGGTTGACCTTTTTCGTAAATTTGTGTCTCCCAAGCCCAAAAAAGTATAAAATAATACTTGAGAGAACTGCTTGATCTTTTACAACCAAGGAGTACTTTTCGTCATCAGTGCCCTTGACCCAAAAAAGTAAAAAAGCGATCAATGACACGTCATTTTATAACCAATATCGAATTTGAAACGACAAAAATCCGGCAATCTTTTCATGTTTTTACGGTCGGAAAAGAGCTGTAAGTGGACCATCTTTTAATTCCATTTTAATGAGTTTAAAAGAAACACTCGGCAATCTTTTCATGTTTTAGGAGTCATAAAAGAGCTTAAAGATGACTCTACATGTTTTTCTGTCGAAAATGGTATATTTCGCCTGAATAATCCTTTATTCTGCACAAAAACACAAACATTACTCATACCTGTTTGAAATGGATAAAAACATCGCAAAATATCTTTTCAAAGTGAAACATAAACAAATTTGTGATTTATTTACTCAAAAAACTTATAAAAAGGGCCTTTGTCAATTCATTTTTACCGTTTGAGTTTGGGTGAGAAAATAGTGCTTTTGCTCAGAAAACTTCCCGTGAAGATTGCGGAAAATCCAACCGTCGGAATCGAGTGCCGTCTTCTCCAGGTAATCCACATCATCCTACTCTTCATTTTTAACTGTTTAATTTTTTGTTTTAGTCCTTTATTTCATTTTTGGGAGGGTTTTTAGGCGCAAAACCCACGCGCGGGGGCCCGCAGGTTTACCATTGCAGGCCTGCAGACCCCGACTTTTTCTCCATTGGGAAAAAGCTTGGGGTCCGCACCTTCCGTGTAGACAAAGTGTAGTCCCACACACTGTGTCTAACCTGCAGGGTGCGTACCCCGCCGCAAGAGTTTTGAACCCAAAAATTCTCAAAAATGGACCACACAAAATATTTTCTAGCATTTTAATTTGTCTTTATACTTGATGCAGAGAGTACATCATGCTAGATTGGCATGAACGAGAGCATGAGGACGTGGATTCTGCCGCATGGAATCATCAGCCTTCACTTGATGCTTTGAGGGCGTGCGGACTGTACAAATTCTGGGCCATTCCTGGCATGAGGGCTCAGGTGGATTTCTTACAGTGGCTGGTTGACAGATGGAGCATACAGGACCAGTGCTTCTTCATTGGCGGCCACCAGCTCGAAATCGAGTCGGCGGACATTTATTTCTTGACTGGTTTGCCTAAGAGAGGCGAAGACTTGACTCTGCACGGGACTAGGCCAGGTGGCCAGTCTGTCGATAGCCTTCGGCTAGAGTACTGCAACAGCCAGGCTAGAGACAAAGGGATAGACATAAAGACGATATCCTGTCCTGAGCTCATGGTGATTGCATTCACTGTCACCAGACTTTGCGGAGCTGCCGCATTCCATATTGTCACCAGATCCCAGATGCGTATGGCAGTTGATTTCTTTCGAGGCATCATCTTCAACTGGTGCGACGCTGTGTTGGCCAATGTGAAAGGCCAACTGACCAGGGCCAAGAACGGACGACTAAAAACCTTTGGTTATGGGGCTTTGGTCGTGAGTTTTGGCCTGGAGAGGTGTTGTGGGGAAAAATTCCTATGCAGGACGATCCTATCCACCTAAGGTGTGACAGTGCCTTAGCAACAAACAGAGACAGCTATTCTAGTATTCTTCCTTTATGAATTAAGAATGAAGAGAGATAGATGTACTAACCGGTGTCTTCCGTTTGTCCCTCGATCCGGTCTCTCTTCTCTTTGAGGTTTCCCAGCTACTTGCCTTCTCGCTCGCCCAGCTTCAAGAGGTTTCTGCAAGATCACAAGAAGAGAACACTACACAAGACATGGATTCATATTCATAACTAGTTCAGGATTAGAAATAAACTAAACATACTAATGCAATCATACATCAAAGATACACCAGTATATAGGAGAAACCAAGATAGCTTTATTGATGAATAACAAGGTTCAAGAAGAGATACAACCCAGAGGGCTCCAATCCAGCATCTCCTTCCCAGCAAATGGAATTCCTATCTTCACCCCCTTTAAAGCATTAAGCACCCAATGATTCCAATCTCAAACCAATAGCAATTCTTTGCAATAACAAAATTCCAGCCTCCAGATCTCATGGAGGAGAGATCCATATATAGATGTTTGGAGAGAGGATGAGTCAGCTTGAGATCTGACTAGTGTCCTCTCCCTCTGTCAGTTCTTGATTCCACTTGGAGGTTCTTGCTTCCACTTGGAGATTGGGAACCTCTTACTCATCACCAGTCGAATTCACTGAGGCAAGTGTCATTGAGGAAGATTCTGGAAGCTTCCTGGGTCTTGATACCTCTTGGAATGAACTTTCCATTTGTCAACTCTCGCTCAGCGCACCCTGGTAGTGCTTCTACCTGCGTTGCAGTGCAGGTAGCCAGTGTTGGCTTTGACATTCAGCGCAGACAGCTAGTGGAGCCACTGAATTGATCTAGAATTGACTTGTTTTTGAGCAGTTTCTCGTGGAGAACTTCTGTGAATTGCTGTGGTTTGTTAACCTTGTTCCTCTAGGGGTAGGAACAACATGTTTAGGGACTTTGGATCCCTTAGATTATGGACATTTCATGCTTATAGCTGTAAGGCACAAAAATGTCTATAACAGTTGCCCCCTAAAGTATGAGGCCGTTTATCGGGTGAAATGCTTTATCAGGAGGATCCGAAGTTCATCCAATGCTGGGAGGAGACCTGTAATGAGATACAATACAATACATTATTTTTCATACTGCTTTCATGATCTAGCTGAGGCGGGCATTCCCATGCTTAGCTTTATAAATTCATTTTCCTATACATAGAACAAACAATCGTCTGATGGTAGACTGATAATTTTGATGCAATTATCATCCTTTGGATAGGATGATTATCTGCTGCAATGATGTACATGTCAATGTCTTTATCTTTCCTGAATATATATCGCAGCCTGGATGGATGAAACTAGATCCGGGGTCTTCAAACTCGTTCGATCTTCACTCTAAGTACAAGTCGATCCATGTGAGAAATGTTCTGAAGTCGAACATGGAAAGACATCGCTTGATTACCGGTCAATGAGGTAAACCATTAACAAGCGCGAGAGGAATCACCGATAATGATAATGACCCTCAAGGTACTGCAGTACGATTCACATGGTGTGAATAAAGGACTTGGCGTCGAACACCACGCAAAATCTTTCGGTCGAAGGTCATTGATGTATACCTGTCACCGGAAGTGAGAAACTTGCCATTGAGGCATGCAAGCTTCAAAGTACTAAAGGGGTTGTTCCTAGATCAACTTCTTGGATAATGAGCTGACGTCGACAAGAAGCGATCCGTCAAAGGAGGGCCTTAATGAATCCCACATCAATGACACGGAACGGAGCTAATGATTTTGATGGAGGTGAAAACGATCTGTGACATATGATTCAGGGTGGCGGTCATGAAAGGATGAAGGATAATGTACGACAGTGGATGGGACACGGTTGACTTTTCTAAACGACTTCTCTTGAACATATGGCGACACTGATGCGATGGATCGATAGCATTACCCCAAATATGGATGGTATGGCAAAACCATGGATGTGACCGGTGAATGAAACAACCCAACCCGATTGTGGTACGGAGGAAAAGTGTCATGTTCAAGAGCGACTTGCTACCATCAAAGTTTTCTTGAGTTTCTCCCAATTTTTCCCCAGTCATTGCTGACCAATACCTCTTTATTTTTGTCAAGCTTGAGGAGGATAACATATGCTTGTTCTATAACTTTCCCTTCGGGCAAGCCCATCGCTATGTTTTAACGAGCCTAGAGATAGTGAAACTCGTTCTCGTCTAAAGACAAGTTTGTCGCTATTTAATGATTTTAATGAGTCTAACGACAAAGATAACTCAGTCCTTTTCATTTTTATAGAGTCTGAAAAGGTACGTAAAGTTAACTCCAAAAGTTCTTTTTCGTCATCTAATCCCTTAAGTCCGAAAAAGTATAAAACAATACAGAAGGGATGAGTTTTCGATAGTTTTAACGAGCCGAATAAAACAAGCGCTCGATCTTTTTGTGCAATAATCCCTCAGGTCCAAAAAGATTAAAATCTAGAGGAGGGATAGCACTTCCTGTCCCTTTAACGAGCTGGAAGGCCAAGGACTCGGCAATCTTTTCATATTTTACGAGTCAGATGAAAAGAGCTTAAAGAAGACTCGTCTTTTGAGGAACGAGTGATGAAACAGGTTAGCAGCTGATTCCAGGTACAGGTTGGAATTTTCCAATCACGGCAGTGTTACAAGGATGGCTAGTGAAATCACTCTTCGCAGTTGTTCCTCAAAATGGGTAAACAAACATATGGAGGTGAATGATCGGCCAATGGAAAAGTGGAGGTGACGGTGCAAACACGACCAAGGCTTTGATGGCTGATGATATTACATTCACTGTGGTTATTTACCGGGATAGTTCATTTTTTAATGAGCTTAAACGCGGGTTGAAACACTTGCTCGATTTTATGTTTATTTTTTAACGAGCATGAACTATACGATAAAACTACTCGGATCTTGTGTTTATCTTTTAACGAGCATGAACTGTGTGCAAAAACTGCTCGATTACCTAGTCATATGATAAGAGTGTCTCATCAAGATTCTATTTTTTATGGAGCTTCATCTCACCAAGCTATGCCTCGCATCCTTTCGTTATGCAAGTTCGGAAACGACTAATCCTACGAGTTTAAAGGGTTAGACCTACAGGTTTAAAGGGAGGACCTAAAAATTTAAAAAAACAAATAGCTGCCCCTTGCTTGCACTCCGAAAGGTTTGCATGCCCCCAGGTATAAAACAGAGTTTCAAGGTTACCCCTACTTTAGTCTGGCAAAACAATTGTTTTACCGAGAGAGGCCTACCTCTTTCAGGTTACCAAAGATTGCTCCATTCGCGGCCACGAATAAAACACTTCTTCGGCGATGTCTATCGAAACAAAAAAAGGTGAGCGACGAAGCCCGCCAACTCACATAACTTTGACAAAAGAATCTTATTCTAGAACAACCCCTCTTCCACTCACGGACGGGGTACGGACTAGTCATATTCTCCCGCGGAAACCTACCCTATACCCAAAGTTTTCCTGCCGAAGCAGACCATGACGCATGCCCCCTGGGTTCCAGTCATATCTTCCCGGATTACTCGCGCTCATCAGGAGGACGGACCGTGGGTTGAGACACTTCTTGCTTGAATGGACCATTTAGGGATGGTACATGACTATTTGCGATGCGTGATCCGGGAAATGAAAGTTGGTCCACGAGCTTGACCACTCTTCCTTCATGCGGAAAACACATTACTCTAAAGAGTGAGGAGACGATGGCTCCCATGCAATATATATAGTCTCGTCCAAGGAGTAGATTATAATCCAAGGGTCCTTGAACGACCATCACGTTCATTTGAATGGTCTTCCCTTTCAATGTTATGGGCACATTGGGGAGGATCCCTAAAGGTCGACTGGTTCCTTTATCAAAGCCTGATAGATTTCTCATTTCAGGCAAAAGCGCTGGTGAACCAAGCACTTTCCAAGCAATAGAGGAAATGATACTCACAGATGCCCCTCATCAATGATAGTTCCAGCCATTACCATTCTGTATATTTGGATGATAATTCTGAATGGTATGCTTGCTGGCAAACGGGGTCTGCCTAGTTGGTTCCAGTCGAACGAGACAACTAGGTTGCTTGGTGGTGGGACCGAATAGACGGCCGGGCATGACTCTGACGAAGTTCCTTCTTGCGATAAAGGAATGGGCAAATTTCCCCCTTGTTTGTCGGAGTCTGTGTTGATAAAGAGAATTTGGACGGTGTCATCTTTATTCTCCTCTGTGATGGTATCATTCGAAGATAGAGCCTCTGCAGGCAAAACCGGGTCAACTTCCACCTCAACCTTTTGACTTTTGTCAGGTATGGATCCAGACAGTTCATCTTCAATGATAGGTGCTTCGGCTAACCACCTGGGCGGGCCAGCCGGGTTCTCAACTAGTGAAGGACTTGGCAGGAGTTTTTGATATCCAGGAGGAAGTTGCGCTCGTAAAATCGGGAAATCTTCCAAAACTCTTTTAGCCTCATCTAAGAAGGGACAACGGTGGATGGCATGGTCACCTTCACACAGTTTGCAGGGAAATCTAGCTTTCCCTCTCTGTCCTGGGGCTTCACTTCCACTAGTTGACGGTGTGCTGTCAACATGGCTATCAGAGGTTGACGCCACCGAATTGTGCAAATGGGGAGACCAGTCCCTTAGTATCCGAGGGATGCAGGGACAATCTCTGTGGAAGTGGTCTCCCTTGCATATGACACATGGCGATTTAGGCCTAGTTAGTGCTGTGTGTGGATTTTTGTCAGACGACACTTGTTTTCCCCCAGTCGCTTTTGGCTCCTTCTTCTTCTTCTCTTTCTTCTTCTTTTCCTTCTTCTCTTTAGGAACTTGGTTTTTTGTTTTACCAGTTCCGTCAAGCGAAGAGGAAGGAGGAGAGGAAGAATTAGATGAAATAGAAGGCTGGTGGGCAACTCTGGTCTGGTCTGACTGTTGATTCGACTGTTCAGGAATAGTGGTGTTCTGAACGACATTGGTTGAAAAGAGCCAGACCGGCAAGCCAATTGTCAGTCCTGGAAGCGACAATGTGGCCATATGGGGCGCACCAACATCTCCCCAAGAGGAGAAGGGACTAGGATTTCCACCAAGGGGAATTCCTTGGTTGGTGTGCTCCATTTTCTCAACCTAAAGATCAACGCAGGAATAGGGGTGATTGTTCCGTTTAAAATAAATTTTAACAATGCTTTAGACACAACTTGCTTTTTCACTTTTAAAGAGTCGAGAAAAAGCTAAAGATGACTCTAGTCTCCTTCGATGTTTTAACGAGCCCGAAGTGACAAATGCTCGGATGGACTTTTTCCATTATAGAGTCTGAAAAAGGCCAAAAGGAACTGCTCTGGAGTTCTAGGTAGAGGGTGTGCCAAACTTTTCGCAAAACCGCATAATACCTTTTAGGGTACGGGCGGTCGATCTTCTTGAATGCTGTGTTTAGTGCATTGCGATCAGTAGGGCGGCCGACACGGCTTCCTAAGGATAAAGGTTTTATGCCTATAGGGGTCTCCCAATATATACGCGACGGTACGTGGGAGCACAATCCGTACTGGCGCTATCGTCCCTCAGGAGGAATCACCCACCATCAATGAGATCGACAGTCACCAGGCTTTACGATGCCGGAACACGTCTCTAGCCTAGACCTCTATGTTGTGCGTTATGTTGCAAAGCGTTGTTAAGTTCATTCAATTTATTTTAGGTTGATCTTTTTAGAAGTTTGCATTTTGAGGTTCACCACGAGATGTATGATACAATTCCTAAATGCAGTCTAAAGATGATAAGCAAGCTTTATATCTTTTCAACTTATGAAAATCCTAGCTACTAAGGGAAAAGAAAGACACCATCTTTTCTCAAAGAGCAATCAGCAAACTCTAATGCACTTTTCCTAAATCAAACATGCAAACTATCAAGATGCAAATGCACAATGCAGGTGTTTGTTTTCCACTTTCTTAGTATTGATGCCTACAAAGAAAGCTTTTTGTACAACTTTGAATTTGCTTTTAAATGACAAATACAAACAAGTTCACTTTTTCGAAATCAGAGAGGGTAGAAGAGATTACAACACTTAACGATTTCCGAAATGAATACTTGTTTCGACACTTAAAAGAGACAAACTCAAACCAAAAGCAGAAGTAAATGTATAATCAACTGCAAACAGCCAATGAACTCTCTCCTAAGATCATAATCAACAGATCTGAATCAAGGGCTACAGGATGACTATTTCACTCTTGCAAAGGAAAACTGCAAATGATGCCACAAACACATAAAAACACTCACAGTATTTTTGTACAAAAGGAGGTGGAATTTAAGCAGAGAAAAGGAGTTATCAGACTGGTACCTATGCTGGTTACAAGCTGCAAAAATCAGAGATCAAAACAAGGCAAAACAGAGCAGAGAACCCCAGCTGCACAAGGCCTAACTGGATCAGCGCAACCTCAACACAGGGGTTTTGACATTCAACGCAGGTAGCCTTCACGGGACCTGTGTTGAAATGCAAAACCTCTTCACAGGGTTTGCACTGAAGGAGAAACGAGAGTTTGTCTCTGGGTTCTGGGTCACAGATTGTTGATTAATCTACAGTTTCAGGCCAAATCAAAGCAACAAGCAAGGTACAATCAAAGGGATGCTTTGAGGGAGTACTAAGATCTATCACAAAGGATCATCAAATCATTTGTGAGTCCATTGTTCAGATCATAGACAAATCCAGTGATTGGATCAAAGCAGCAACTATCTACTTTGCATCTGAGAATAGCAGATGCAGTTCGATTGTTGCTATTGAGTCTATGAAACAAACAATGATGGAAACACAAATAAAATGACTAAACAGATCTCCCCAGCGGAGTCGCCAATTTGTTGTGGGGAAAAATGCCTATGCAGGACGATCCTATCCACCTAAGGTGTGACAGTGCCTTAGCAACAAACAGAGACAGCTATTCTAGTATTCTTCCTTTATGAATTAAGAATGAAGAGAGATAGATGGACTAACCGGTGTCTTCCGTTTGTCCCTCGATCCGGTCTCTCTTCTCTTTGAGGGTTCCCAGCTACTTGCCTTCTCGCTCGCCCAGCTTCAAGAGGTTTCTGCAAGATCACAAGAAGAGAACACTACACAAGACATGGATTCATATTCATAACTAGTTCAAGATTAGAAATAAACTAAACATACTAATGCAATCATACATCAAAGATACACCAGTATATAGGAGAAACCAAGATATCTTTATTGATGAATAACAAGGTTCAGAAAGAGATACAACCCAGAGGGCTCCAATCCAGCATCTCCTTCCCAGCAAATGGAATTCCTATCTTCACCCCCTTTAAAGCATTAAGCACCCAATGATTCCAATCTCAAACCAACAACAATTCTTTACAATAACAAAATTCCAGCCTCCAGATCTCATGGAGGAGAGATCCATATATAGATGTTTGGAGAGAGGATGAGTCAGCTTGAGATCTGACTAGTGTCCTCTCCCTCTGTCAGTTCTTGATTCCACTTGGAGGTTCTTGCTTCCACTTGGAGATTGGGAACCTCTTACTCATCACCAGTCGAATTCACTGAGGCAAGTGTCATTGAGGAAGATTCTGGAAGCTTCCTGGGTCTTGACACCTCTTGGAATGAACTTTCCATTTGTCAACTCTCGCTCAGCGCACCCTGGTAGTGCTTCTACCTGCGTTACAGTGTAGGTAGCCAGTGTTGGCTTTGACATTCAGCGCAGACAGCTAGTGGAGCCACTGAATTGATCCAAAATTGACTTGTTTTTGAGCAGTTTCTGGTGGAGAACTTCTGTGAATTGCTGTGGTTTGTTAGCCTTGTTCCTCTAGGGGTAGGAACAACATGTTTAGGGACTTTGGATCCCTTAGATTATGGACATTTCATGCTTATAGCTGTAAGGCACAAAAATGTCTATAACAAGAGGGTTCCTATGTTGATCCCACAACACCTTACTGTTGGAGTTGGGCTTCCTCGAGAGCCCAAACTGATGCGATGGGTCGCAGTCATGGCCCGTCACCCGGACGAGAGGACAGAGGTTGCTCGATTCAAACCTGAGTATTTCCAATGGCTAGAAAACCAGGTCTTTTCCATTCAGGACTTCCCTTACGCTGGGATAGATTTTCGTGGTGACCTAGACATGGTTCTTCCACCAGGAGAGCAGTGGGACGAGTCAGGTAAAATCCTTTTCAACATTTTCCTATTTTAATTTTTTTATTTTTCCATCATCTCAAAACTGACAGTAAAAATTTTAAAATGCAGATCTGGGTCCACAGCGACTAGCCGCTCTCCGGCCTTTCGAGAGGAGACAACCAGTTGCACCCGCGCCAGCCTCACAGGACGAACCAACAGAGGTTTTGGCTGAGTTGGAGGGTCATCTCGAGCGCTTGACAGGAGATATTCCTGAGACCACTATAGATGACATTCCTCGTCGACTTTAGCGCTATGTGATTGGGGTCCCGGGACCTTTTAGGAGGTTCCTTTGCAAGGTGGCCCATGCAGTGGTTTCTTATAGAGATCATCACCAGTGATAGGATGATCGCCTATTGTGGGCACATATGACATTTTTGTTTTTTGTACTTATCATTTTTGCCGATCATAAGGTGTTTTTCAACCTATGATCGAGGACGATGTATTTTTTGACACACTCCTATATATATATATATCACTATTACCGGCTTATCTTATAAATCATGTTATGGAACGGTTTTAAATTTACATGTATGATTATTGCAAATGTCTATTTTAACATTCGAGAAGCAATTGCATCTACTAATGTATTTAAAGACCTCGGAATATGCTGATATTCAATATAATCAAATTCACGTTCCTGTTAACACCCAGGTTGTTCCCTTTGACTCCCAAGGGAATATGGCCGGGGTAACCACTAACCAAGCTTTGGATTATAGGTCCTAGCCTACCTATAATCAGAGAGGGCTCTCTCTTTAAGTTTTAGCTATGTTTGTGAAGATTTTAGGCTAGTTGTGAATTCAGTTTTTGTTTTTAAGGTTTTGGTTGTGAACTATTGTTTTGAGAAGGGCATGAAATGTTTGAGGGATCTCTAGTCCATTGGGCATATGGAGTCAGAAATTGAGTAGGTCCTGATGTCTGTGATGGAGAAGGATTTACTGTAGAGCTAGACAGCTATTCATGATACAAATTTTGGTTTATAAATGAAACAGAGTGAAATGGAAACTTATATATAGTGTGACTGTAAGTTGAGAAAGGGCAGAATCTGTTCAGTAGCATCTAAGAATTACTGCACCGAAACTGTCAAAGATTTATAGTAATTTGGAGCATTTAAGAATTCCAATTTAACAGATAAACCTGAAGAAAACATTTATAATAACGAAAGATTGAATTCAGGGTGTCTCCATGGACAAATCCTGAGTTATTCTTCTTCTTTCTTGTTGAGATTAGACCACATATGTGAGAAATGAAATACACAAAAATAAAACATAGATAGAGATAGAGAAACTTATTGTATCAAGCTATAGCACTAGAATTCTGCAGCATTCAATGGTTCCAACACAGTATACATCAGAAAAGAAAATCTCTGAAATTCCAAAAGCTCCTTTGTATTATCTCTCCAAAATACAGCCAAGTTCTCTTTTTTGAACAAGTAACAACAACCCCTGCAAGCTTATGCGAGGGGGAATATATAAAATCGGTTCTACAAATATCTGAACCGCTGAGTCATTTTGATAATTAAATATGCTCACCAACTTTACACAATAGCAGATAAAGAAGTTATTACTACTCTTAAATACAAAATGAATGCTCTTTAATGTTGTCAGAAGTCTTTTTGACCTTTGGAGGCCACTGAGTCCGTTGAGCGTTCCGAATAAATGCTGGATGATGTGTCTTTTTGGCTTTGTCATGTTGTAGTTTCCTCGGCCCTGTCATTTGCAGCTATCAGTATTGCTTTGGTCGCCGAATCTTTCTGCTGAGTTGGCTCAGTCCATATTTCTTCAGTCATACTGAATGCATCAAATTTTCCTGTACATGATGACTTATGTTTTTGATGAAAGGCCTTTGATTACAGTATCAACTGTATCATTTTGGCCCACCTTTCTTGTGTGGGCAATTGATGTCTCAAAATTGCATCCAAGGTCTCATCTGCCTCTGTATATTTGTAGAAGTTTGGAGGCACTTCAAACAAATGCTTGATCTCATTCATAACAAAAAACAAATTCTCTACTCTATCATAGATATTTTGCCCAGATGCTGGCCCTGTTTCTTCTGAGGTACTTGGTATTACAGTGATCTAATTTTTAGCAAATGTGTTGACCCTCTTTGCATAGTTCTCATGTGAAAGTAGTCTACCTGTGCTGTTCAGTAAGCCAGGAAGACCTCTGCCTTGTAGTGCTACAAACCTGTCCATGAACCTGTTTACTTCTGTCTGCATGTCCTGGCTTCTTCTTTCCAGTGTTTGTACCAGGCTTCTTAATGTAAGGACCCTCTTTATTAGCAAAATGGTTTCAGTTCTGTTGGGAATTCCCATTGCTGCCAGTTGAGGACCTGTATGGTTATTGAGCACATTAATCATTCTATTGGCTACCTCAGGCATGTTGCCTAGAGATGCCATTGCTCTCTAGACTTCTCTGTGTGTTTTTCCTATGAGCTCGATTTGCTCATGAATAGTCTCAATGTACTTCCACTGATTTGTGATTGATTGGCCAATATTGGCCCATAAAACTGTCCTAAGCTCAGCCACCACTTTGTCAAGGGTGAGCTCCTTCTCCAGCTCCTTTATCTTCTCCTTAAGGGCCTTTATTTCCCTCCCTTTTTCTGCCACATTTTGCTTTGACTTGTCATATCTTTCATTGAGCTTAGCCAAATTCTCCCTGGCTTCATTTAACTCTGCCATTTGGGCTTCTAGGGCCTGAATTTCATTCTTCAGCTTCTGCATATCAAGGCTTGGAGCCTGCTCTGTTGTTGGTGCTTGTGTTGATGTAGATGGTGCTGCCTGAGCTGTCTGTTCTATAGGAGGAGCACTAGTTTGAGGGGGTTCCTCAAGGTTGATTATTTGTGGAGGGGGCTGTGATGTTTGGCCTACTTCCCTCTGTTGTAGGGCTGCCTGCAGTGCTGCCTCTGATTCTCCCAATTTCTCCTGTGTCTGGATCAGCTGTTTGTATAACGATACCAGCATAGCTGTTGCATCTTGGTCATGTCTCAGCTGAGCAACCTCTTCTGTTTGTGGGTGAATAGTTGTTGGGATCTTAACCATTTTTCTTAGTGTTGCCATATCTGCATCTCTTAGCTTCAGCAGCGCTTGTACAGCCTTGATGTCCTTGGGATCATGCCCAAGTTCTATGATTATATCCTCTAAAGATTTGATTTGGTTGTCCTTTGCTTGAGAGGATGCTTTCTCCAACTCAAGTTGGGCAGCTGTATTTTTTAGGTTATTTTCTAGCCTAAGAGTTACCAATGTTTTGTCCGCAAGAGTGGCATACACCATCTCACCCGTTTGCTTATGCAATTCAATCTGATCCATAGGGTGGATGTATTTTGCAAGGACCTCAAGGTTGGTCCTTATGTAGTCTGCAGCTGACTGTGGCTGCAGCATGGTTGACATGAAATGACTCATTACCATTTTGCCCTCATGCACATCGTATGCAGACATCAACTTCTGTTGGTTTGTAGGGGCCATTTTCAACAAGTGATTATAGAGTTGTATCTTGAGTGGCTCATTCCTCTTTTTGATATCTATAAACTGTTGTTTGATGCCTGCTTCAGCTCCCCTTTGGTGGCTTGAGGAGCTGACTTCTCCTCCAACTGTCCTTTCCTGTTCTTGCTGAAAGGAACTTGCAGATGCTTCCATGCTTGGTGGGCCCATGCCCAAAGATTGCCCAATAGGCATTTCTTCCTCAGAGAGGGGATTCATTCTGTGCCTTTTCTCCCCGTGAGTTGTGGAGGTGGTGAGGGGAGTCTCCTGCTCTCTATCCCTCTTCTTTCCCTTTTCTTCTTTTTGTGGAGTCTGTAGTACTGAGGCCTCCACTATCTTTTCTTGCCTAAGGGGCACATTCTCTTGAGCCTGTTGCTCATTGGATATTGGGGCTTCAGGTGTTCGCTCTTGCTGCTGTACTTGCTGCCCCTCTTTTCGCCCTCCTTCTTGCTGTTCTACCTATTTTTCTGCTTGCTTTTCTGCCATAGGAGGTGGTTGTTCTTGCTGATGTGTTGTTGAAGATGATACAGCTGCTCCAAGCTACCTTTGGTATGAAGAGGAAACCTGCCCACAAGTTTCCATGTCAGCCACTTTCTCAATATTTTTTGCTTCTCTTTGTAGTATTTGCTCTCTAGTCATTAGCTCTTCTAGGGTGCCCTCTTTCCAACTTAGCAGATTGGCATATTTCTCAATATGAGGCAATTTAATGTGAGCATAGCCACCCAATTTATGTTTTATCCTCCTAAGAGAAATGAAATGATTAGGGTCATAAGGTACCCATTTGAAACTAGTTTCTAATTGGAGGGCCTCTAGCATGCCATCTGCTTCCTTCCATCCTTCCTCCCTTATGTTGTAAAGGAAAGGGCCTAGCTGGTTCCTGACTTTTAGTTGCACTTTCTTGTTTTTACTATGGAAATGTATCATGTCTGCATTTCCAAACTACCTGAAATACTCCAAGGAAAATAGTCTCATAGGGACATATCTTGGCAGCCTATAAGGGTCCAACTCACAGCCATATATTCTGATTACTGTGTGGTGTTGGTAAAAGTACCAATCACCAATGCTATAGGACTTAGAGAGATGGAGAATTCTTTGCATTTCATCATAGTCATAGTGCACAGCAGGAGGCTTCCCAGGAGAAAATATGGACAGCATAGCCATAATGGTGTCATCAACATCCTCAACTCCCTTGTAGCCCAGGACATAGCTAATCAAATCTACAAGCATTTTGCCCAAGTCATTGAGGTATGGGTTTCCAATAGGAGGAGTTCTCACAATTTCAGAGCTTGGCTGTATGAATAACTGATTGATTTTGATGATCTGGGCACTGGACAGGTTGCTCCCCTTCTTTAATAAGTCTAACATGGAGAGAGGAGTCAATGGTCTTGCAGTGTGAAAGTGCATCATCTCATTTATGGCCTCAGGGGTAATAGGAAACAAGACGGAGCCTGTGGGACTGAGAACAGCTCTCTGACATGGATCATAGCATTCACAACATCTATGGATCAAGTCTGGAAGGGGATTGACTTGAGGAAGGTTAAAAATGGGAAAATTGGAGTCCCAAATCCCTAATATATCAGCTCCACTGAGGTGTTGGGCTTTTAACTCATTCAGCAGATGGATGTTAAATTTGGAATTCATTGAAAATGAGTCTATCATCTGATAATCCTTATCCCCTAGGGCCTTCCATTCTAATTCTCTTTGTGGAGCATTCAGAGGTTGAATATTCAGGGCTACTGGTGTTTCCATGGCTACTTTAGGACTTTGTTTTGTATATGAACTGGTGTTACTGAACAGAGCAACCCAGAGGAGTATTTCTTGGAACAGAGAGGTGAATTACAAAGGAACAGAGGGTAAATGGCAGTGACAGCAATTGAAATACTGCACAGAGCACTGATAGAGCAAATGCTCGGCCTAAAAAACTCTCTTCACGGTGAATTAGTGTAGCTCGGGTTCTTAGTTCACGAATGCGCGAACTAACTGTGAATTTCGAGAAATTTGTTTAAATGCAGGTTCTGGAGAGGAATTCGGACCCAACAGTTGGAAATGGACACAGGTTACTGGAGGTTTGCTGGTAAATACAGTGTTTTCTCACTCTTTCTATGCTATCTTTGGACAATCATGGACAAAACCAGGCGCGGAGGGAATGATATCGATAAATACCTCTTCAATTGCCGGCAATGGCTACGAATGCAGGTGGATTGGACGCGCCCACGGTCTCTGGGTTGATTTCTGCAGGTTGGCGATGGATTGGTCGTAAAACACATGCAAAGCAGAGTAATAGTTGTTTTAACAAAAGTGACAAAAAACACGATTTTCGGTGAAAATATGGACTTTTTGGGATTTTGGCGATTTTTTTTGGATGACATCAGCATGACGTCATCAGGTGGGGTCAGGGTCGGATGACGTCATCGGGTGAGGTGGCAAGCTGTGAGTGGTCCACGGGGATACGTAGCTGGCGGACATGTCGGAGCACTGGCGGGTAGGGGCGCTGATGCGGCGGTGAGTTGGCCTGACGTGGGCATGACGTAGCCATGACGTGGGCACAGCGGGACCAGCGGTAAACCAGAAACGGTAAATGGTATTTCTCGGACCGCTATTGATATGGTCGTGGATTTATCAGAGGGCGACCCGAGAGAATTTGTGGGTGACGCGTGGCGCAGGCCTGACGTCACCCTCTGACAGTTTCTCGGGCGATAAAGGCAGTACATCGGGACCGACCCGATATGGATCTGTGCCATCGGATGGGAAAGCCCAGATCCGACGGTCGACGGGTTGATGAGATGTAAGGACAATACGGAATGCGGGGCCAATAAAATATTATTATTCTCTGAACTGTGTGCCCGGCGGAACTTGGTAAAAAGTGGGTTTTTATGGTTTTTTGCAGTGTTATGTGTTAAGTGGGTTTATACACATATTTATTTACAAAGCGCATTTAGGTTATTAATCCAGGCGAATCCCGGATTAATCCCATAATTAATTTTCCAGCGCTCTTTGGGTCGCACTTAATGGTTTTAGCGCTTTAAAACATTTGAAACCAAACTTAGAGCTATAATGCTTGGGGAAGGGGATACATAGGTATTTTGGGGTTTTTTTTGCATAATTTACATAGTAATAGGGGGAAAAGGGGGTATAAGGAGTCAAATAGTAGAAGTTAGGGGTTAATATGAGTAGAAGAGGTGGATGAGGAGGGGAAACACTAAGTTTTGTATGGAATCAACTTAGTTTAGGGAGTAGATCAAAATGAAAAGAATTTTACACCAGAAATGTGGCTTTTAAAGAAACAAGAACCACCATAAGACCTTGGTTACTTTCATGAACATGGCTGGCAATGGGATGTTAGCAATGAATGTGAGGGGGGAGACTAGGAAGTTAGACATGCTCCATTGTGTTGCTGCAAATGATAGGGAAGAGAAGCTTCTCTTATCCATTGATGCTTCCTTTATGTTAGACCAGCAAAATTCAGTTGAAAGGAATGACATTTCTGCAACCCCATCTACCTACCCATCTACTTGCCTAGCATTTTTTGTTTCTTCATGGAGGGTGCACTTAGACTTGCAGACCCTCATGTGCCTTTTCTTTTCCTTTGGCTTTTTCTTTTGATTTTCTATCTAGAACTACCCTTATTGCTTCCAAGGCCCCAGATTAAGCAGTTGGGAACCTTCATTCTCTACCCAACTACTGGTATGCCAAGATTGAACAGTTTGGACAGACTTCTTTCTCTATTTTACAACAAGAAATTGAAACATGGCATGATCCAGATTAGGCTTTTGGATCACCCATCCAAAATTGAGTCAACATCAAGCTTATGTACACACATTGTCTTCTCTTGGAAATATGGGATCTTTGCATCACCAAAGCAGAGCATATTTGGAACTTTTATTTGCCCATCATGAAATATGAAACCTATTGGTATAGGTATCTAACAGTGGCTCCACATGGGGATGGTTTTTCTTCTTGAAAGACCAAGAACAACAGGTCAGAATGCCTTGGCCCTTGACTTCTTTCACCAAATCTTGGAGTTTTTCTCCTTGAAATTTCAAAATTGTGCTCGGTCATACTTGTGGAACTTGCTGAACTAAAAGCCTTTTCCTGGTTGTGCAGGACCTTTCAAACTGAGCTATTCACATGCTGAAAGAAAACATAATATACAACAGATTATGTACAGGGGAACAACCATGCTATGTTCATGGAAAGTAATTAAAATAGTGCTTCAACATCCTGCCATTCACAGGACCTTCATCCAGGTCAGTTTCATCCAGATTTTTTAGGAAGTAAGTGTTGTTTCCTTGCATTGCTTGGATAACAAATGGCCCTCTCCAAATGGAATCAAACTTCCCATGTTTTCCTTTATCTTCCCTTCTTGAATCCCACTTGAGGACTTTGTCCCCAATGTTAAAGTCTTCAGCCTTAATCCTTCTGTCAAAAGCTTTCTTTAACTTTTCTTGTAAAACTTGAACTCTGTTATAGACTTGGTCTCTAGTTTGCTGCAAGCATATTATTTGATTGATCCTTCTTTGTATGTCATTGGGCTCAGCTTGACTTTCTTGAAGTAGTTTCATAACAGGAACCCCCAGTGATGAAGGAAATTTGGCTTCTAATCCATAGACTAACTCATATGGGCTGACCCCAATAGATCTCTTGGTTGTTAGTTTGTCTGCCCATAAGGCATTGACAAGCTTCTTATGCCAGTTCTTCTTATTTTCTTCCAACACCTTTTTTATGATGTTTATAAGGCTTTTATTTGATGATTCTGCTAGGCCATTTCCTTGAGGGTAGTATGCAGTGGAGTGGCCCAAAGTAATATGAAATTTGTGGCAGAAATTCACCATCTTCTTAGATCTGAAAGCAGCAGCATTGTCTGTTATTATCTTATCAGGACAACCAAATCTAGAAAGGATATTGGTCTCAAGGAACTGAATGATAGTAGTATCATTTGCTTGTCTACATGGAACAACTTCAATCCATTTAGTAAAGTAGTCTGTAGCTGTTAGAATCCATCTATGTTGGCCTGAAGATGAGGGATGAATTTCCCCAATGAAATCCAAGCCCCATTGTTGAAAAGGTCTCTCTGTTGCAATAGGCCTCAAAGGAAGTGGCAGTAACTTTCTCTTTCCCTCAAACACTTGGCATTTATGACATGAAGTGGTAAATTTTTTTACATCAGAGAAAACAGTGGGCCAATAATAGCCTGCCCTCAATATCTTATCCATAGTGGACTTCCAGTACAAATGTCCACCACAATCACCTGCATGAAATTCTTTCATGACATTGTTAGTCTCGTTCTCAATTAAGCATTTTAACAATATACCCTCATGGTTTTTCCAAAGCAAATTACCATCCATGACACAAAATCTTGAAGCTTTCATTTTTAAGAACCTACATTTAGTTCTGGACAATCCTGGGGGAGCACACAGGTTTTGTAACACATAACATATATCAGAATACCAAGAGGATTGTTCAAAGGCTACATTGATCTTTGGAGTCGCCAGCTCCGGTTCATTGTCCAGTTGGTTAATGTCTAAGGCTTGAAAGTTTGCTTCTGTCATTAGTTTGGCCAAACCTTGCCCTTTTATCAGTTTTGTAGGTTTTATTTCAATATCAAATTCCAAGATGTTGGCAATCCATTTGCCTCTTCTGCCCTCTAAGTTCTCTTGAGTAAGTATGTCTTTCACAATGGGACTTGGCACATAAGCTATAACATGGGAGTATAGGATGTAAATCCTAAAGTCTTTAATGGCCTTGACCAAAGCATAAGCTTGTTTCTCCATGATCTGATATTTCAGGGGTGCATCCCTAAGAGCTCTACTAAAGAAAGCAATGGATTTTTCATTTCCTAGGTCATCTTCATGGATAATTTTAGGGGCTAATGTTCGCCCAATGGGCTAATTTTCCATGATTTTTCCACAAAAAATATTCGCTAATTTCCAATTTTACAAAAGACGATTCGCCCAAATTTTAGAATATAAAATTATTTTACCTTAAAAATCGCCAACATTATATAGAGACTACGTATAAAATCATTATAAATTTGGATAATTTTACAAATATATCAATAAAATTTTTATAGTTTTCATATTAGGGATTAGTGAGATTCGCCAATGTTTTTAAACTTCAAGAAAATTTTCCATCCTTAAAATTTTCCTTGGTCATCTTTCTGTAATAAGACAACAACAATGGTATGCTGGGAGGCAAAGGAGAAAATGATAAATTCTCTGTCAAATTGAGGATTTGTTAAGACTGGTGTTTGGGTAAGGGCCAACTTTATGCCTTCAAAAGCTTGATTTGCTTCTACTGTCCATTTCACTTTTGAATCCTTCTTAAGCATGTTATTTAGTAATCTGATCAATTCTGCTAGGTTTGGGATAAACCTCCTTAAGAAGTTATTTTTTCCCAAGAAAGCTTGTAATTCTTTGATGTTTCTTGGGTGGGGCATTTGTAAGATAGCTTGTATCCTGTCTGGGTCAATTCTAATGCCATCCTTTGAAATGATGTGACCTAACAGCTTACCTTCTTCTAAACCAAACAGGGATTTCTTGGGATTTAAAGAAATTCCATATTTCCTACAAGTTATGAATATTTTCCTTAGATGTTTCAAATGTTCTTGGTTAAATTTTGAGAAAGGTGTGAGGTCATCTAAATAAATGACAAGGAAGTCATGAATCTCTTTGGCAAAAGAAATATCCATTTCTCTTTGAAATGTAGCCCCTGCATTCTTCAATCCAAAAGGCATTTTTACATATTTGAAGGTTCCCCATTGGGGTTGTGAATGTTGCTTTGTCTTGACCATCAGGGTGTACTAGGATCTGATTAAAACCTGAGAATCCATCAAGTAGTGAAATCCTTGAAGCCCCTACCACTCTTTGGAGAATGTGATCCATCTTGGGTAAGGGATAATTGTCCTTGAGGGATACTTGGTTTAAGTTCCTTAGATCAACACAAAGTCTTATCTCACCAGTTTTCTTTCTTGTGGGCACCAAATTTGAAATCCAGTCTGAAAACCTGATAGGTGCTATGATACCCGCTTTAAACATTTTTTGTACCTCTTTCTCAATTGAAGGGAGAAGCATAGGATTTATCCTTCTCAATTTTTGCTTGAATGGCTTTTGATTAGGCTTGAGAGGGATGGTGTGTTGGATAACAGAGGTGTCATAGGATTTTAAATCCTCATAACTCCATGCAAAGACATCTTGAAACTCTTTGAAGAGGTCAATGTATTTAGGCTTCTGATCAGGAGGTAAGGATGCAGACAATTTTATTATCTTGGGCTTTTCAACAGTTCCAATGTTGCATTCTTCAATGGCAGCATTAAGGGGCTGCATTTTTGGTTTTCTAGGGACATCATTTGAGTCAAAAATATCCTCCAATGGAGTTAGGCCTATTGGAAGAAAATTGTCTTTCAATTGTATCACTTCAGCTTCAGCATCAGTCACTTCTTCACAACTGATTTGTTGAATTTCTTGTATGTTTTCTTTGTTAAAAATGGTTGGATGTAGCATTTGGTTAGCTATTTTGGGTGATACCGCTATTTGGTCTTGTTCACATATAGTTTGTGACTCACTTACAGCCTCTGCATCAATGTTTAGTCCTGAAAATTCTTGCTGTAAAGTCAAGAAATTGTTTATTTGTGTGTCATCCTCAAATACTTGCCAATCCTTGATATTGTTTGGGATAGAGGGTTTGTGTTTAATCTCAGTTGTAAAGCAGTGCTTGGGTTCAAAAGGTAGTTTGCATGTGCTTGCAAATGTGGCCAAACTGTGAGCATGGAGATTATGGGTTCTAGAAATTTTGGTAATTTGAAATTCAGTGAAGGAACTTAGTAATTCAACAGCAACAGACCTATAAGATCTCAGTCTTTTGTCATTAGTAACAAAATTTCCCTTCACTTGTTGGATAATTAGGTCTGAATCCCCCATGACTGAAAGTTTTGTGGCTTGTAAGGATTTTACTAGTTTGAGGCCTAGCAAAAGAGCTTCATATTCTGCCATATTGTTGGTGCATCTGAAATTTAGTCTATAGGCTCGACCTTCTGCATGATTGTTTTGTTTGTTATGAATCCACACCCCAGCTCCTGCCCCTAATTTGTTGACTGACCCATCAAATTCAATGAACCATAGGACATCTTGGTTAAGGGAAGAATTGTCAGCTAGTATGGGACTTGGCATCAACAACTTGAGATCTTGACTGATCCTTGGTTTTTCTTCTTGAACAGTTTGGTTTATTGATTGCTCAACCATTATTTTTAGAGCAGCAGTTTGTTCATTTATATCCTGATCCTATTGGGGTGTATTGGTTTCATCATTTGTAGGACCTGTATTATCATTGAAGAGAATATATGAGTCTATGTCAGAATGGACAACATATATGGGGAAGTTTTGAGGTTTTTCTTCACTGCTTACCATGTATTTCATCAGTGTTTCTCTGTATAGTCTTTTTGGTTGCCCAAAGACAGATATGGTGGCATAGGACATGTCTAATTGAAGAGAACCTTGAAGTTTAGCCCCCCATGATCTTGATAACAGCATTCCATATTTAGGTGGAATATCAGCAACTACAACATCCATCAAGATTGTCTTATTGGGGTATTGAACAAGTGAGACACAAAGATCCTTTATCAGGCCTAAACACTTGACTTGGCTTGAGTCAAATGAAAATAGGTCCTTATATGGTCTTCTAATATCTAGATTTAATCTTTCCATGACTGATTTGGGCATCAGGTTGTGGGAAGCACCTGAGTCAAACATTGCATTGTGTAATATCTTGTCATGAACATGCAGGCTGACATAAAAAGGCAAGATCCCTGTAACTGCTGTCTTTCCATCAACCTCTGGGCCGAAAAGTAGTTCTGGAGTGTCATCGAACACATTAACATCATCTTTGTTATGAGTAAGCTGAAGGGATTTCTTAATTTGTTGTTTATAGATGTCATGTTTGGCCAACTCTGAGAGAGGAATGGCTATTTTCAGTTTTCCAATTTCAGCTTCCAAGTCAAAAGGTTTTTCAGATTGAGTTTTGGTGTTCTGGTTGACAACCTTTTCCCTTTCTATGGATTCCTTAGAGCTTTCTCCTTGATTCTCATTTTGATCTTGGGGTTTGTCCTTTTTACTCATCTTTTGAGAAATATTGCTGGGTTTATGCTGCAAGGATGATGTCACCACTGGCTGTTGATTTGAGGGAGATGCTTTAGTTATTTCCTCCACTGTTACTTCTTTTGTGATTGGATCAGTTTTGTCAATTGGCTGTGTGACAACAGCCTTTTCAAGTTGTGGGGTTCCCTTTGTTTTGTCAGGTTGTGTCACATTTATTTTTCTACTTCTCAATTTATATTGCTTATGAACCTCATAAACAGTTGTATCATAACCTTGTTTGAAATCAAATGACTCACCTGATTTGGTTTGGAACTGCTTGATATAATCATCCTTATGATCTTCTTGTGTTAAAAAGACTTGATTTCCACTGTCCAATCCCATTAGGTTGATGTGAGGGTCCTCATTAGGCTCACTAGATGCAGAAGCCTCAGCATAATTCTCTTGGAAAGGGGGTCTGACATGTTGGTCAGGATCAATTCTTCCAACATTGGGATTTTGATTCTTTCTAAAGTTTTGGTTTCTTACATTGCTTGTTTGCCCTTCCCATGATGACTTCCTTTCTATGGTTTCCACTCTGTCCCCAAGTCTATACATACCTTTGATGATTGCATCTAACTTCTGCTCAAATGCTGAAGGTTCTTCCTTAAAGGTAGTTCTTCTTTTAGTTCTGGCTCTATTTCTCTTGGCAATCAGATTTGCCTCTACACTTACTGCTATGTCTTGCATGTCTGCCAAAGTTGCAGGGGCTCTTTCTCTCAATTGATATGCCATATCAACATCAAACCCATCAGGGAACTTTATTAATGCTAAATCAGGTGGAGGTCTAAGGTTTTGAGGAATAGCACTATAGATAGAATTGAATCTAGTGCAATAGTCCGAGACAGTTTCTTGTGGACCTCTCTTTATGGTGTCATATTCAGATAAAATATGTATAGGGTATTTTTTATTTTCCCATCTGTTTAGAAAGGACTGGTAGAGGGCAGCCGAATTAGCTATAGAGTTTGCAGCCAGTGCCCTGAACCAATTTCTTAATTCACCTGTCAGACTTTGTACAAAGATTTTCATTCTCACATGATCATCATCTATCTCATAGTTTTCGAAGTAATCTTGCGTTTTCTTGGTATGTTGTAAGGCAGTGTATGTGCTGGTTCCATCAAAATAAGTTATTTTGCCTTGGTAATCCTAAGGCATAGCTCCAGGATTGTTTGGCAGCTGGAGGGGTGCATAACGATTAGCCATATTTGGTGGGATGAATGGGACAACTGAAACAACAGGAACAACAATAGAAGTTTGTGTGTTAGGTGTTGACAATATGTTTTGTGAAGTGGATGATGAAGAGGGGGAGGAATGGGTTATATGGAGGTGAAAGGTTGGCTTAGAAGGGGTGGGAATAAAGGTATGTTGAACTGCCTCAGGGCTAGATTCAGGAGATTGCTCTGGTTCCTTTTGGCTCTTTTGAGTTTTATGGATCAAATTTGGATTGTCGAACACAGGAGGAGGATTTGGGTCAGGCTTTAACCTGGTGTGCCTAGTCTTCCTTTTGGGAGCTTGCTTCTGAACTTCTTTTTGGTATTTTAGGATATTTTTAGAACTATTTCAAGGGACTGCTCAAGCTATTTCTAGAACCACTGTCTAAAGACAGACAACAGTTTGAAAAAAATATGCTCAGTTCCCAGTGGAGTCGCCAATTATGTTAACACCCAGGTTGTTCCCTTTGACTCCCAAGGGAATACGGCCGGGGTAACCACTAACCAAGCTTTGGATTATAGGTCCTAGCCTACCTATAATCAGAGAGGGCTCTCTCTTTAAGTTTTAGCTATGTTTGTGAAGATTTTAGGCTAGTTGTGAATTCAGTTTTTGTTTTTAAGGTTTTGGTTGTGAACTGTTGTTTTGAGAAGGGCATGAAATGTTTGAGGGATCTCTAGTCCATTGGGCATATGGAGTCAGAAATTGAGTAGGTCCTGATGTCTGTGATGGAGAAGGATTTACTGTAGAGCTAGACAGCTATTCATGATACAAATTTTGGTTTATAAATGAAACAGAGTGAAATGGAAACTTATATATAGTGTGACTGTAAGTTGAGAAAGGGCAGAATCTGTTCAGTAGCATCTAAGAATTACTGCACAGAAACTGTCAAAGATTTATAGTAATTTGGAGCATTTAAGAATTCCAATTTAACAGATAAACCTGAAGAAAACATTTATAACAACGAAAGATTGAATTCAGGGTGTCTCCATGGACAAATCCTGAGTTATTCTTCTTCTTTCTTGTTGAGATTAGACCACATATGTGAGAAATGAAATACACAAAAATAAAACATAGACAGAGATAGAGAAACTTATTGTATCAAGCTATAGCACTAGAATTCTGCAGCATTCAATGGTTCCAACACAGTATACATCAGAAAAGACAATCTCTGAAATTCCGAAAGCTCCTTTGTATTATCTCTCCAAAATACAGCCGAGTTCTCTTTTTTGAACAAGTAACAACAACCCCTGCAAGCTTATGCGAGGGGGAATATATACAATCGGTTCTACAAATATCTGAACCGCTGAGTCATTTTGATCATTAAATACGCTCACCAACTTTACACAATAGCAGATAAAGAAGTTCTTACTGCTATTAAATACAAAATGAATGCTCTTTAATGTTGTCAGAAGTCTTTTTGACCTTTGGAGGCCACTGAGTCGGTTGAGCATTCTGAATAAATGCTGGATGATGTGTCTTTACGGCTTTGTCATGTTGTAGTTTCCTCGGCCCTGTCATTTGCAGCTGTCAGTATTGCTTTGGTGGCCGAATCTTTCTGCTGAGTTGGCTCAGTCCATCTTTCTTCAGTCATACTGAATGCATCAAATTTTCCTGTACATGATGACTTATGTTTTTGATGAAAAAATTTGATGAAAGGCCTTTGATTACAGTATCAACTGTATCATTTTGGCCCACCATTCTTGTGTGGGCAATTGATGTCTCAAAATTGCATCCAAGGTCTCATCTGCCTCTGTATATTTGTAGAAGTTTGGAGGCACTTCAAACAAATGCTTGATCTCATTCATAATAAAAAATAAATTCTCTACTCTATCATAGAGATTTTGCCCAGATGATGGCCCTGTTTCTTCTGAAGTACTTGGTATTACAGTGATCTGATTTGTAGCAAATGTGTTGACCCTCTTTGCATAGTTCTCATGTGAAAGTAGTCTACCTGCGCTGTTCAGTAAGCCAGGAAGACCTCTGCCTTGTAGTGCTGCAAACTTGTCCATGAACCTGTTTACTTCTGTCTGCATGTCCTGGCTTCTTCTTTCCAGTGTTTGTACCAGGCTTCTTAATGTAAGGACCCTCTTTATTAGAAAAATGGTTTCAGTTCTGTTGGGAATTCCCATTGCTGCCAGCTGAGGACCTGTATGGTTATTGAGCACATTAATCATTCTATTGGCTACCTCAGGCATGTTGCCTAGAGATGCCCTTGCTCTCTGGACTTCTCTGTGTGCTTTTCCTATGAGCTCGATTTGCTCATGAATAGTCTCAATGTACTGCCACTGATCTGTGATTGATTGGCCAATGTTGGCCCATAAAACTATCCTAAGCTTAGCCACCACTTTGTTAAGGGTGAGCTCCTTCTCCAGCTCCTTTATCTTCTCCTTAAGGGCCTTTATTTCCCTCCCTTTTTCTGCCACATTTTGCTTTGACTTGTCATATCTTTCATTGAGCTTAGCCAAATTCTCCTTGGCTTCATTTAACTCTGTCATTTGGGCTTCTAGGGCCTGAATTTCATTCTTCAGCTTCTGCATATCAAGGCTTGGAGCCTGCTCTGTTGTTGGTGCTGGTGTCAGGCAGAAAGAGTCGATTGTGCGGACACAACCAACCTCCCTAGGAGCCTAAGACTCTCTAGTGACAAACAAGACAAACAAGAACAATCCTTCTCTAAACATGCATTTATTATATAAGAAATCAAGTGTTTAGATCCTACCTGTAGTCCAACGTTGTTGTAGCAGTCCAGCTCCGCTGATCCGGATGAGCTCCTCCTTCACTTTGAAACCTGCATCCACTAACAATCAAACGATTAAATAGCACTTGATAATCTCATAGAATAAAACATATTTAACACATAGACCAAGGAGTACATGAAACAACTCATAAATAACAAGTTATTGAGAAGAATGGACTCATTTGCATTAATAGGTAACAAAAGGAACAAATACAACCTGAGCCTTGGTGTTGTGCAAGTCCCTCCCAGGGTCCATCAAGAGTTCTCCTTTACTTTGACAAAGCTCACCCACTTCCAAATAGAACAAGCAAAGATGGCAATCTCTCCTCACAAGCTTCTAAATGGGAGTCCTAATTCCTGCAGCATCTACCCTTAGAAATGTTTAGCTTCCAACCTCCCCTCCTTCTGGCCCAATGCCTGTATTTATAGTGCTCAAGAGGAAGTTAATCAGGTCCACCATCAATGGGATAATCCCCTCTTTGGATGGGATAGCTCCCTTATTGATGGGATAAGTTCCTCTTTGGTAGGGGTACATGAACCATCTGGAGGCGCTCAATACACGCCGAACAACCTTCTAGAATGCTCTAGAAATGACCACAAGTAACTTTTTAAAGATGAAACTTGCACATTTTGACCTTTACAGGGGGACGCACCTGCCCCTTTACATACAGAGCATCCAAGGACACAGCTTTTGTGAACATTGGGTGCGTACCCGCAGGTAAGGTTGAGAGAACCTGCGTACCCAGAGATAAATACATTTATAAAGGCTTTCTCTCTTTTTGGAGTTTGACATAGAGAGAAGAGGCATAAGACTTGCCCAGGAGGATAGCATGACTGTTGATAGAGCCATACTAACTGTAAATAGCCATGGTGACATTTTTTAGTGTAACAGATTGCCCCCTAAAGTGCGAAGCCTGTAATAGATTAGGGTTTTGTATTATCTAGGAAGGGTGAAGCGCTTTATCATTTCAAGGATTATCTCGTGGAGAGCCTGGTCAGAACCTGCAATTTTCAACACAAAATACATGTATAAGATTATATCATCGCTGAGGTAGGCATCCCCATACTCAGATCAAAACTTTAACTAACAGACTAACTACTCTGATACAGGAATGATCTTGCAGTACATCATAATCATAGACTTTTGTAGACACAGTATGGGCGCAGCCATCTGTTTATGATTAGTCTACTTAGATAATGAATACAAAACTCTTCGCAGCCTGGATGGTGGAAATTAGATCCAGGGTTTTCATTTCCGCTTCCCGAATTGGTACGATTCTAGCCATGCGAATAAATGAGTTGATGTCGAACATGGTAGAAACCACTTGATTACCAGTCGATGATGTAAACTGTTAACAAGTGTGAGAGAGACCACCAGTAATGTCAATGATTCTCAAAGTACCCAGTACAATCCATGAAATGTGAATGAATGAGTTGATGTCGAACATTTCACGGAATCCTTCGATCGAAAGTCAATGATGTAAACTGACGTCAAAGGCGAGAAACCTGCCATTGATGCATGCAGACTTCAAGGTACTGACGATTTCTAAGTCATCTCTCTAGATAATGTGATGATGTCGATAGAAAGCGACCCGTTGCAGGCAAGCCTACAACACGAAATCATTGTTCAAGTTGAAGAAATGTTGTTGTAAGGACTGACTCAGGGATGGTCAAATGGATGACAAGTATTTTGCAAATGAAAGTTTTGCTTGCAGACCTCTTGAACACATAACGACACAACAGATGGCTTGGTGATAAACGACTCAAAGTTAATCCCCGGAACCCGGCTGAAGACTTTCAATGTGGTTTGATCAACTGTGAGGTAAAGGATTTCCCAACCCAGGTGAATGAAAAGTGTCGTGTTCAAGAGTGGTAATAAAGTTTCTTCTGAGACAAAAGATAACAAATAGGCTCATTCTTCTCTCTTTTCCCCCACCATTTCTGGCAAGTACCTCTTTATTTTTAACAAGCTTGAGGAGGATAACATATGCTTGATTATAAGCTCATCCTTCGGATGAGTCCAACCTAGTTTTGATTCGAACCCTAGGAAGGAGTGGTTCGTTCCTGTTTGTAATTGAACAGGTCCTTTACTGTGAAATGTTTAACGAGCCCAGTATAGGAGAAACTCGGCGTTTTTCAATTTTAGAGAGTCTGAAAAACTTAAGAAGACTCCAAGTTGAACTTTTTCGTAGATTTGTGTCCCTCAAGCCCGAAAAAGTATAAAATAATACCTGGGGGAACCGCTTGATCTTGCGACCAAGGAGTACTTTCATAATTAGTGCCACTGACCTGAAAAGTAAAAAGCGATCAAAGACAAGTCGTTTTATTTCCGTATCGAGTTTGAAACGACAAAAACCCGGCAATCTTTTCCTGATTTTACGGTCAGAAAAGGGCTATAAGGGGACCATCTTTTAATTCCGTTTTAACGAGTGTAAAAGAAACGCTCGGTAATCTTTTCATATTTTAGGAGTCAGAAAAGGGCTTAAAAGATGACTCTGATATTTTGGTTCGTGAAAAATGACAATTTTCCCTCTAAATCCCTTTGTCCTGCACAAAAACGACACATTACTCATACCTGTTTAAGATAGGCAAAAATACATTGAAAAATATCCTTCCATGGTGAAAAATAAATAAACCTAGCATTCATTCATCCAAAAAACCTATAAAAAGACTTTTTACCATGTCATTTTTACCATTTTACTGTTGAGGTTGAGAAAAGGGCTTTTGGCAAGAAACTTCCCATGGTCGTTGCGGAGAATCCGACCGTCAGAATCAAACGCCGTCTCTTCCAGGTATTTCACAACATCCTCCTCTTCAATTTCATCCGATTAAAATTGTGTTTTAGGTTTTAGTTTTGGTTTTTTGGGGGGTTTTAGGTTTTAAAATCCGCTCTGCGGGGGACGCAGGTGCCCTAAGGGTGACCTGCGTCCCCCGACCTTTTCCTACACAGGAAAAAGGTCGGGGGACGTAGCCCACCTTCAGGCCAGCTGCGTCCCAGCGCTCTGTGTCCTAAACGCGGGGTGCGTCCCCCGCGAAAGGCGGAATTTGAAAACCCCAAACCCCAAAACAACCATTTAAAATTTCCCAAATAAATTTTAATCTTTATTTCTTGGTGTGTAGGGCACTCACCATGTTGGATTGGAGAGAAAGAGAGCACGAGGACGTTGATTTAGCCGCAATTAATCATCAACCTTCCATTGATGCCCTAAAAGAATGCAGACTATATAAATACTGGGCCATACCTGGCATGAGGGCTCAGGTGAGATTCTTGGAGTGGTTGGTTGAGAGATGGAACATTCATGAGCAATGCTTTTACATCAGAGGGCACCAGCTCGAGATAGAGCCCTCTGACATATACTTTCTCACTGGCTTGCCAAATAGGGGCGAGCAACTCAATCTAGCCGGGACTAGGCCGGGTGGCCAATCCCTTGCTAGTCTCCGGGCAGACTGGTGCATACCTAATCAACAGCATGCGAAAGGCGTAGAAATCAAACACATCTCTCGGCGTGAACTCAAGGTTATAGCTTTCACGGTTACCAGAATTTGCGGTGCAGCCGCTTTACATATTGCCACCGGGTCCCAAATGCGGATGGCGATTGACTGTTTCCGAGGCACCATCTTCAACTGGTGCGATGCTGTGTCGGCCAATATGAAGGGCCAACTGACTAGGGCAAAGAACGGACAACTAAAGACCTTTGGATATGGGCCTCTAGTTGTGAGCTTTGCCTTAGAGAGAGTTCTGATGCTGATCCCTCAGCAACTCACTGTTGATATCTTGGGTCCTCGGGAGCCAAAGTTGATACGATGGGTTACGGTGATGGCCTGACATCCTGACGAGGGCGCGACAGTTGTTCGATTCCCTGATGGTTATTTTCACTGGTTAGAGGACCAGGTCTTTGCTATTCAGGACTTTCCGTATGCCGGAGTAGATTTTCGAGGTGATCCGGACATGGTTCTTCCACAGGGAGAACAATGGGATGACAGAGGTACTTTATTTTTCACAAGTTTTCAAATTATATATTTTTTTTGTTTTTTATATATATCGTCTCAAAACTGACAGTAAAAATTTTCAAAATGCAGATGTTGGTCCACAGCGCCCAGCCAACCTCCGGCCTTTTGAGAGGAGAGTACCAGCTGTACCAGCACCACCCCCACAGGATGCGGCCGCAGAGACCTTAGCCGAGCTGGAACAGGATCTAGAGCGTCTGACGGCAGATATACCAGAGACCACCATAGATGACATTCCCATTCGACTTCAGCGCTATGTGGTCGTAGTCCCAGGACCTTTTAGGAGGCTCTTGTGTAGGGTAGCGCGGGCAGTGGTTTTATATAGAGAGCACCACCAGTGATTGGCTAGTCACTTTTGTAGACACATATGACATTTTTGGCTTTTTGTACTTATCATTTTTGCCGATCATAAGGTGTTTTTCAACCTATGATCGAAGACGATGTATATTTTTTGACACACTCCTATCTATATATATCACTATACCGGCTTATCTTGTTTAACATATGTGATGAAATGTTTTTAAATTTACTTGCATGATTATTGTAAATGTCTGTCCAACATTCGAGAAGCAATTGCATCTGCTAATGTATTTAAAGACCTTGGAATATGCTGATATTCAATGTAATCAAATTCACGTTCCAAGAGATGCACTCTCAAAAACAACCTAAGTAACACAGGATTTCTAATGGCATATACTCTATTAAGTTGTAATACAACAAGTTCAGAATCTAACCTCACTATCAAACGTCGAATTCCAAATGAAATAGATTCGGATAATAATTCAACCACTGCACTGTATTCTGCAATGTTGTTCGTCGTTTGACCGAGGCTTACCCCATGCATAGAAACTAACTCGTCAGAGGGAAAATAGATAACCCAAGCTGCGGAAGAGATATTCCGTGTACTACGACAAGCACCATCAGCAAATCCAATGTATGTTTGGAGAGGCGTCGACATCTGCAATATCAAGAGTAAAACCAAGATAAGCCAGAATAACGACGAAAAACACACTCTCTAAGCTAAGCACACTAACCAAACTAACAAACACACTAGCTAGAAAGAAAACCTAACCTAACTAAAAATTCTCCATACCCTCCATTTAAGCATAATACCTCTTTAGGTAAAGTACATTTCTGGGTTTACCCAAAGAGTCCCCATCAAAATCTACCATCTCATAAGCCCCTTTTTCTAGTTTTCGCTTTACAATGTAGGGTCCATGCCACATAGGAACGAATTTTCCAGCACCTAGCTTATCGTTAGCTTGATCATATAATAGCACTAGGTCTCCCTCCGAAAAACTTCGAGGGGTCACATTTCTATCATACTGAGCTTTCATTCGCTTCGCGTGAGTCTCGATTGCCAATGCAGCGTCACGTCGAGTCTCATCTAATTTAGCTAAGTATAATAAACGTTTCTCCTCTTCGGAAGTAGCTGGAAGTAATTCGACAGCCATTTGAAGTGATGGGATTTCGCATTCAATGGGTAACACAGCTTCCAAGCCATAAACTAGCTGGAAAGGAGTGAACCCTGTTGAAGTTTTCACTGAGGTTCGGTATGCCCATAGCGCTGAAAATAACATGTTGTGCCAATTCGACCGATGAATACCAATGGTTCGTCGGATCATGATAACCAGAACTTTGTTGATAGACTCAACCAAACCGTTGGCTTGCGGATAATAAGGAGTAGAGCTATCGTGGCGCAAACCAAGCTGGCTTGTAAGCTCAGTCATCATGATGTTTCGAAAATGGCTCCCATGGTCAGTAATGATTGCTTGTGGGACACCAAACCTAGTTATAATATGATTGAATACGAAAACTGCAGCTGTTTTTCCGCTTGCGTCGAATGTAGGCATCGCCTCGGCCCATTTAGTAAAATAATCAACCGCGAGGATGATATACGCATGCCCCCCGGCCGAGTGAGGGTTACAAGTAATAAAATCGATACCCCATTTGGCGAATGGACCAACGGCAATTATAGGGTGGAGAGGAGCAGGTGGTGCGCGCATCTTGCGATCAAACACTTGACAGTTGTGGCACTTCCGGACTGCAATGATACAATCTTTAAACATAGATGGCCAGAAGTAGCCAGCGCGCAACACCTTCTGAGCTGTGGCATACCCAGACATATGACCGCCACATGCTCCAGAGTGACAATCATTCAAAACCCTCTCAGCCTCTTCGTGAGTTAAGCAACGTCGAAAAACTAAGTCTGCCCCCCGGCGATAAAGTGTATCTCCAATAATCTTGTATTGCTGGGATTGAAACCAAATTTTTCGACGTTCTGACTTTGAAGATTTAAGCCGAAAGGTTTGGGTTTGGAGATAGATGATTATATCCCCGTACCACGGATCTACAGTACTGATAAGAAACAAAGATTCGTCCGCAATGGACTCCTCTGCCATAGTTTTTGTGTCAGCACGCGAGAAATCACACATCAATTCCGCAAAAACTAAGGATTTCTTAGACTTGGACTTCTCAAACTCCAAGTCGAACTCTTGCAGGATAACGATCCATTTAGAGTACTTGCCCCCTAGCAGTTGTTTTGTCAAAATATAAATCATAGGGTTGCAATCCGAAATAACTGTAGTTTTACGGAGAAGAATGTAGTGACGAAAACGCTGGACAGCTTGAACGGCTGCCAGGGCCAATTTCTCCACATGCGAATATTTTAGCTCAGTGGGGTTTAATGTCCTACTAAGATAATATATCACATGTTCCGCTCCGAATTCATCTTCTTGAACTAACACCATTCCAATAGTGGAATGCGAAGCTGCGAGGTATAAGAAGTAGTCCTGGTTGTAGTTGGGAGGATGCAACAACGGTGCATGGGTCAACGCGTGTTTAAGTGCATCAAAAGATTGTTGGGAAATCTCATCCCAAAAGAATTGAGCGTTCTGTTTCAACAACCGTGTAAAACCTTTAGTGACCTCGGCGTAGTTTGGAATGAATCGGCGTAAAAAGTTCGCTTTCCCTTGCAAACTTTGGAGTTGGCGCAAACTCGAAGGAGGAGGCAATTTGATGATAGCTTCGACCTTCGAGGGATCGACGCGAATGCCGGCTTTTGAAACAACAAATCCTAGCAATCGACCCGTCTCTATACAGAACACACACTTGTGGGGATTCAACCGAATTCGATAATGCCTACACCTCATAAAGATTGCTCGTAAGTGGACAAGGTGATCAGCTCGATGTAAAGAATGAGCAGGCAAATCATCGAGGTACGGTTGCACAATGTGCTTGATGTCATGAAATGCGTAAGACATCGCCCGTTGAAAAGTGGCCTCGGCATTCTTAAGTCCAAAAGGTAATTTGCAATAAGCAAATGTCCCCCATGGACAAATGAATGCCGTTTTTGGTTGGTCGGCAGGTAGAATATTGATTTGATTATAGCCCGAAAAACCATCCATGAAGGAAAACATTTCACTTCTGGCACAATCATCAATAATTTGATCGATATAAGGCGTAGGATAGTTGTCTTTTGGACAAGCTCGATTTATATCCCTATAGTCGATACAGATTCTTATTGTTCCTTGTTTCTTGTTGACCGGAACAATATTCGATACCCAATTCGTTAACGAGATTGGATAAATGAAACCTGCTTTCAACAGCTTTTCGACTTCTGCTTTAATCGCAGCCGCTTTCCGAGGGTGAATTTGACGCAATCGTTGCCGGACGGGTTTAGCATCCGGGTAGGTCTTTATTTCATGAACAACAATGGCAGGATCGATTCCCGGCATTTCCTCGTAAGACCAGGCAAACACATCGCGGAATTCTTGGAATAGGGCCTTGTAAGTTTGGATTTCATCTTCTGTACATGAGGCACCTATATGAATGTTTTCCTCAATTCCGGGCTTCACTGAAATGTCAATGGGAATAGTGCGAGAAATATTCCCTAAATTCAACTCTGAATCAGAATGTTTCGTTGGATTCTGAGCGTCTTTGACATATTCAGCGGTAAAGATAGATGAAAAATCATTTTCAAAAGCATCATCCTTAGGTAAAAACGAAGATCTGTGATGAAGATCTTCCCATGGTAGATCGTCTACACTTAGGATTTCGCGAAGTTTCTCGTCAGATGACACGACTTCGGGAAACGCTATCCATTCTAAGGTTGAGGTGAAAAGTGATTCTTCACTGACCACATTCATTTGGTCGATTTGGGTTGAACGCGAGTCGGTAAAAGACATGACGGCTTCATAAGCAATTTCATATGGACTCAAAGGCATAGCATCACCGAATGAGTCTATCTCAGATTCAGATGGGACAATCCAAGGATCATCATAAATAATGTTGTCTGATGTAATCATATGAATTGATGCAAATGAAGGGTCTGCGTTGATTGGAGGGAAAGGAAAAGTTCCCAGTAAACCGGAATCTTTAACTAAACCTACGCCAACGTCCCTATAAGGGATTGTCGTCTTACCGACATGCTGGATACTCTCTGAAGAGGCTGGGTCGGATGAAAAGTATGTCAGCTGATCAATGGTCACGATCTTACTGTTATATGGAAACTTTATTACTCTGAAGACCGATAAAACGACTACTGTCATAGCATATGACCAACTTCGACCCAAAAGAAGGTTGTAGTCTAGAGGGGCATCAACCATCTCCACATCCAGACTAACGGTTTTACCTTCTACCCCTATAGGCAATTCCTGTAGAATACCAAATGGACGGAACCCACGGCCATCAAAGACCTTAAGGATGGTCGGGGATTGGTTCAACGAAGGAGAACCAAGCAATCTCCAACATTGAATCGACATAATACACGTAGAAGCTCCCTCATCAATCATAGTCCGATGAATAGGCCTGTTTTTTACTATCACTGGAATTTGGAAAGCCATTTGATGGGGGAGACGCCGTGTATTATTTTCTAGATCGAAGATTATCAGGTTTGGGTCCTGAACATCAACAGCTCCGATAGCCGACAAAAGTAATTTTTGTTGTGCTGGGCATGATCGCAGCACTTCTAAAGCCGACATTGCTGAGGGTGAAACAGCTAAGTCCTCAACAATGTTGTAATTCTGGGCCGCTCCCGCATGTGGATTGAAAGCAGACCTTCGAAGTACACCCTTGGCGGGCGGTTTAATTACTAGGTCCGGGTTAGGTTTCTCGATCTGTAGTGGATCGGAACTAGGAGCTGAGGTTGATGGGTTAGAGTGAGAAGATTCTGCTTCTTTACCATCAACAGGATTCTTACTACCATAATCTTGCGATCGAGTCGCAATCCTCACATGAGACATCATCAAAATGGGTTCTTCACTGGCAGTCGAGGAAGAACCTATCATCTTACTTTCCTGCTTTGGAAATGGATCTTTTAACACAGCAGGAGTGGGAGAACCTTTGACTATTTTCACAACCTCGGCCTGATGAGGGCAATCTCTTGTAAAATGATCCTCTTCACAAATAAGACAAGGATATCGAGGTTTGCGCTTTTCGTCATTGGTTTCTGACTTTTCCGTTTTCTCCTTCGGAGCCTTGTCTGCTTTAGCCTTCTTCTTTCCTTTCTTCTTTCCACCGTTTTTTGATTTGGCCGTAGATGACTCTACAGCATGAATATCGGCGGAAAGTTCAGGAGAAGACTCTCCTGTCGGGGAATCAGGCAAAGTGATAATAGGAGTAGTGGAAGCCTTGGAAGACTTCTTCTTGCTCTTTGTATTCACGATACCAATCATACCATCAACGGCATGAGATCCCGAAGGAGCAGCAGCAATTTGATTCGATTTTGGAAGATCTGGAATCTTCTCGTGTAACGTACCTGACTGAGTATAAACTAAGTCAAGGTATTGCGCCTGAGCAATGACTTGCTCCTCAGTAACTACTCCGGCCTTAGCTACATCTTCAGTAATCTTCGGTAATAATGATTTAACAAACCATTCAGCTAAGATTTGGTCCGGGATAAAAACTTTCACTAGCCTTCCTCGACGTCTCCACTCATGAATGTGATCAGAAATATACGTGGACGTCGATTTTTTTAGTGAAGTTAATAACTCCGTGCCGTTATCGTATCTGACCGGCAACTGAAAGTGAGTTAAGAACGAGGTAGCTAACTGGCTAAAATTGTAAAAAGAGGCCCGTGGTAACTCAATGTACCACTTGGCCGCGAGACCAATGAGTGTACGCTGGAAAAGACGTAAGCGGATCGAATCATCCGAGATAGAATTTGAAGCACACCAGAGGTGGTAAGTCATCACATGATTGGACGGATCCTCTCCAGACTTACCTTCGAACTTGGGTATATCACTGGGCAACTTATTTGGCATTTGCAGCCAGAACGGAAGATATTGAATTGGATCGTTCGTTAGGCGCGTCAAGTCTGGTAAATCCAAAGTTGCGATAAAAGGTAACTGCCGGTTAGGATCTCTAAAACTCTGGGTCACAAGACCAGTCCCAGGAGGAGGATATCCAGGATAACTAGGAACAGGAGTCGCATTTGGGATATTATATCCTCCTGGAAAACTAGGATTAACCGGACCATACTAGGGTTGTTGAGGTTGTTGATAAGTGTACCCAGGATACGGTTGATACTGGTAAACTGGCTGTTGGACAGCTTGCCCAGGTTGGTACTGTCCCTGGTACGGTTGTTGAACAAATTGAGGTTGAGTAGTGACAACCGTACTTATACCAGGCTGACCTGTAGGCATCTGGACCGTGGTTTGAATCGTAGATCCAGACAACGGTAAAGATGTCTGAGGAGTGGTTACAGAGACAGTAGAAACCGGAGCTGTCGATACTCCAGAAGTAAGTGTGGCAGATGTAGCGGTAGTTGCAGCAGCCGTTTGAGATGGAGTACTAGGTGCAATTGGCGACTGAGTAACTACCGAAGTTACAGAAGTTTGAACATTTGACTCGACAGGTTGCGGTTGCTGGGGTGGACCAGAAACTACGGGTTGTCCAGCTTGAGGTACCAACTGTAAACTTGGCTGCAACACCTGTTGACCCTGTGATGGATCCCACACTAACATTCCGGGGTATTGACCCGTAACAGTTTGAGGATACTGAGATCCATAACCAGATTGAGGATAGGATTGATAATTGAAAGGTGCAGTTCCCATACCTGGAACATATGATTGACCTTGAGGTGGTTGATAACCTTGACTCGAGTATTGACCTTGAGGTTGATAACCTTGAGGTAAATATGGATACTGGGGTTGACCTTGACCTTGAGGTTGATACCCTTGAGGTTGATACCCTTGGGGTTGATACCCTTGAGGTTGCCATCCTTGAGGTTGCCATCCTTGAGGTTGATATTGATACTGAGGTTGACCCTGGGGTACATATTGAGGCTGGGGTTGACCTTGAGGCATGTATTGCACCATAGGTACATACTGACCTTGAGGTTTCCCCCCAGACACGATTTGTGTACCTTGAGGTTGCCCCCCAGGCGTTAACTGAGGTTGCCCCCCAGGAGGTAATTGGCCACCTTGAGGTTGGGAAACGGGAACTGAACCTGACATCATGTAAATGTCTCCTACACCTAATGGTATATTACCATTGTTTCCAGCAAATAACCCATGATCAATGGGTTGAGGAGATGCCCCCGTAAAGGTACCAGAAAGTGATTGATACCCGGTGGGAACAGAAGGACCGCCGTGTAAGAAAGATTCAGGACTTTGAGTAAACACGGACGAATGACCAGACATATTTACAGGAGTATAAATACCTCCAGGTGGAAAAGGAGTATGAGGTGTAGAAAAACCTACCCTTGAGTTGTCTAAATAATTGGTTAACGAAAGGTACCAAGTAGTACTTCTAGGAGGACTGCAAAAGATAGATTCATGCTCCCTTAGATCAATAGTAAGTTGATCTTCAAGGTTAGAGACGCCTATTTCTTCCTCTGGAGCAAGTTCTTCAATAGCAATCAGACCAGTAGGAAGATTTTCGGTGATAACTCGTTCTATTCCTGGTGAATCTGGAACACTAGAAGTCGGAGTAACAGGTTCAGATATTTCAGGTTCTTCGCCTGTATCACTAGTAGACGAAAAACTACCAACAAGTTCAGAAACTGTAACAACTTTGGGATTATAACCTGTCTCTAAACCTTGGTAATTTGAATGGACCACCAAGGAAGATTCTCCTTCTTCAGGTGAACCTACTCTATTGCCACTAGGAGGAGTTACAAGGACCTTCAAACCTTCTAGATTACTGGGGTCGTCTCGAGGAGGTTCACCCCGAAGTCTACGGGATCTTCTCAACAATTCGGCCACAGAAACAACTTCAGGAGACTGGCCCCGAAGTCTACGGGACTGTCTCGGTAATTCCGCCACAGTTAAAAACTTTTAACTACTACACACGAAAACAAAGTAAAATCTCAAATCAAACCACCTAAAGTCTCTAAAGAACCAAACAAATTTGAATCACACGCCTAAAGAATCTAGGGCGTCAAACCAAGCACAAACAGTAGTCTTCCAGACCGAAAACGCTAGTTGGAGATGAAACCCAACATCGCCAGATTCAGTACAGAAGTGGCAGGTGGAACAGTTACCCCGGCAACCTGCTTAATGAATAGACCGGCACAAGTTCCTCCACTTTAACCGTCTCGAGTGAAGTGAACCCCCCGAAAAATCCAAGTGAGTCTAGCCGACGTCTGCTCCAGGTACAGTGGGATCTTCCCTCCACCGTCACCTCGGTAGAATCCTAAAGATAATGGTCACTAAGGTTACCAACCGCAACAAATGCACCTGGGGGAACAGTCTACACTCCGACAGCACGCAAGGGCAGAGTATCAAGCTCAATCCCCTTGCCGGTTCCTTGACAATAATCCAAGGTTTACCGACAAGTGACCCTTGGCTCCTCGACAATGGTTAATCCGAGGTTTACCATTTGTAATACGTGCGTGTCTGGCGTCGTTCCCAACGAGGGGGGATTGATTCCCTCACTGGTTCGGACACGAGCTCGTGCTTCTCCTTTAAGAGGAGCTTTCCCAGAGTACAAATGAGACAATTGGATTTATTCTGTCACAAGATAAGCTACTTGTTTGGTTTTGTTGTCTTGGAGAGTTAATTACTCTCCTACTCCAAGACACTAGCCTGATCTAAATTGGTGTTTCAGAGCCCTAGTAAATAAAAGTTACTACGTTGATTTTACTTTAAGCATTAATTTTATGGTTTTTCTTAAAGACAAAAGGTAGCGGAAGTGAAACCAATGGTGTGTAGACTCGACTCAAACCACTACAAAGATGCACCTAAGATGATTTACGCTACTTTTTCCTTTCAATGAAATTCCTAACTAAGAGAGTTGAGAAATGCAAATTTTATAGAAAACAACTTTCTTAGTAAAGACAATCAAAGAAACAATTCTCTTTATCTTTCCAAGCATACAAACATGACCACTCTTTACGTGCACGAAAAAACTCTTTTTCTTTCAAAATGCCTCAAAGCTCCTTGAAACAAAACTTTTCAAAGGAGATGTTTCTGTATTTTCTCTTATTTAATAAAGCATATAAATATATTTTAACGAAAATCAATCTCAAAAGCTATAAAATCTATGAAAACTTGACTCACAAGCAAATCAAAAAGAAATTTACACTAAGCAAACCTAACGAGGCAAGAGCCTACAAAGATGATTCTAGGTTGTTTTACTTGACCACAATCAAGTCAAGGACCATCTAATGCAGAATCAAAAGACCAGTCAAAACAAAACTCAAATCTTTTTGTTCTTTTTGTAAAATGGAATTCAATACTCAATCAACAAGCACTTCGAAATTTGCCAAAGAGACAACTCAAAGGTAAGTTGCTCTCACAGGTAGACTTTATGACAGGTCTGACTTCTAAGAATGCTAACAAAACCAGAGAGATCTAAGGCTTGACAACTTCTACCGCCAAAGTCACTACAAGACCTACTCAAAAATCAAACCCTAGGGCTCAAACTTCTATGAAATCCACTAAAACACTCAATTCTATCGAAACAAGTTCAGGTGAAGATCTTTGACAAGAGACTAATGGATCTGGGCACTAAAAACTAAGAAAAAGCAAAATCTAAGAGTAAAAATGCAAAAAATGGAATTTTCTTAAATTTTAGCAGGGGACGCAGGCAACTGGTTAAGCCAGGTGCGGGCCCGCTCTGTGCACACAGCGACAGTGCGTCCAGGGATGCACTATGAAATACTCAGAGGGTGCGTCCTACTGGAAAATTCAAAAAAAACTAAAATGAATCTAACCCTAAGCTAACCCACCCAAAAACAAAGTCACAGAGCCAAAAACCAGAAAATAAATGAATTTTCTCAGATCAAAGTTGCATACAAAGGAAAAGACTTTCACATCAATGGAGTCCCCAGTGGAGTCGCCAATTTGTCAGGAGGAAAGAGTCGATTGTGCATTCACAACCAACCTCCCTAGGAGCCTAAGACTCTCTAGTGAGAAACAAGACAAACAAGAACAATCCTTCTCTAAACATGCATTTATTATATAAGAAATCAAGTGTTTAGATCCTACCTGTAGTCCAACGCTGTTGTAGCAGTCCAGCTCCGCTGATTCGGATGAGCTCCTCCTTCACTTTGAAACCTGCATCCACTAACAATCAAACGATTAAATAGCACTTGATAATCTCATAGAATAAAACATATTTAACACATAGACCAAGGAGTACATGAAACAACTCATAAATAACAAGTTATTGAGAAGAATGGACTCATTTGCATTAATAGGTAACAAAAGGAACAAATACAACCTGAGCCTTGGTGTTGTGCAAGTCCCTCCCAGGGTCCATCAAGAGTTCTCCTTTACTTTGACAAAGCTCACCCACTTCCAAATAGAACAAGCAAAGATGGCAATCTCTCCTCACAAGCTTCTAAATGGGAGTCCTAATTCCTGCAGCATCTACCCTTAGAAATGTTTAGCTTCCAACCTCCCCTCCTTCTGGCCCAATGCCTGTATTTATAGTGCTCAAGAGGAAGTTAATCAGGTCCACCATCAATGGGATAATCCCCTCTTTGGATGGGATAGCTCCCTTATTGATGGGATAAGTTCCTCTTTGGTAGGGGTACATGAACCATCTGGAGGCGCTCAATACACGTCGAACAACCTTCTAGAATGCTCTAGAAATGACCACAAGTAACTTTTTAAAGATGAAACTTGCGCATTTTGACCTTTACAGGGGGACGCACCTACCCCTTTACATACAGAGCGTCCAAGGACGCAGCTTTTGTGAACATTGGGTGCGTACCCGCAGGTAAGGTTGAGAGAACCTGCGTACCCAGAGATAAATACATTTATAAAGACTTTCTCTCTTTTTGGAGTTTGACATGGAGAGCAGAGGCATAAGACTTGCCCAGGAGGATAGCATGACTATTGATAGAGCCATACTAACTGTAAATAGCCATGGTGACATTTTTTAGTGTAACAGCTGGTGCTGATGTAGATGGTGCTGCCTGAGCTGTCTGTTCTGTAGGAGGAGCACTAGTTTGAGGGGGTTCCTCAAGGTTGATTATTTGTGGAGGGGGCTGTGATGTTTGGCCTACTTCCCTCTGTTGTAGGGCTGCCTGTAGTGCTGCCTCTGATTCTCCCAATTTCTCCTGTGTCTGGATCAGCTGTTTGTATAACGATACCAGCATAGCTGCTGCATCTTGGTCATGTCTCAGCTGAGCAACCTCTTCCGTTTGTGGGTGAACAGTTGCTGGGATCTTAACCATTTTTCTTAGTGCTGTGATATCTGCATCTCTTAGCTTCAGCAGCCCTTGTACAGCCTTGATGTCCTTGGGATCATGCCCAAGTTCTATGATTATATCCTTTAAAGCTTTAATTCGGTTGTCCTTTGCTTGAGAGGATGCTTTCTCCAACTCAAGTTGGGCAGCTGTATTGTTTAGGCTATTTTCCAGCCTAAGATTTACCAATGTTTTGTCCGCAAGAGTGGCATACACCATCTCACCCGTTTGCTTATGCAATTCAATCTGATCCATAGGGTGGATGTCTTTTGCAAGGACCTCAAGGTTGGTCCTTATGTAGTCTGCAGCTGACTGTGGCTACAGCATGGTTGGCATGAAATGACTCATTACCATTTTTCCCTCATGTACATCATATGCAGACATCAACCTCTGTTGGTTTGTAGGGGCCATTTTCAACAAGTGATTATAGAGCTGTATCTTGAGTGGCTCATTCCTCTTTTTGATATCTATAAACTGTTGTTTGATGCTTGCTTCAGCTCCCCTTTGGTGGCTTGAGGAGCTGACTTCTCCTCCAACTGTCCTTTCCTGTTCCTGCTAAAAGGAACTTGCAGATGCTTCCATGCTTGGTGGGCCCATGCCCAAAGATTTCCCAATAGGCATTTCTTCCTCAGAGATGGGATTCATTCTGTGCCTTTTCTCCCCGTGAGTTGTGGAGGTGGTGAGGGGAGTCTCCTGCTCTCTATCCCTCTTCTTTCCCTTTTCTTCTTTTTGTGGAGTTTGTAGTACTGAGGCCTCCACTATCTTTTCTTGCCTAGGGGGCACATTCTCTTGAGCCTGTTGCTCAGTGAATATTGGGGCTTCAGGTGTTCGCTCTTGTTGCTATACTTGCTGCCCCTCTTTTCGCCCTCCTTCTTGCTGTTCTACCTATTTTTCTACTTGCTTTTCTGCCATAGGAGATGGTTGTTCTTGCTGATGTGCTGTTGAAGATGATGCAGCTGCTCCAAGCTGCCTTTGGTATGAAGAGGAAACCTGCCCACAAGTTTCCAAGTCAGCCTCTTTCTCAATATTTTTTGCTTCTCTTTGTAGTATTTGCTCTCTAGTCATTGGCTCTTCTAGGGTGCCCTCTTTCCAACTTAGCAGATTGGCATATTTCTCAATATGAGGCAGTTTAATGTGGGCATAGCCACCCAATTTATGTTTTATCCTCCTGAGAGAAATGAAATGATTAGGGTCATAAGGTACCCATTTGAAACTAGTTTCTAATTGGAGGGCCTCTAGCATGCCATCTGCTTCCTTCCATCCTTCCTCCCTTATCTTGTAAAGGAAAGGGCCTAGCTGGTTCCTGACTTTTAGTTGCACTTTCTTGTTTTTACTATGGAAATGTATCATGTCTGCATTTCCAAACTGCCTGAAATACTCTAAGGCAAATAGTCTCATAGGGACATATCTTGGCAGCCTATAAGGGTCCAACTCACAGCCATATATTCTGATTACTGTGTTGTGTTGGTAAAAGTACCAATCACCAATGCTGTAGGACTTAGAGAGATGGAGAATTCTTTGCATTTCATCATAGTCATAGTGCACAGCAGGAGGCTTCCCAGGAGAAAATATGGACAGCATAGCCATAATGGTGTCATCAACATCCTCAACTCCCTTGTAGCCCAGGACATAGCTAATCAAATCTACAAGCATTTTGCCCAAGTCATTGAGGTATGGGTTTCCAATAGGAGGCGTTCTCACAGTTTCAGAGCTTGGCTGTATGAATAACTGATTGATTTTGATGATCTGGGCACTAGACAGGTTGCTCCCCTTCTTTAATAAGTCTAACATGGAGAGAGGAGTCAATGGTCTTGCAGTGTGAAAGTGCAGCATCTCATTTATGGCCTCAGGGGTAATATGAAACAAGACGGAGCCTGTGGGACTGAGAACAGCTCTCTGACATGGATCATAGCATTCACAACATCTATGGATCAAGTCTGGAAGGGGATTGACTTGAGGAAGGTTAAAAATGGGCAAATTGGAGTCCCAAATCCCTAATATATCAGCTCCACTGAGGTGTTGGGATTTTAACTCATTCAGCAGATGGATGTTAAATTTGGAATTCATTGAAAATGAGTCTATCATCTGATAATCCTTATCCCCTAGGGCCTTCCATTCTAATTCTCTTTGTGGAGCATTCAGAGTTTGAATATTCAGGGCTACTGGTGTTTCCATGGCTACTTTAGGACTTTGTTTTGTATATGAACTGGTGTTACTGAACAGAGCAACCCAGAGGAGTATTTCTTGGAACAGAGAGGTGAATTACAAAGGAAAAGAGGGTAAATGGCAGTGACAGCAATTGAAATACTGCACAGAGCACTGATAGAGAAAATGCTCGGCCTAACAAAACTCTCTTCACGGTGAATTAGTGCAGCTTGGGTTCTTAGTTCACGAATGCGCGAACTAACTGTGAATTTCGAGAAATTTTCTTAAATGCAGGTTCTGGAGAGGAATTTGGACCCAACAGTTGGAAATGGACACAGGTTATTGGAGGTTTGCTGGTAAATACAGTGTTTTCTCACTTTTTCTATGCTATCTTTGGACAATCATGGACAAAACCAGGCGCGGAGGGAATGATATCGATAAATACCTCTTCAATTGCCGACAATGGCTACGAATGTAGGTGGATTGGATGCGCCCGTGGTCTCTGGGTTGATTTCTGCAAGTTGGCGATGGATTGGTCATAAAACACATGCAAAGCAGAGCAATAGTTGTTTTAGCAAAAGTGACAAAAAACACAATTTTCGGTGAAAATATGGACTTTTTGGGATTTTGGCGCTTTTTTTTGGATGACGTCAGCATGACGTCATCAGGTGGGGTCAGGGTCGGATGACGTCAGCATGACGTCATCGGGTGAGGTGGCAAGCTGTGAGTGGTCCACAGGGATACGTAGCTGGCGGACATGTCGGAGTGCTGGCGGGGGGGAGGGGCGCTGATGCGGCGGTGAGTTGGCCTGACGTGGGCATGACGCAGCCATGACGTGGGCGCAGCGGGACCAGCGGTAAACCAGAAATGGTAAATGGTATTTCTTGGACCGCTATTGATACGGTTGTGGATTTGTCAGAGGCCGACCCGAGAGAATTTGGGGGTGACGCATGGCGCAGGCCTGACGTCACCCTCTGATAGTTTCTCAGGCGATAAAGGCAGTACATCGGGACCGACCCGATATGGATCTGGGCCGTCGGATGGGAAAGCCCAGATCCGACGGTCGACGGGTTGATGAGATGCAAGGACAATACGGAATGCGGGGCCAATAAAATATTATTATTCTCTGAACTGTGTGCCCGGCGGAACTTTGTAAAAAGTGGGTTTTTATGGTTTTTTGCAGTGTTACGTGTTAAGTGGGTTTATACACAGATTTATTTACAAAGCGCGTTTAGGTTATTAATCCAGGCGAATCCCGGATTAATCCCATAATTAATTTTCCAGCACTCTTTGGGTCGCGCTCAATGGTTTTAGCGCTTTAAAACATTTGAAACCAAACTTAGAGCTATAATGCTCGGGGAAGGGGATACATAGGTATTTTGGGCTTTTTTTGCATAATTTACATATTAATAGGGGGAAACGGGGGTATAAGGAGTTAAATAGTAGAAGTTAGGGGTTAATATGAGTAGAAGAGGTGGATGAGGAGGGGAAACACTAAGTTTTGTATGGAATCAACTTAGTTTAGGGAGTAGATCAAAATGAAAAGAATTTTACACCAGAAATGTGGCTTTTAAAGAAACAAGAACCACCATAAGACCTTGGTTACTTTCATGAACATGGCTGGCAATGGGATGTTAGCAATGAATGTGAGGGGGGAGACTAGGAAGTTAGACATGCTCCATTGTGTTACTGCAAATGATAGGGAAGAGAAGCTTCTCTTATCCATTGATGCTTCCTTTATGTTAGACCAGCAAAATTCAGTTGAAAGGAATGACATTTCTGCAACCCCATCTACCTACCCATCTACTTGCCTAGCATTTTTTGTTTCTTCATGGAGGGTGCACTTAGACTTGCAGACCCTCATGTGCCTTTTCTTTTCCTTTGGCTTTTTCTTTTGATTTTCTATCTAGAACTACCCTTATTGCTTCCAAGGCCCCAGATTAAGCAGTTGGGAACCTTCATTCTCTACCTAACTACTGGTCTGCCAAGATTGAACAGTTTGGACAGACTTCTTTCTCTATTCTACAACAAGAAATTGAAACATGGCATGATCCAGATTAGGCTGTTGGATCACCCATCCAAAATTGAGTCAACATCAAGCTTATGTACACACATTGTCTTCTCTTGGAAATATGGGATCTTTGCATCACCAAAGCAGAGCATATTTGGAACTTTTATTTGCCCATCATGAAATATGAAACCTATTGGTATAGGTATCTAACAGTTCCAAGAGATGCACTCTCAAAAATAATCTTAATAACACCGGATTTCTAATGGCATACACTCTATTAAGTTGTAATACAACGAGTTCAGAATCTAACCTCACTATCAAACTCCGAATCCCAAATGAAATAGATTCAGATAATAACTCAATCACTGCACTATACTCGGCAATGTTGTTTGTTGTTTGACCGAGGCTTACCCCATGCATAGATACTAACTCGTCAGAGGGCGAATAGATAACCCAAGCTGCGGAAGAGATGTTCTGTGTATTACGACAAGCACCATCAGCGAAACCAATTTATGTTTGGAGAGGCATCGACATCTGCAATATCAAGAGTAAAACCAAGATAAGCAGGAATAATGACGAAAAAGCACTCTCTAAGCTAAGCACACTGTTTAAACTAAAACACACCAGCTAGAAAGAAAAACTATCCTAACTAAAAATATCCATACCCATTCTTTTAAGCATAATACCTCTTCAAGTAAAGACCATTTCTGGGTTTACCCAAAGAGTCCCCATCAAAGTCTACCAATTCATAAGCCCCTTTGGCTAGCTTTCGCTTGACATCACAGCGACCATGCCACATAGGAACGAATTTTCCAGCACCTAATTTATCATTAGATTGATCATAAAATAAGACTAGATCTCCTTCCGAAAAATTTCGAGGGGTCACATTTCGATCATACTGAGCTTTCATGCGTTTTGTGTGAGTCTCGATCGCCAATGCAGCATCACGTCGATTCTCATCTAATTGAGCCAAGTATAACAAATGCTTTTCCTCTTTGGAAGTGGCTGGAAGTAACTCGATGGCCATTTGAAGTGACGGGATTTCGAATTCAATTGGTAACACGGCTTCCAAACCATAGACTAGTTGGAAAGGAGTGAACCCTGTTGATGTTTTTACTGAAGTTCGGTACACCCAAAGCGCTGAAAATAGCATGTTGTGCCAATTCGACCGATGAATCCCAATGATTCATCGGATCATGATAACTAAAACTTTGTTGATGGACTCAACCAGACCATTCGCTTGTGGATAATAAGGGGTTGAACTATCGTGACGTAAACCAAGCTGGCTTGTAAGTTGGGTTTGTTGGACACCTAATCCTAATGGGTTAGTGTGGAAGTCGAATGGACAAAAGCAGTCCAAGAGACCTTGGGATCTGAAACCCAAGAGTCATATGTTGTACTATAAATGTATATCTGATGTTAATAAAAAAAGTGTACTACATGTTTTATCTTTCATATCTTTTGTGCTGTCCATGTGTGTTTAACATGGTATCAGAGCGGGCGATTGCTGGTCCTGCTTCAATTTGAGCCATTTGTTTTATGGCCTTTGTGTGCAGTTTATTTCTGCCATCAATTCTGCATCTCAGGAATATTTTCTCACGAATATTTCTTCAGCTAAATGTTAGCTGCTCCTGGCGCTGTCCAGCACTGTCCAAGCGGTTCTTCTGACATGTCTGTCTACCATAATTTTACCTGCGCTCTCTGTCCATAAGCGTTTCATGCTCTCTCATTGATTCATAAAACGTCTCTGACTGTTCAGCTCTCTCACTCATTCTGCGCCATATTCTTTCTTGCGCTCTCTGTGGGCTCTCTGCCATAACCGTTGTCTGCCATTAGCTGCCACCTCTGTCTATCAGGTCTGCTACTTACATGCACCAAGCTGTTTCATCTAATTATGTCTCTGCGATTCTGAATCTGCGACTCTGAATCTGCTCTCTGTCTGCCATAATTGATTCTGCGCTCCTTTCTGTGGGCATTCTGATGACCTCCCAATGCCTGAGAACTGTAGAACTTTGTTGAGCAATAGCAGCAAGGAAACGGATTGTGTCTTTAACCCCCGTGGTTAAGGAATAAGTCGTTTTCACTGTGAAAGACAAACGGCGGACTTACAGTAAAAGAAAAGAAGTGACGGAAATTACAGAGCACGGATGATATGATGCGTTGTGAGGGCTTGGGAATTTGGTAAAATGGTGAAAGCTTTGAAGAGAAGTGGGAGATGGTGTTAAAAGGTCGTTAATGTGAGCCTTGAATGATGAATCTGATAGCGGCATTGAAAAGTCCGGCTTCTGATGCACTGGAAAGACACTGAAAACTTCCCCAGGGACCACTGGAAGACCAATCTTTAAGGTATTTTTTTGATCCAAGCCACAATATTTTGTTTCTCGCGTCTCAGTGTTAGCCGGCGTGCAATTTAGTCTCGGGGCTGTAGAAGGTCAAAGCATCTATCCGTGTTTAAAGTTGGAAGCCTCCAGGGACGACTCTATGGTATCGTATGTATCGAAGTTTGGTTATATATGCAGCCTCGGCTTCGTATTTTTCAGTATTGAAAACTGCAACCATCTTGGCTGATGTCCCACGAATTGATTTCACATCATTTAGCCATGGATCATTGTCCCATTGTCTTTCGATTCTGGAAATCTTCATCACTGATCTATTCATCTTGGTCTTGAGATTTCTCGTCTCTTGTCGATTGTCACTCTTTTTATACACCACCATTCCTTCCTCGACTTCAGAGATTTGGAAATCCTCAATAAATCTTCTATTTTGTCAGTTTCTCAGTTTTCTGTAGCCAGTGCAGGATTGCTTTCCCCATCTCTACTTCACAGATTTGGAAATCCTCAATAAAACTTGTATTTCGTCAATTTCTCAGTTTTCTCCTACTGTAATATATTCGAGTACAGAAAGCATTAGCCCGAGGTGGTGAGAAGTCTGTTCGAGTAGGCATTCGGTGATTTTCATCATTAAAAAAAAAAAGGATTTTGTGGCATTGTTCTCTACTATCTATGAGTCAGGATGACCTTAAATCAAGCAAAAATTTTGAAGGGGTTAATTTGCCACCGTCAGATGAGTTGAATTTCTGCCTCGGAAGTATTGTGGCATTCATTAGAATCGGCTGCGGTACACATTAAAAATGGGAATGGCATCGTCACACTCGTTGCTTTTCTGGAAGATCCAGAACTGGACCATCGGATTCATGCATCTAAGCTGATATGTATTCTTTCAGAGAGATTAGGCCAGGATTTTGCACCTGTCTTGAGGAATAATAATCGATTGTTGCTGCTAAAAGACAAATTGTTAATTTCAGGGACAAATGCAAGTGAAGAATGTTCAGCAGCTGCATACATACTTGCCAACCTCCCACTTTCAGATCACGAAGTGAAAAATGTGCTTGGAACAGATCTTATTGGATGTATAGTAAATGCCCTTATGGAACAAAGGGGAAATAGAGCTGGAAGAAATTCATGGGCTGGTAACACGATGGTAGAGGGACTCCTTGGAATTCTTCTTCATTTTGCTCGCTGTTCAGACAGAACTGTACTGGATAGTGTCCGGGAAAATCGACTGATGATTGTTTTCAAGGAGCAGCTTATGTACCATGGGCAACGTACATCATAAACAAATGTTGAGGTGCCATTTTGGGGACTGATAATTGCATATCTACTAATTTGTATTCGCTGACATTTAATTGTCGGGTTCTATCTTCCAATCTGTTCTTTGTTTAAGTTAAGTTTTTGAATGAGAAAAGTCCATTATGTAGTAGCTATCACTTAATGGTCGTTGCATTTAATCTCTGAATTTGCTATTGGATAATATAAGACTATTACTACATGTGGAAGCATTAAAAGACAATGGTACAGTTGTGAAATTGCTGAGATGCATGTTACTAGTCCGTTTTAAAGAACCTGGATTTTGGGAATATGTTGCTGACGCTAATTTGAAAGTGAAGGAGTACTTGAAGGATCCAAACAAGTTTGCAGTTGTTGCTGCCCCAGTGTGGCTTTGTATTTAAAACTCATTATAGTGCATTGATTCCTTGATTCCACTGCTGCATAAAGATTTTGGTGAACTGATTGTAATCTTTTATATTGCACATTGATCATTTGCTGACATTTATAAAGGATATTGCTGTGTACTGTGAGTAGATATTACTTTTCTGCATTGAGTAGTAGTTGTGATCAGTTTTGAAGGTGTAAATCAGACATCGAAGAAAAAATGGCCAAAACGAGTGAAGTATTACAGTTCCTTAAAACTCTGATATTATCTACTGTTGATGACACATTACAAATCAGCAAAGGATCTCTCTTAGAAATTCAGACATGTCTACAAAATGCACAGGAAAATATTGACTTTTTGCAGCTTGAATCACAGCTACAGCAAGAAGAGCTACATAAAAGAAGACATCATTCTGAACCTGTTTTTGTTCAGAACATTGAAACAACCACCTATCAACAGCAAGTCAATAATGTTTTATATCCAATGCCCAATAAAGCAGCAGCTGTACATACAGATGCAGAAACTCAGTCTGCACTTCCCAAGCCCATCATTAGACCTTGGGAACAGCTTGTCCACAACAAGCACAAAACTGGTCTTGGATATGACAAGGACTTGTCCTTTCATATTCCAGACTATGCCAAGCCCATTCAATTTCAGAGTGCTGGATTCATTCATGACAGTTCACCTTCTCTTCATGACAGTTCAGCTTTAGCTGTTCCAGATTCTGCCCCTCTTCCATAGCAACGACAACAACAAAAACAACAGATTGTGAAATGCCAACACTGTGACCGAGTTGGCCATTTGAAAGATCACTGTTTTGATCTTCATCCATGTAAGCACTGTCATAAAACCAGCCATTCTTCACACAGATGCTTCAGAAATAAACGTCCTGCAAGAACAAAGATTCATCTTGGATGGATCGCTTCTTGGCAATGGGCATCAACAGCCAAGAAGATATTCCAAACACATATCAGAACTTGTTCCAGAATATTGAACAGTCTTGCAGTTGAGTTTTCTCCATCTTCTCACCTTGTACCTAACAGGGGGGGAAATGATGGTCATCTACAAGCTTCAAAGTCACATCAAGCGAGCCTGAGCCACAACCTGCCACACCAGTTTCAGAGTTGTAGCCAAAGACAAGGATGCCTAAACATGCCTTCAGTTGGCAATCTGGGACACTTCCTCTAGCAGAAGACTCCAGCTTCTTGCCAGTTTTGGAAGAGTTCCAGGAATCGCAGAGTTGTTGGTCATCCTTAAACCATCACAGATTAAGAACACTTCCTCTAGCAGAAGACTCCAGCTTCTTGCCAGTTTTGGAAGAGTTCCAGGAATTGCATTAAGCATTCCAGAGTTGTTGGTCATCCTTAAACCATCACAGATTAAGAACACTTCCTCTAGCAGAAGACTCCAGCTTCTTGCCAGTTTTGGAAGAGTTCCGGGAACTGCACTAAGCGTTCCAGTGTTGGTGGTCATCCTTAAACCACCGCCCTTTTTTACCAACATTTCATAGAGCACATTCAGCCTAGTGCTGCCATGCATTTTTTGCACATTTTGTATTACAGCTCTCTTCTTGGACTCATACATAACCCTTTGGATTAAGGGGGGGAATGTTGGACACCTAATCCTAATGGGTTAGTGTGGAAGTCGAATGGAAAAAAGCAGTCCAAGAGACCTTGGGATCTGAAACCAAAGAGTCATATGTTGTACTATAAATGTATATCTGATGTTAATAAAAAAAGTGTACTACATGTTTTATCTTTCATATCTTTTGTGTTGTCCATGTGTGTTTAACAGGGTCATCATAACGTTTCAAAAATGACGCCCATGATCAGTGATTATCGCTTGCGGGACACCAAACCTAGAAATTATATGATTGAACACAAAAATTGCAGCTGTCTTGCTATCTGCCTCAAATGTAGGCATCGCCTCGGCCCACTTAGTAAAATAATCTACCGCAAGGATGATATACGCATGCCCCCCGGCCGAGTGACGGTTACATGTAATAAAATCGATACCCCATTTGGCAAAAGGACACCCGGCAATTATAGGGTGGAGAGGAGCAAGTGGATCGCGCATTTTACGATAAAAAATCTGGCAGTTGTGGCATTTTTGGACCGCCGTAATACAATCTTTAAACAAGGACGGCCAGAAGTAACCAGCGCGCAATATCTTTTGGGCTGTGGCACACCCAGACATATGACTTCAACACGCTCCAGAGTGATAGTCATTTAGAACCCTTTCATCTTCCTCTTGAGTTAAGCAACATCGAAAAACAGAATCTGCCCCACGACGATAAATAGTATCTCCAATAATCCTGAATTATTGGGACTGGAAACAAATCTTTCGACGTTCTGACCGTGAAATTTCTGGCCGAAAGGATTGGGTCTGGAGATAAACGATGATATCCCCATACCACGGATCTAAAGTGATGATTAGAAACAAGGATTCGTCCGCATGGGCTCCTCTGCTACAGTTTCCGTGTCAGCACGCGGGAAGTCACACATTAACTCTGCAAAAACTAAAGATTTCTTAGACTTAGATTTCTCAAATTCCAAGTCGAACTCTTGCAGGATAACGATCCATTTAGAGTACTTGCCCCCTAGCAATTTCTTGGTCAAAATGTAGATCATAGGATTGCAATCCGAAATGACTGTAGTTTTACGTAGTAGAATGTAGTGACGAAAACGTTGGACAGCTTGAACGGCTGCCAATGTTGATTTCTCCACATGTGAGTATTTTAGCTCAATTGGATTTAACGTTCGACTAAGGTAATATATCACATGTTCAGTTCCTGATTCATCTTCCTAAACTAAGACCATTCCAATGGTGGAATGAGAAGCGACGAGATACAAGAAGTAATCCTGGTTGTAGTTGGGAGGATGAAACAACGGTGCATGGGTCAACGCGTGTTTGAGTGCATCAAAAGATTTCTGAGCTATCTCATCCCAATAGAATGGAGTGTTCTTTTTCAACAACCGGGTAAAACCCTTTCTAACCTTGGCGTAGTTAGGAATGAACCGTCATAAAAAGTTTGCTTTCCCTTGCAAACTTTGGAGTTGGCAAAGACTCGAAGGAGGGGGCAATTTGATGATAGCTTCGATCTTTGAGGGATCAACGCGAATGCTGGCTTTCGAAACTACAAATCCCAGCAATCGACCCGTTTCTATACAGAAGACACATTTGTGTGGGTTCAACCGAATCCGATAATGCCTACACGTCATAAAGATTGCTCGTAAATGGACGAGGTGATCAGCTCGATGTAATGAATGAGGAGGAAAGTCATCGAGATAAGGTTGCACAATGTGCTTGATGTCATGAAACGCATAAGACATCGCCCTTTGAAAAGTTGCTCCGGCATTATTAAGCCCAAAAGGTAATTTGCAATAAGAAAATGTCCCCCATGGACAAATGAAAGCCATTTTTGGTTGATCGGCAGGTAGAATATTGATTTGATTGTATCCAGAAAAACTGTCCATAAAGGAGAATATTTCGCTGCTGGCACAATCATCAATGATTTGATCGATATAGGGAGTTGGGTAATTGTCCTTTGGATAGGCTCGATTAATGTCCCTATATTCGGTGCATATTCTTATTGTTCCCTTCTTTTTGTTAACCGGAACAATATTCGATACCCAATCCGTTAACGGGATCAGATAAATGAAACCTGCTTTCAACAGTTTTTCAACTTCTACTTTAATTGCAGCTGCTTTTCGTGGGTGAATCTGATGCAAACGTTGCTGGACGGGTTTAGCGCCCGGGTAAGTCTTGATCTCATGAACATCAATCGCGGGATCAATTCCTGGCATTTCCTCATAGGACCAGGCAAACACGTCACGGAATTCTTGAAATAGGGCCTTATATAATTGAATTTCGTCATCTGTACACGAGGCACCTATATGAATGTTCTCAACAATTCCGGGCTTAACCGAAATGTCAATAGGAATAGTTCGAGAGATGTTTCCCAAATTTAACTCTGAATCAAGATGTTTCATTGGATTATGTGGTTCCTTGACATACTCAGTTGTAAAAATTGATGAGAAATCATTTTCAAAATGATCATCCTCAAGTAAAAATGAAGATCTGTGATGGAGATCTTCCCATGGTAAATTATCTACACATAGGATTTCACGAATTTTCTCATCAGAGTGAACAAGTTCAGAAAACGTAGTTAAATCCGAAGTTGATGTGAAAAGTGACTCCTCACGGACCACATTCATTAAGTCATTTTTGGTTGAACACGAGTTAGCAAAAGACTGCACAGCTTCATAGGCAATTTCATATGGACTCAAAGGCATGGAATTACCAAATGAGTCTATCTCAGATTCAGAAGGGACGATCCAAGGATCATCATAAATAATGGTGTCTGATGTAATCATATGAATGGTTGCAAATGAAGATGATGCGTTGATTGGAGGAAAAGGAAAAGTTCCCTGTAAACCGGCATCTTTAACTAATCCTACTCCAACATCCTTATATGGGATAGTCATTTTACCAACATGCTGAATACTCTCCGAAGAGGCTGGGTCAGATGAAAAGTAAGCTAGCTAGTCTATTGTTACGATCTTTCCATTGTGTGGAAACTTTATTACTCGAAAGGCCGATGAAACAACCACTGTCATAGCGTAAGACCAGCTTCGACCCAAGAGAAGGTTGTAATCTAGAAGGGAATCAACCACCTCCACATCTAGACTAACAGTTTTTCCTCAACCCCTATAGGCAAATCCTATAGAATGCCAAAAGGATGAAACCCACGGCCATCAAAGTCCTTTAGAATTGTCGGGGATTGATTTAGCGAAGGAGAACCAAGCGATCTCCAACACTGTATCGACATAATACACGTTGAGGCTCCCTCATCAATTACAGTCCGATGAATAGGCCTGTTTTTTACTATCACTGGAATCTGGAAAGCCATTTGATGAGGCAAACGCGGTGTACTATTTTCTAGATCGAAAATTATTAGGTTCGGGTCCTGAACATCAATAGCTCCTATAGCCGACAAAAGTAATTTGCGTTGTGCTGGGCATGATTGCAGCACTTCCAAAGCCGACATTGCTGAGGGTGAAACAGCTAAATCCTCAACAATGTTATAATTCTGAGCCACTCTCGCATGTGGATTGAAAGCTGACTTTCGAAGTATACCCTTGGTGGGCGGTTTGATTATCAAGTCTGGATTAGGTTTCTCGATCTATAGTGGATCGGAACCGGGAGTTGAGGTTGATGGATTAGAATGAGAAGATTCTGCTTCTTTACCATCAACAGGACTTTTACTACCATAATCTTGTGATCAAGTCGCAATCCTAACATGGGACATCATCAGTATGGGTTCTTCATTGGCACTCGAGGATGAACCTATCATCTCACTGTCTTGAGCCGGAAAAGGATCCTTCAACACAACAGGAGTTTGGGAACCCTTGACAATTTTCGCAACCTCTGCACGATGAGGGTTGTCTCTTGTAAAATGTTCATCGTCACAAATGAGACAAGGATAACGAGGTTTGCACTTTTCATCATTGGATTCTGCCTTTTCCGGTTTCTCCTTTGAACTTTTGTCCATTTTATTCTTCTTCTTTCCTTTCTTCTTCCCACCAGATTTGGATTTGGCTGTAGATGACTCTACAACATGAATATCGGTGGAAATCTCTGTAGAAGAATCTCCTGTTGGGGAATCAGGCAAGGTTATGATAGGGGAAGAATTCTTGGAAGACTTCTTCTTACTTTTAGTGTTAACCGTGCCAATCATACCATCGGCGGCATGAGATCCCGAAGGAGCTGCAGCGATTTGATTTTGCTTGAGAAGATCGGGGATCTTTTCCTGTAACGTACCCGACTAAGTATAGACCATGTCAAGGTACTGTGCTTGAGAAATTACTTGCTCCTCAGTAACAACTTCGGCTTTAGCAACATCTTCAGTGATCTTTGGCAACAAAGATTTTACAAACCACTCAGCCAAGATTTGATCCGGAATAAATACCTTCACTAAATGACGTCGACGTCTCCACTCATGAATATTATTTGAAATGTAAGTGGATGTCAATTGTTTTAGCGAAGTTAACAATTCCGTGCCATTTTCATATTGGACTGGCAACTGAAAATGAGTTAAAAACGAGGTAGCTAACTGACTAAAATTATAAAAAGTGCCTCGCGGTAACTCAATGTACCACTTGGCCGTGAGACCAATTAGAGTGCACTGGAAAAGTCTAAGACGGATTGAATCATCTATGATGGAGTTAGATGCACACCAGAGGTGGTAAGTCATCACATGGTTCGACGGGTCCTCTCCTGATTTACCTTCGAACTTGGGAATGTCACTAGGCAACTTATTTGGCATTTGCGGCCAAAACGAAAGATAATTAATGGGATCGTTCATTAGGCACGACAAATCAGGTAAGTCCAAAGTTTCGATAAATGGTAACTGCCGATTAGGATCCCTAAAACTCTGGGTCATGAGACCAGCCCCAGGAGGAGGATATCCAGGATAACTAGGAATAGGAATCGCGTTCGGGATATTGTATCCTCCCGAAAAACCAGGATTAACTGCACTATACTGGGGTTGTTGAGGTTGTTGATAAGTGTACCCGGGATACGGTTGATACTGATAGACTGGCTACTGGACAGCAGGACCGAATTGGTACTGTCCCTGGTACGGTTGATAGGTGAATTGTGGTTGACTCGTGAGAACCGTACTTAAACCAGGTTGTCCTATAGGCATCTGAACCGAAGTTTGAATCGTAGATCCAGACGGTGGTAAAGATGTCTGAGGAGTAGATACAGGAACAGTAGAAACCAGAGTTGTCGATACTCCAAAAGTAGGTGGGGTAGATTGAACAGATGTTGCGTCAGTTGTAGCAGTCGTTTGAGGCGGAGTACGAGGTGTACTAGGCCCAGGCTGAGAAACTACCGAAGGTACAGAAGTTTGAATGTTAGACTGCACTGGTTGCTGGGATGAACCAGAAACTAAGGGTTGTCCAGTTTGAGATGACAACTGTACACTTGGTTGCAACACCTGTTGGGTTTGCGATGGGTCCCACACTATATTCACTCCGGGGTACTGACCCATAACAGGTTGAGAATACTGAGGACCATAACCAGGTTGAGGGTAGGATTGATAATTGAAAGGTACATTTCCCGTTCCTTGAACAAACGTTTGACCTTGGGGTGGTTGGAAACCTTGGTTCGAGTATTGACCTTGGGGTTGATACCCCTGAGGCACATACTGATACTGGGGTTGACCTTGAGGTATAAATTGATACTGGGGTTGACCTTGGGGCACATATTGAGTCTGGGGTTGACCTTGAGGAACGTACTGTCCCATAGGTATGTACTGTCCTTGAGGTTTCCCCCCAGATGCAAATTGTGTACCTTGAGGTTGCCCCCCAGGCGTTAATTGAGGCTGCCCCCCAGGCGGTAACTGGCCACCTTGAGGTTGAGGATTGGGAATAGAACCTGACATCATAAGAATGTCTTCTATGCTCAATAGCTTAGTACCATTGCTTCCAGTTAATAACCCTTGTTATAGACATTTTTGTGCCTAACAGCATGGAGCACGAAATGTCAATAATCTGAGGGATCCAAAGTCCCTAAACATGTTGTTCTTACCCTTAGAGGAACAAGGTCTGCAAACCACAGCACTGAGAATCAGTTCTCCACCCAAAAACACTAAAAAAAAGCTATTTCTGGATCATGTCAGCTGCTCCACTGAGCATCTGCGCTGAATGTCAACTGCTCCTCCTTGTACCTGCGCTGAAGGTCAAAACTAATGAAGGCTACCTACGCTGGGCGAGATTGGCCAAGTGGCACAGTCATTCTGCAATGTGTCAACTGCCCAGGAAGCTTCCAAACTGACACTTGGGTCAAGGAATTTGCCTAGTGATGAGTAAGAGAGTCTTGATCTCCAAGTGGAAGCAAGATTCTCCAAGTGGACTCAAGAACTGAAGATTAACTAAAGTGGGAGAGGACACAAGTTAGCTTCAGGCCAGTCTCAAGATGACTCATCCTTTCTCCAAAACCCTATATATAGAGCTCTCTCATGAGGTCTAAGGAGGCTGGAATTTTGTGCAAGTAAGGAAGTGTTGTTGGTTTGTGTATAGAGCTATTGGGTGTTTTGCTTGAAGGAGGTGAAGAGGAGATTTATTTCAGCTGGGAGGTGTTGCTGGATTGGGCCCATTGTGGTTGTAACTCTCTCAGAACTTTACTTCTATTATCAATAAAGTATTTGAGGTTCTTCTATATGCATGTGTCTTTATGATGAATAGATGCTTGTATATTTGATTTATGCTAATCCTATAATCGATTATGGATGTATGCTTCTTGTAGTTTCCTTTTCTTGTGCTTTTACAGGATCTGTGTGTAGCTGGGCCGGTGAAAGGGCAAAGAGCTAGGAGCAAGCAGCAAGGAGTGAAGACTGGATCGACTATTAGCGCAAGATAACGGTTAGTAGATCATCCTTTTCTTCCCTCTCTCATCTCATAAAGAAGAAACTTTGAATAGCTTTGCATTCAGTTGTTGCTGAAGTACTATCACCTTCAGAGTGGGATAGAGGCATTCTGCATTAGATACTTTTCCCCCCAACAAATTGGCGACTCCGCTGGGGAGCGTATCTTGTTGGTTGTTTGTGGTTTTTTGCTATTCATTTCATAAACAAAGGGAGTACCGAATCGAACTATGTTTGAATCCATCAAACACAAAGTAGAGGGCAGCTACTCTAGCTCAGTTTCTGGGCAAGTTTATGATTTGAAGAGCTGATCCACAAGGACTCTAATAAGCTCTTAGTGATAGCTTTTCATCCTCCTTTACATCCCTTAGTGTGTCCTTGACTGATAGCTTCTGATTTGAGCAAAAACTGTGAATTTTTTGAGCAATCTGTGACCCGGAAACCAAGACGGACGAAAGTCTCGTTCTTCATTGCAGGCTGTACAAAGGCAGTCTGCATTTCAGCGCAGTTCCCGAAGGGGCTACCTGCGCTGAAGGTCAAACAGGCAGTGTTACACCTGCGCTGGACCAGTCTTGGCTTGAGTTACTGAGGTTTCCTGCTGTGTCTTGCCTTGTTTTCACTATTGTTTTTGCTGTTTGTTGCCAATCAGTAGGCCTATCTGAAATCATCTTCCTTTGTCATTATTCTGCCTCAGTTGTATAAAGAAACTGTATTTGTTCTTTTTTATTTCTTGTGTCATTTACAGTTTCCCATAACGAAAGTGAACCAGTCTTGCATTGACCTCTTAGATCTAGACCTGTGGTTAAGTGTCGTTTTGATCTTAAGAGTTAGTTTATTTGTTGTTCATAGCTGATTGAGTTTGTCGCTTTAGTTATATGGTTTGAATTTATATATTCCTAAGTGTCGAAACAAGTGAATCGTAAGGTGTCTTTCGATTTTGGACAAACTTGTTTGCTTTCGCTTGAAACTGAATTCGAAATTATACAACAACTTTCTTTCTGTATTTCATCAAACATTAAGGAAGAGAAAAGAAATACTTGCATTTTTGCATTTTGCATTAAGTTTGTATGTTGATTTAGGGAAAAAGTGCATTAGCGAGTGCTCTTTGTTCTGTGTGAAAAGGATTTCATCTCTCTTTTCCCTCAGTAGTTAAGATTTTCATAAGTCGAAAAGATTTGAAAAGCTTGCTTCTCATCTTAGACTGCATTTAGGAATTTGTATCAATACATCTCGTGGTGAACCTTGAAAGGAAAAATTTAAAAAGATCAACTTAAAATATATTGAATGTGTTGGATACCTATACCAATAGGTTTCATATTTCATGATTGGCAAGAGAAAGTCCAAATATGCTCTGCTTTGAGTTCACAAAGATCCCATATTTCCTAAAGAGCAAGAAGGTGTGTAAAGTGTTTCAAACGTTGATGACCCTATTACAAATTTTGATGGATGATCCAACAGTTTAACCTGGATCATGCCATGTTTCAATTTTGTGTTATAGAATAGAGAAAGAAGTCTGTCCAAACAGCCTAATCTTGGCAGACAAGTAGTTTAGGTAGAGAAGAAAAGGTTTCCAACAGCTCAATCTGGGACCTTGGAAGAGATAAGGTTAGAAGTAGATAGAAAAGAATAAACAAAAAGCCAAAGAAAAGAAAAGGCAAGTAAGGGTTTGCAAGTCCAAGTGCACCCTCCAAGGAGAAACAAAAAATGCTAGGTAAGCAGCTGGGTAGGTAGTTGGGGTTGCAGAAAGGTATCCCTATCATTGCAAGGTGGTGATGGTGGGCAGCAAGGCAAGAGATTAACAGCTGGGAGCATGACTAACCTCCCTCTCCCCCTTCATTTCATTACTAACATTCCCTTTCTTTTAGCTGAGATTTATGGAGAAAGATCATGGTTTTTAGGTGGTTCTGGTTCATTCAGAAGCCACATTTCTTGTCTAAAATCTTTTCATTTTGATCTACTCTCAAAACTAAATCAATTTCATATAAACTCAGTGAGATCCCCTTCATTTGCTCCCTTCATTCATATTAACACTAATTCTATTGTATAAATCCTCATATCGCCTCTTCCCCTAATATTACTAACACCAAGGTGTATAAATCCCAAAATCTTATAAATACCCACCCCTTTGGCATTATAGCCAATAAAGTCTCGAGTCAGGGATCAAATGACACCAGGTCATGTTGATGAGCCTAGGCCAGCTACCCCCTCTCCTTCATGAGCTAAATTCCCCTATTTTTACCCCTTTGCACATAAAAACCCCATAAAGATCCTAAATCCCCACCTTACCCACTTCAAAGGGCAAATAAGCATGAAAACCCACTTTTCCGCCCTATAGCCAAGGTTAGCGCATATAATGTTTTTTAAAATTACATTGGAAAATCATATAAAACCCGATTATATACCCCCGCCAGCTTCCGTATACAGCGCACATGTCAGCTCATCCGATGACCGTTAGATCAGACCCTCCAGATCTGACGGCCCTGGTCGAGTCAGAGTCTGTCCGACGCCTGACAGTTAAACGTACTATCCCCCTGTCATCTCATTCGTCCGATCACCGTCCGATTATCCGCTGCAGATCCAACGGTTATCCTGATGTCGGAGCTCATCCGCTGTACGAGACTTATCTCCCGACGTCCGTATTTGAAGGACGTCATCCCACTGCTACGTGTCCTCACCACCACGCGTCGGAGGTACAGCCGATGGATACCGCCCCCGTACAAGAGGCAGTACGATATGAAACCATTAGCGGTTTCCGGATTCCCTCATCCCGCCTACCCACGTCATCACCGCATCAGCAACGCGTCAGCGCCCCGTCACCCAGGTACGCTGCCCCGTCGACCTCCCTGTCCCTGCCATTGGTCCACCTGTCCTGCCATGTCACCGCCACCGTGTACCAACCAGACAGCGCCACGTCACCCGATGACGTCAGCATGACGTCATCCGACCTTGACCCCACCAATGACGTCATGCTGACGTCAGCACGAATTCGCGCCAAAAACATAAAAAGGTCTATTTTAGCCAAAAGTTCGCGTTTTTTGGTCATTTTGTGTATTCGTCGTTATTCTGCTCTGCATGCAATCAACGTCGAAATTGTTTACCAACCTGCTAAACTGACCAGAAGACCTCCAGCGCACCAGTTCAACCTGCGGTCACGACCTCTGCTAGCTGTTTTACCAGGTATTCCTCATCATTCATCCTCTGTGCGCCTGCAATTATCTATTTAACGCTTTAAGAAGCTTAAAGGAAGCCGAAAATCAGAAATTTACTACTGAATTCCTCAGTAAAGCATTGAAGTTCCAATTATCACTTCGGAAAACACCAGCCGAGCCTTTTCCCAGTGGCATTCTGCTAAGAAACCAGGCCCTGTCTGCGCAATCGTGGCAGGCGCATTTGAAACCAAATTTTACCATTGAAAGGTGCCAGAAAAGCTAAGCTTCGCTATTAATTGCCATAAAGCAGCATTTCAACTGCTGCAGACCCTGCATTCACCTTTTCTCAGGCACTTTCACCCTTCTCTGCAAAGAAACTCTGTTGTTATTGATCTACATAAGTGACACAATCCCTAAGCAAAACAGAAACCTCAAAGGAAAGTCATGGACCCCCCTGTAGCTCCCATAGCCCTCAATGTGGCTCCCCTAAATGTTCCTAATAGAACATTTGACACCAGAGCATTGGCAGACCTGGACTACAAGATAGCAGAGGAAATGCTGAGCAGAAGCAGGTTCCATCTGCAAATATTAAACGAGATAAAGATCAAACATGAGAGGGGGATAGACATCCTGGGAATTTGGGAGTCATTCCTCCCAATATTCAAACTTCCTCAGGTTAATCAATTCCCTGAGCTTGTGCACATAGTTGCTGAACACTATGATGCATCCCAGAGAGCAGTGCTAGATGCTGAAGGTTCAACCCTGTTCCTCATTACCCCTGAAGCCATCAGGGAGATGTTGCAATTCCAGACAGAGCATAAGTTGGTCCCTCTGTCACTAGCTGATTTAATAGTACAGGGAGCCAGAACCACAGAGGCCCAAATCACTAAGGTCAACCAGCTCTTCATCAAGGCTGACACTTTGCAGACTCCTCCCATCAACTGCGTTTACCTCAATCAATTGGGCCAAGACCTGGTTGACATGATCAGTCCCATCCTGGGATATGATTCAATAGAACATATTGATGAAACAGTTATACAAATGATGCTTATGTTCTCCCCAGGAAGGAAACCAATCCACTATGATTATGCAACATACATATCAGAAAAAATGCATGAACAGTTGATGAATTTGCCAAGAGAAAGAGTGTTTAGGTACACCTCCTACCTATATCATCTGCTCATATACTTCCAGCATGATAAATTCTCCTTCCCAAAGAAGAGAGTAGATGCACAGGGCAATCTGAGATCAGTAGTGTATTGGACATCTGTTTTCCACGTATCATGCTACTCTCCATACACCTACTGTGAGTTTATTGATCTTTTCATCCATCCAGCCTTGACTCTACTGATTGGTTCACCTCCTCCTAGACTGACAGAGGACATGAAAAGGTGCCTACATTTGTCAAAAGTATACAGTATTGGGGACTGGTATCTTTACCAACACCACACCGTCATCAGAATATATGGGTGTGAGTTACCCCCATTTAGACTACCCAAATTTGTGCCCATGAGGCTATTTGCCTTAGAATACTTCAGGCAGTTTGGCTATGTGGATATGTTCCACTTCTCAGGCAGAGGCAAGAAAGCACAGCTGAAAATCAAGAGCCAACTTGGCCATTTAGTCTACAATGAAAGGGATGAAGGGTGGAAGGAGGCAGATAGAATACTGGTGGGATTTGGTTTGAAGTACAGTTTTATATGGAAACCCTATGACCCCAACAACTTCATCACAATGAGGAGACTCAAATATAAACTGTCTGCTTACGGTCATCATAGCCTCCCCCAAATTGAAAAATATGCCAATCAAAGCAAGTGGAAAAGGGGAACTCTAGAAGAAGATATAACTCAAAAAGAGCTTGATCAAAGAGCTCTGAACAATCAAAAGAAGATGGATGACCTTGAGTTTTATGCACAGGTCCCCTCACTGCCAAGCACACAAATTGGAGCAGCAGCCTCCTCTTCAACTACTCCACAGCAAACTACAAAAGTTGCTGGAAAAGTATCAGAAAAAGGAAAGGAAAAGGAAATGGAGGCAGAGCAAGAGCAACAGCAGGAACAGCAGCAAAAACAAAGTCAGCAAGCACAAGAACAAGCAGAAGGGTTACAGCAAGGGCAACAAGAAGACATAGGACAGCAAGAGGAACAGCAGCAAGAAAAACAAGGGCAGGAGCAGCCTGCCCAGCAAAAGGAAACAGTGGATACTCCTCAGACCACTGAACAAGTCATGCCTACAAGACAAGACTCTACATTTGATGCCTCGGTCCTCCAAACCCCTCAAAAGGAGGACACATTTGTCTTTAGGAAAAGGGAAAGAGAAACTGTTGGCATTATGATTCAAGTGTTGTCCTTGATGGCAACTCACTCAGTGGATGGTACAGGTGCTCAGAGGTTAGTACAGGTGATGGCAACTTAATCAGAAGACAGATCTCAGTACAGCATGCCAAGGAAGCTCATACACGCTGTTTCGTTAAGCCCAAGTCGCGTGTACACGCAAGTTCGATTCAGAAAAAGCGCGTGTATGTGGAAAGGTTCCTTTGGTTCATGGTGGTTAGTCCTTGGAAGTTGTGCCTATGATTTCGGACCATTATGTCTCGACGGGCGTGTCGATCCCTAGTTTTAAAGTTGATGGTATTGTGTTACTATGGTTTTGGCTCTTGGTATTGAGAAAGGCCTAAGGCTATATAAGGAGAAGAAGATCATTAGGCAAAATCATCTTTCGACAAGGCATGAATATCTAAGAAAGAAAGAGATCTGATATGCAGGTTCTGAGTTGCATGATCTAAGCCAAGGAGAGATCACATCGGTTAATGGAAGACTAGATCTAAGGATAGATCGGGATCTAATGGTTTGAAATGCACTATCATGATATGGTTGATTATGCGTATTTCTAGATCTGCATATTGTCGCAATGTTACGTTCTGAGTCTAACTAATGTCTGGTACAGCTGCAAATTGAGAAAGTTTATTTTTAGATCTGTACGCAGGTTGGCTTCGGTAAAAGAGCGTGTATACGCGGGTTCTACTCATTAAAGTAGCGTATATCTTTTGAAGCTTGATTTGGGTTTACAGTGGGGTCTGACTGTTATTGCAGAGTTCTGTAGTCTGCTCTGTGTTCTGGTAACTGGTGATTGACAGGGTTCAGTGGTTCAGTGATTCAAAGTTTGGTTGTTTTATGCTTCAATGATCTGTTGTGGAAATTGAATGAATTGTGGTCTTCAGATAGTAATGTTGTGCTTCAGGAATATCCAAGTCTGAAAATGTATGAAAAGTGATACCTGGAAGAAGGAAGATTGTAGGTCAGCACCTACGTACTAGTATCTTGGCTAGTACAAGAGCAAAGGGGGTTGGAGCTCCCTTCCAAGGAAGTTTGGAGAACGAGAGAAGGTTGAAGCCTTCTGCAGGTTGTAGCCTGCGTACTGGTATAAGGCTGCACCAGTACAAAAGATTGTAAACTGAAGTTTCATATTAAGAAAGATAGAGACAACTTGCAGCAGGTGGTTTTCACCCACATTGGGTTTCCACCTTATATCTTGGTGTTCATGTGTGTGGCTTTTTATCTGTTCTGTTATACTGCACATGTTTACTGTTAAAATGATGAATAATGTCCTGATGCACTTAATTGAAGAATAAGCTAACTAAATTGTGATTTTTCTGCTTATACGCTGTTTTACTTCGTCACAGTAGCGTGTACACGCTGGTTCACTTAACTGAAGTGGCGTATATGTTTCTGGGCATTTGAAAAGTTTGATTAATCTGATAATACTGATTCACCCCCCCTCTCAGTATTATTTCCAACAATTGGTATCAGAGCAGGTCCTTCAGAGAAGCTTGATCGCTTGAAGGAAGATCATTCATCATGAGCAACTACGAGAAAGAAGCATCAATCAGGCCACCGGTTTTTGATGGAACAAATTTCAATTATTGGAAGGTAAGAGTTACTGCATATCTTCAATCTCTTGGTACAGAAGTTTGGGACATTGTAGAAACAGGCTATGCTTTTCCTTCAGCTACTCCTACAGATCCAGCTGAGAAAAAGGCATATGAAACAAATGCAAAAGCAGTCAGTACTCTATTAGGAAGTATATCTCAAACAGAATTCATGAAGGTCATGCACTTCAAATCAGCAAAAGAAATATGGGACAAAATGATCACTAGCTATGAAGGAGATGAACAGGTAAAGCAAGCTAAACTTCAAACACTCAAGATTCAATATGAGACTCTCAAGATGTATAATGATGAAAGTGTGGCTAATTATTTTCTTCGGGTAGATGAGATTGTTAATTGTATGAAAAATTTGGGTGAAGAAATAAGAGAAACTATAGTAGTTCAAAAGATTCTAAGATCTTTATCCCCCAAGTTTGAATCTAAAGTATCTGCAATAGAAGAAAAAGAAAATCTCCGTGTTCTCACTATGTCTCAGCTACATGGAATTCTAACCGCTTATGAAATGAGGAAGGGAGGTCCATCTGACAGAAGGGAAGCTGCTTTTAAGGCATCAGGAAAAGAAGATTACTATGAAGCAAGCCATGTTCCAGAAGAAGAGGAAGAAGAATCAAATTTTGTCAGAAATCTTCAAAGGGGTTCTGGAAGGTTCAGAGGTAAGCTACCTTTCAAATGCTTTGCTTGTGGGAAAGTAGGTCATTATGCTGCAAAATGTCCTTATAAGGATAAAGGAAAAGAACCTGCTAGATGGAACAAGAAACAAAGTGCAAATAGGAAAAGCTACTACACCCATGAAGATAGTGATGGCTTATCAAACAGTGATGAAGATGAACAAGGTAATAAATATAAGCTGTTAATGGCATTTGAAGATGATGATTATGAGGATGCTATAGATGTGGATAATCTCTATAATGAAATCACTAGACTCAAGAGAGGCATAGAAGAAAAGAATGTGATCATTGATACTTTGCAATTTCAGATTGATGAAAAGGAAAAACATCTTGAAAAACTAGAAGGTGAAATTGTTGGTCTCAGAAAAGAAATTGAGAAAACAAAAGCTATTAATCTTAAATTTGTCAAAGGATCTGAAACTTTGGATGAGATTATCAGTGTGCAGCGGTCTCCTCTAAACAAGACAGGTTTGGGCTATAATGGAGAAACCTCTCAAGCATCCACCTCAAAAAGTTATCTTGATGCAGCAAGAGGAAATGAGCGGAAGAACAATGAAGATAATCAGGTAAAGCAGGGACGAGTTACAAACAGAAACTATCAGGGACAATCCTCCTTAAGGATGAACAAAAGCTACAACCAACCACAGGTAAAATCTTCTCAGTTTGGCTCAAGAATAGATGAAAATAGAAATTACAATCAGTTGGCTGGTAGATTCAATAACCGCAGAAGCTTCTTCAATGGACAATGCTTTTCTTGCCACAACTTTGGTCACAGAGCAGCTCAATGTGTTGCATATAAAACAATCATGACTAGGGAAGCTCAAAAACAAAGAAGTATGACAGGGATTACAAAAAGGACCTATAACAACTTTTCGGTGCTTGAAAATGAAGTTGAATGTTCTATTTGCAATAATTTTGGTCATAAAGACTCTGAATGCAGGAGCAGGTTTCAGGAGAAAAAGGAACAAGCCACAAGCACCAAAACATGGAGAATAAAGGAACCTCAAACAGAAAGATGTGGGATAGCATTTTATGCAGAAGGACAGGAAAATCTATGGTACATTGACAGTGGATGTTCGAAACATATGACAGGTGATAAAGAAAAACTTGAATCTTATTCTACTTTAGAAAAGGGAAAGAAAGTTTCTTTTGGAAATGATACTCCTGCAACTATAAAAGGAAAAGGTATTGCTCCTTTGAAAGAAAAGGTCAAGGCTGGAAATGTTTTGTATGTTGATGGATTGAAGCATAATCTTCTAAGTGTCAGCCAGATGTGTGATCAAAAAACAGAGGTTATTTTCAGATCGAATGGATGTCTTGTTCGTGATCTTGATACAGGTAAAACAGTTCTCAAAGGCAAAAGAACTCCAAATAATCTGTACATATTTGAAGAAGGACAACAACAATGCTATCTTAGCAAGGATGAAGAGCACTGGTTATGGCATCGAAGGTTGGGACATCTAAGCTTCTCACAAATAAGGAAAGCATGCAAATATCAGGCAGTTCGCGATCTTCCAGATATCAAAATTCCAGACAACACCATATGCAAATCTTGTCAGTTTGGAAAGCAAACCAGAACTAACTTTCCAGAGAAGGAAGGATCAGCTAGCTTGCCTCTTGAGCTAGTCCATACAGATGTATGTGGTCCATTTAGGAAAAGGACACCTCGAGGAGAAGAATATCTGATATTATTCATTGATGATTTCTCAAGGTTTGTTTGGTTAGGGCTTATGAAGCACAAAGATGAAGCATTCGAAAAATTCAAATCCTTCAAAGCATTGGCTGAAAATGAATCAGGACACAAAATCAAGTGCCTCAGATCTGACAGAGGTGGGGAGTTCACATCAAATGAATTTTTTGATTTCTGCGATGAACATGGGATAAGAAGAGAATTCTCTACAGCTAGAACTCCTCAGCAAAATGGGGTTGTGGAAAGAATGAACAGAACTATCCAACAAATGGCTCGTGCTATGCTCGATGAATCAGGTACTCCTGCAACCTTCTGGGGAGAAGCCGCACATGCTGCTGTTATCATTCTTAACAAAACAAATGTCCGAGTAAACAGCACTCAAACACCTCATGAGCTTTGGAGTGGTAAAACTCCTTCCGTGAAGCATTTCAAAATCTTTGGGAGCAAATGTTATATTAAGAATACTGATGAGCAACTTGGCAAACTTGAACCTAGAGCAGATGAGGGCATTCTTCTTGGTTATTCTCCACATAGCAAAGCATACAAGTGCTACAATAAAAGACTTGGCAGAATTGTTGACAGTATTGATATAGTGGTTGATGAGAAGGGATATATTCCTAGGCAAGTTCATCATGAAGAAGATGAAGGTTACTCTCAAAGGCGAAATGATGAAGAAGAAGAACCTCAAGAAGAAGAAGAATCTCAAGAAGAACCAGAGGAGCAGACAAGAATAGAAGAGAAGACTCCATCCAGATATGTCCAAAAGAATCATCCAGAAACTCAGATTGTGGGGCAGAAAGAAGCAGGAGTACAAACAAGAAGGACACTTGCAGAAGCTTCAAGCTACTTGGCTCTACTCTCCTCCATTGAACCACAAAATGTGAAAGAAGCATGCAAAGATGAATGTTGGGTCAAAGCAATGGATGAAGAACTTGAGCAAATCGAAAGGAACAACACTTGGGAATTAGTTCCTAGACCAAAAGATAAGAATGTAATAGGAACAAAATGGGTCTTCAAGAATAAGTTAAATGAAAATGGAGAAGTAATTAGAAACAAGGCCAGACTTGTTTGTAAAGGGTATGCACAGCAAGAAGGAATAGATTTTGAAGAGACCTTTGCTCCTGTGGCAAGACTAGAGGCCATCCGAATGTTCCTTGCTCTCTCAAGCTTTCAAAACTTCAAGGTATTTCAAATGGACGTGAAATCAGCCTTCCTGAATGGAGACTTAGAAGAAGAAGTATATATTGAGCAGCCAGATGGGTTCATTCTTGGGAATGATCCAAACCTTGTATGCAGATTGAAAAAGGCTCTCTATGGGCTCAAACAAGCTCCAAGGGCTTGGTACTATCGGTTGGACAAATATCTTCACCAACAAGGCTTTTCAAAAGGATCAGCAGATAGCAATCTCTATATAAAAGTTGAAAATAACAAATTGCTAATTCTTGTTGTTTATGTAGATGATATTATTTTTGGCAGCAATGAAGAGACTATGAGTCAAAACTTTGCCTTGGTTATGCAGAAAGAATTCGAAATGTCACTTCTTGGAGAATTGACATATTTTCTTGGATTGCAAATCCAACAAAATGAAGGAGGTATCTTCTTGTCTCAAACCAAATACCTCAAGCAGATCTTGAAGAAGTATGGCATGGAAGAGTCAAAACCAGTATGTACACCCATGGTTACAGGATGCAGCCTCAGTGCAAATGATGAATCAGCAGCAGTCACCAACCCACTTATAGATCCATGATTGGGAGTTTGCTTTATTTGACAGGTACTCGACCAGATATTACACATGCAGTAGGAATGGTTGGAAGATTTCAAGCCAACCCAAAGGAAACTCATCTTCAGGCAGTCAAAAGAATCTTCAAATATCTTCAAGGGACCCAAAACTATGGCTTATGGTATCCTAGAAATACAGATCTCACTCTTCATGCTTACACAGATGCAGATTGGGCTGGAAGTGTGGATGATAGGAAAAGCACAAGTGGAGGTGCTTTCTTCATGGGTTCCAGATTAGTATCTTGGTTCAGCAAGAAACAAAGTTCGATTGCCTTATCTACAGCTGAAGCAGAATATGTGGCTGCAGCATCTTGTTGCACACAACTTCTTTGGATGATGCAGACCTTGCAGGACTTTCAAATCACTTGCACTCCACCTGTCTCTATCTTATGTGATAATACAAGTGCAATCAGCATTTCAAAGAATCCAGTCATGCACTCAAAGACCAAGCACATACCAATCAAGTACCATTTTCTTCGGGAACAAGTGCTTGAGCAGAAGGTCAAGTTGGAGTATGTTCCTTCTAAGGAGCAAGTTGCTGATATTCTCACAAAACCACTGCCCAGGGAAACTTTTGAATATCTCAGACAAAAGCTGGGAGTAGTTGATGCTTCATCCTGTTGTTGAAATTTGTTTGTTCTACAGAAAAGTTGGTATACGCAGGTTACGGAAGGGATATGAGCGTATACACGCGGATTCATGCTGGGTAAGTCGCGTGTATGCTGGACGCTTGTTGCAGAAAGAATATCCGCGTACATACGCTGTTTTATACAGGATAAAACGCGTATATGAAGTTCTGAACAGCAAGGGAAAACTCTGAAGTTCTGAACAGCAATAGGAATGTCAGAATTATTCAGGCACAGTTTCAGGGAGTGCAACAGGCACAGGTTCAGGGGGAGCAGCTCAAAAGTCTCATAAAGCATTGTTGGCATTCAGATGTTTTGGTTGTTGGTTTCAGGAGAAGGAGCTCAGAAAGAAATTCTAGTTGCTGATCTAACAAGATGTTTATCAGATGCTGCTGATGTCTTTCCTAAGTCTTGGTCTAGATCTGTTGTCTCTATGTCATGTATCTCTCTTGTCTCTTTTATGGTGTCAAGGTCATGTAACGGCCTTTGTTGGTTTCCCCACTATGCCTGGGATGAATGCTGTCATATAATTGGTTGTTTCTGATATGTTATGGTTGTATGTATTGAGTCCTTTGGTGATAGAAAGGTCCCATATGGTGGATAAGTCTTGGTTCTTGTTGAAGAACATCTTTTGCAGATCTGGCCTACTGTCAGGGGGAGCACGAGTCAGCACAGCCAAGCAGAGGTATCAGCATGTCCTCAGGGGGAGCATAGCCCTTTGCCCTTGATGTCAAAGGGGGAGAGTGACTTGGTGTGGTGGTTGCCATCAAGTTCAAAGGGGGAGATTGTTGGCATTATGATTCAAGTGTTGTCCTTGATGGCAACTCACTCAGTGGATGGTACAGGTGCTCAGAGGTTAGTACAGGTGATGGCAACTTAATCAGAAGACAGATCTCAGTACAGCATGCCAAGGAAGCTCATACACGCTGTTTCGTTAAGCCCAAGTCGCGTGTACACGCAAGTTCGATTCAGAAAAAGCGCGTGTATGTGGAAAGGTTCCTTTGGTTCATGGTGGTTAGTCCTTGGAAGTTGTGCCTATGATTTCGGACCATTATGTCTCGACGGGCGTGTCGATCCCTAGTTTTAAAGTTGATGGTATTGTGTTACTATGGTTTTGGCTCTTGGTATTGAGAAAGGCCTAAGGCTATATAAGGAGAAGAAGATCATTAGGCAAAATCATCTTTCGACAAGGCATGAATATCTAAGAGAGAAAGAGATCTGATATGCAGGTTCTGAGTTGCATGATCTAAGCCAAGGAGAGATCACATCGGTTAATGGAAGACTAGATCTAAGGATAGATCGAGATCTAATGGTTTGAAATGCACTATCATGATATGGTTGATTATGCGTATTTCTAGATCTGCATATTGTCGCAATGTTACGTTCTGAGTCTAACTAATGTCTGGTACAGCTGCAAATTGAGAAAGTTTATTTTTAGATCTGTACGCAGGTTGGCTTCGGTAAAAGAGCGTGTATACGCGGGTTCTGCTCATTAAAGTAGCGTATATCTTTTGAAGCTTGATTTGGGTTTACAGTGGGGTCTGACTGTTATTGCAGAGTTCTGTAGTCTGCTCTGTGTTCTGGTAACTGGTGATTGACAGGGTTCAGTGGTTCAGTGATTCAAAGTTTGGTTGTTTTATGCTTCAATGATCTGTTGTGGAAATTGAATGAATTGTGGTCTTTAGATTGTAATGTTGTGCTTCAGGAATATCCAAGTCTGAAAATGTATGAAAAGTGATACCTGGAAGAAGGAAGATTGTAGGTCAGCACCTACGTACTAGTATCTTGGCTAGTACAAGAGCAAAGGGGGTTGGAGCTCCCTTCCAAGGAAGTTTGGAGAACGAGAGAAGGTTGAAGCCTTCTGCAGGTTGTAGCCTGCGTACTGGTATAAGGCTGCACCAGTACAAAAGATTGTAAACTGAAGTTTCATATTAAGAAAGATAGAGACAACTTGCAGCAGGTGGTTTTCACCCACATTGGGTTTCCACCTTATATCTTGGTGTTCATGTGTGTGGCTTTTTATCTGTTCTGTTATACTGCACATGTTTACTGTTAAAATGATGAATAATGTCCTGATGCACTTAATTGAAGAATAAGCTAACTAAATTGTGAGTTTTCTGCTTATACGCTGTTTTACTTCGTCACAGTAGCGTGTACACGCTGGTTCACTTAACTGAAGTAGCGTATATGTTTCTGGGCATTTGAAAAGTTTGATTAATCTGATAATACTGATTCACCCCCCCTCTCAGTATTATTTCCAACAGAAACTCCCTTGACATCCTCTATCAATCAAGGAGAGAAAAGGCAAAGACTCAACGATTTTCCAGAAGAGGATATAGCCATCAGAGAAGCATTGGGCATGGGCCCACCAAGTCAAGAAATTTCAGCAAGTTCCTCCCAGCAGGAACTAGACAGGACAATGGGAGGGGAAGTCAGCTCCTCCAGCCAGCAGAAAGAGGAAAGAGTGAGCATAAAGCAGCAGTTCATAGACATTAAGAGTAGGAGTGACCCAATCAAAGTTCAATTATACAATCACCTACTTAACATGGCTCCTTCCAATCAGCAGAGACTCATGTCTGCTTTTGATGTAGGTGAGGGCAAACTGACATTGAGTCATTTTATGCCTACGGCACTCAAGCCACAGTCTTCTGCTGATTATCTCAGGACCAATTTAGAGGTCCTTGCCAAAGACATACACCCCATGGACAAAATTGAGTTGCATAAACAAACAGGGGAAATGGTGTATGCTTCATTGGCCGATAAGACCTTGGACAACTACAAGTTAACAAGCAGTTTGAATGCTACAGCTTCCCAGCTGAAGCTAGAGAGAGCCTCTTCTCAGGCCAAAGACAACAGGATCAAAACCCTGGAAGAAATCATCATAGAGATTGGGCACAATCCCAATGATATTAAAGGGATACAAGAGATCTTAAAAATCAGAGATGCTGATATGGCTGCACTAAGGAAGAAGGTTAAACTTCCAGCCACTATCCATCCACAGACCGATGAAGTGGCAAAACAAAGGTATGAGCAGGATTCCACTGCTCTGTTAATTTCTGTTTACAAAGAACTTCTGAAGGCACAAGAAAAATTGGGGCAATATGAGGCCACACAAGCACCTCTGAAAGGATCATCAACACAAGCGCAAGAGGGGCAAACATCTCAGCCCCCTCCACAGGTCATTAATCTTGAGGAGACTGCTCCTACTACTGCACCTCCACCTCAGCAGGTTGAACAACCAGCCACATCTACTTCAGCAGCACCCACCAGCACAGATCAGAGCTTAGACATGCAAAAGCTAAAAAGCGAAATACAAGCTTTAGAAGCACAAATGATGCAGCTGAATGAAACTAAGGAGCAGCTGGCCAAGGTGAATGAAAGGCATGAAAAAACAAAAAGAGAAGTAGGAGAGAAGGCCAAAGAAATCAAAGCTCTTAAAGACAAAATCAAGGAGCTTGAGAAAGAGCTAAAGCTAGATAAAATCATAGCCGAAATCAGAGCAATGATATGGTCCAATATTGGTAAGTCCATCAATAACCAGTGGCCATACATTGAGACAATCCATGAGCAACTAGAGCTCATTCCAAAGGCGCAGAGGGAAATCAGAACATCAAGGGCCTTATTGGGGAACATGCCTGAAATTGCAACAAAAATGATCAATGTGCTCAATCATAAGACAAGTTCTCAGTTGACCATCATGGGAATCGCAAACAGAACTGATACTATCCAAATGATCAAGAGGGTTCTTACTCTTAGAAGTCTGGTGCAAACGTTAGACAGAAGAACCCAGGATATGCAAACTGAGGTAAACAGGTTCTTTGAGAGGTTTCGGGTATTGGAAAGTAAAGGACTCCCTAGCTTGCTGAACAATGGAGGGAGATTATTCACCCATGAAGAATATGCCAAGAGAGTGAATGTTTTTGCCTCATCACAGGTAAATGAGAAGGCCAGCACCTCAGAAGATACAGGGCCTATCACAGGACAGATTTTCTATGGTAAGATAGAAAATCTACTTTTTATAATGAATGAAATGAATCATCTATTTGATGTAGCCCCCAACTTTTTCAAGTATACAGAAGCTGAAGAGACAATGCAGGCCATCCTCAGGCATCAGCTTCCTACACAGGAATGGTGGACAGATGCCATCCAGAGAATTTTGTAAACATTAAGCCATGCATCAATTTCTGTTTTTTCTATAAATTTTGATGGAAAGAACAGTCAGCAAAATCAGCAGGCATCATAAAGTCAAAGCTGAGCCAACTCAGCAGATGGAGCAGCCAACAAAGCAGGAAAGACAAACGCAGCTGGCAAAGCCGAGAAATTCATTGCGCAGGCAAAAGTAAATGCGTACCTACAGGATCGATACATAGTAATGTAACCGACTCAGTGACTCCTTAAAGTCAAAACAATCATCTGACAGACATAAAGGGCATTTACTCTGCATTTAACGTTGTAATAACTCCCTGCCTACTTTATGAACACTACTGAAGATATTTTCTCTCTCTCAGATGACTCAATGCCTGAGATATTTTGTATACTTATTTCTATATAAACCCCTGCGCATGATAGAGCAGAGGTTGTTGTTATTTTCCTTTTGGAACTCTCACTTGCTGTAAGATTCTCAGAGAAGTAATACAAAGGGAGAATGGAATTTCCAAAGCTTGGTGTATTTGATGCGTTGTGATGAATGGTGAATGTTGCAGGATTCCAGAGTATTTCATAAAACAATAAGTTTTCTTAAATCTCTGTATTACATGTTTTCGAGTCTTTTGTTCTCTTTTGTTGTCTAAATATTTTACACTTAATAGCAAAGTAGAAGAATAGTTCCAGGACTTAATCACCGATTACCCTGAACTCAAACTGAGCTATTATCCATGTTTTCTTCAGATACAGTAAAAGAAGTGTAATTCTTAGTTGCTGCACTTTAAAACTATATCTTTTACAGTGATAGATATTCCCAGGGATTCAATTTTGCCCCTGAGACATCCATCCATTTTCTCATAACCAGTTTGGTGAAAATACTTAAACATTTAGTGAAAATCCTTAAATGCTCTCACTGCTTGTTTTTCCTGTTCGTGTTATAAATCAAAATTTGTTCTATGAAGTATCCAAATGGCCCTGTAAGTTTCACCAGTTCATCTCAAGGTTTCTAAACACCTACAGCCATAGACTCCATTGCCCAATGATACTTGACTCTCTGAATATTACATCACAAGAGATCTGAAAGAAATTCTTCAACCAAAACATAAACAAAACCTGTGCTTAATAGCTAGCCTAAAACCCTATCATAAACAGTTACAAATCATAAAGAGAGAGCCCTCTCTGATCACAGTTTGGCTAGAAACAGTGATTAAAAGATTGGTTAGTGGTTACCCCGGCTGTATTCCCTTGGGAGTCATAGGGAACAACCTGGGTGTTAACAGAATGAACCTAACAACGCTTTGAAACATAATGCAAACATCTAGAGGTCTAAGCTAGAGACGTGTTCCGGCGTCGTTAAACATAGTGACTGTCGATCTCGACGAAGGTGGGTGATTCCTCCTGAGAGTCGGTGGCACTAATACGGACTTGTGCTCCCACGTACCGTCGCGTATATATTGGGAGACCCCTATAGGATCAAAGCCTTTATCCATAGGAAACCGTGTCGGCCGCCCTACTGATCGCAATGCAGTGAACACAGCATTCACGAAGATCGACCACTCGTACCGTAAAACGTATTCTGTGGTTTTGCGAAAGGTTTGGCACACCCTCTGCCTAGATCTCTAGAGCAGTTTCTTTTGGCCTTTTTCAAACTCTATAACTGAAAAAGTCCAACCGAGCATTTGTCACTTCGGGCTCGTTAATACATCGAAGGAGACTAGAGTCATCTTTAGCTTTTTCTCGACTCTTAAAAAGTGAAAAAGCAAGTTGTGTCTAAAAGCGTCTAATAAAATTCATTCAATTCGGAAACAAAAATTTCCCCTTTTAATATTTTAGTTGATCGAGTAATCCGCAATCATGGAAGAAAGTCAATTGAAAATTCGTCGTTCGCGGAGGCTTGCAAGTCAACCGTCTTTGTCCCCGGAATCGAAAACAGTACGGGCGAAGCGAACTCGTTTAACCGGTTCAAAATCTCCTTTGAAAGTTAGAACAAGTGTTCCTACTACATCCGAGGTTCCGGTTACTCCTAACATTTCTGGAAACCCTGCCTCTATAGAAGAAGTTCAACAGCCACAGAAGGACAGTAATACTGATCCTAGTCTGGGGGCAAACACTTGTGTAACTGAACCAGTTCCATCTATAACTAGTCTAGAAAGTTTTGTTCCCCAAACAACTGTCGCTGTCGAAGCAACCCCTTCTTCGGCACCAGAAATATTTTACAGACCTGACGGTCTTCCTCTTCCACCGGGTTTGATTGCGATAGAGGAAATTGTAGAGGATCCGCAAGCAAGTACTCCAACTCATTTTGGAGTTAGGGTCACTCTATTTCCTTCATCAGAAGTTAATCCACCACAAGTGGAAGCCCCTGTAGAATCGCTAGGCAATCTATTGGATAGACTTAAAATGTCTGAACAACCGTCATCATCTAGGACTGTGTCAAATGACACAGCGACAGCAGAAGCCCCTGCCATCACTCCAACGATGTTTGCCGGCATACCAGCTGTCCCAACTAGCTCTCAACAGCTAGAAGGAGTCCACCAAGGGACTATTTCGACGGTATGGTCTGTTCTAGTTTGTTCATCCGGAATAATACCCAGTAATTCTTATGTTGAAACTAGACAGATTGATCCTCATGGAGGTCAATCTGGGCCATCTAGTCCTCAAGGACTAACAATCCCTCTGAGTTCCGGATTTCTACCATATGGGGGGCAGTATGCTTTTTCATTACCTCCTCCGGGAGGATATCCATATGGCAGTTCTCAACAGTATTCAGGTTATACTGGAATTGCATCAAGTAGTTGGGTACCTATGCTACCTCAACAACCAAGGATTGTATATTCTATGCAACAATGTGTGCCTGTGACAAACATCCCAACCACCTCGGCTATTGTAACCGTTTCGTAAGTTCAAGCGATGCCTGTTACATGTCAACCTCAGGTTGTAATGCAACAGTCGCTTGACCATGGGTCGCAACCACAATCACCAACTGGTGGGATGACACAAGTACAAACGGGTACAATTACCCCACACCTTGGTCTAATGGTTAGCATGGCACAACAGAACGTGGCGTCACAACCATGGCTTGTACAATACCAACAACCACAGTTCCAGCAAGTGTACCAAGGTTCTGAGCAGCAGATCTTTGCGAATAGTGGACAACCGTATATCCAAAATGGTCAAAACCAACCACTTTACAGTGGTCAAGTCCACCAACCGTATCAATCATACCAACATCAATTACATTATGCTGGTATGCAAAGACCCACTGCTCAAGCGATTCCATCGTACCCTGGTTACGCTTCGCCTAACCTGAATCAACAGTTACCATTCGTGGCAACTTTAGAGTTACCCGATTTACACCGTTTAACGAACGATCCGATTGCTTATGCCCCTTGGTGGCCAACGATTCCTCATAAACTTCCATCTGACATTCCTAAATTCAATGGAAATCCAGGTGAAGACCCGTCGAATCACGTGATGACTTTTCATCTGTGGTGTTCGTCGAACACCCTTAACGACGATTCGATAAGATTTCACCTTTTTCAGAGGACATTGACAGGTCCAGCGGCTAAATGGTATATTGAATTTCCAAGAGCCTCTTTTGACAATTTTAGTTCCCTAGCCACGACTTTCTTAACCCACTTTCAATTACCGATAAGGTATGAAACAGGAACATAAATATTAACCAACTTCAAACAGACAACTGCTACCCATATATCTGATCATATACATGAGTGGCGTCGTCGTCGTAGGATGGTGAAAACCTATGTTCCTGATCAGCTGTTAGCTGAATGGTTTATAAAGTCGTTACTTCCGGCCATTACGGAAGATGTGGCCAAGGGGGGAGTCGTAACAGAGGAGCAAGTAATTGCTCGTGCACAGCATTTGGACTTAGTTTATACTCAGTCCGGCACGCTCTATGACAAAATACCTGATGCCCCTAGACCAGAGTTTTCAATTCCTCCACCTCCTAAATCAAATAGTGACTCTCATGCCGGTGATGGCGTGATTGGCACAGCAAACGCGAAATCGATAAAGGCTTCGTCAAAGAAAGCCCGTAAGAATTCGGATCAAAATGCAAAAGAAGAAATTCTTGCTTCGGAAGTAAATGCCGTATCGGAAGATAAGGGCAAAGAAACCAATCAACCAGGAAGCAAGAAGAAACAAAACAAAGGGAAGAAGAAGAAACAGGGTGAGTCATCCCCTGGAAAAGATTCTTCAAACCCTCCTGGCAAAGGGAAACAAAATTATCCATGTCTAATATGTGATGATAAGGATCATAACACAAAGAATTGCCTATTCAAAGCTGAGTTAAAGAGGTTCTTTAAAAGTTCCCAAACCTCAGCTGTGTTAACTGATCCATTTCCCAACCCAAGTCAAAATCTGGTTGATAGTGGAAATGCTTCCCCGTCGCAAGTCCTAATGTTGTCGGTTTCGAAACAGCAGAATGATGCTTTGATTTTGACAAGGAACAAGGATTATGGGAATCCTCAGGTGTCGATTGAAAAAAGTAAAGATCAACCAAGTAGTTCGACAACGACTTCGACAGAAGTTGTAACGCCCACCATCCCCGAATTAACAATAAAACCGCCAAAGGGTGTAGTACACAAGTCGACATTTAATCCTCGCGCCAGAGCGGCGTAGCATTATAACATAGTGGAAGATTTGGCCCAATCGCCATCCGCTATGTCGACTCTTGAAGTGCTACAAGATTGTCCAACCCAAAGGCAGGCATTGTTATCGGCGATTGGTGGGGTTGATCCTAAGGATTCCAATCTAGTATCCTTTGATCACAAGGGATATGATCCTCAGTTACCAGCCTAGCTAGCTTTCCTTATCCAAGTGAAAGCACTCAACAAAACTGTTCACAGAACGATAATTGATGAGGGAGCCTCGACATGTATTATGTCAATGAGTTGCTGGAAAACTTTAGGATCTCCAACCTTGTCGCGATCTTCGACGACATTAAAAGCCTTCGAGGGAAGGACTTATACCCCTTACGGTATCCTTAATAACTTGAAAGTTGAACTAGGAGGAAAGACAGTAGAAATTGATGTAGAAGTCATTGATGGAAATCTTGACTATAACATCCTACTGGGTAGACCATGGATTTATGCCATGGCGGCTGTCGTGTCGACTTATTTTAGGAAGATCGCATTCCCGTTTGAAGGAGGGATTACGATCGTCGACCAACAGAATTTCCTCCCTAATGGTTCACAAGTTACAGGAAGCATTCCCATGATCCATGAGAGTAACCATTCAATTCAAGATATTGGAGTAGGATTATTGAAAGACCCCACATTGATGGGAACTTTCGCGCTACCACCTCCTATTTATATAGGAAATGTACCGTTTGTAGCAACCTGCAACATGATATCTTCCACGAAGGTCAACATGGATCATTCAATGGTTTTGCCCTCAAGCCCTTTAGAAATATTATAGCAATCAATGTTTCAAGCATGGGAGGCGAGCCCAAATCAACGCTCGTCAAGCGTTTGGGTAGATAGATCTAGAGAATATGGAACCCCATTAGATCCTTGGTCAAAAGTACATGGGACTGATGAAGGAATCTTACAATCAATGATGATTGAGGGGGCACCATGGAATGATCACCACCATCGTTCCCTTCTTCCGGAATATGAAGAAGATACTCAAAGTGACCTCTATCACCCTTCAGTATTTGAGTTCCTAACGAATACTGTAAACACGGTGGATTCCGAGCGAAACCTATCCAATATTGAAGAGACTATAGCCATAAATATCTCGACTAAAACAGATGTTGTAGAGAATATTTATGTCGGCAAAGGTTGTTCCCCTTCAGAACTGGAAATATATAACGCTCTTTTTCGCGAATTTAGAGATGTCTTTGCATGGTCATATGATGAAATGCCAGGCATTGACTCGAGTATCGTTGAACATGAAATTAAATTGTATCCTGATGTCAAACCAGTAAGACAACGGCTTCGGCAAGTGCACCCGAAGAAAGCCGCTGCCATTAAGGCGGAAGTTGAAAAACTCCTCCATGCTGGATTCATCTACCCGGTTCCTCTAACCGATTGGGTATCGAATATTGTCCCTGTTATGAAAAAACAAGGGACGATTAGAGTGTGTGTTGATTATAGGGATGTAAACCAAACTTGTCCGAAGGACAACTACCCTACACCCTTCATCGACCAGATAATTGATGAATGCGCCGGATGTGAAATCTTTTCATTTATGGATGGATTTTCCGGGTATAATCAAATAAATATCCGCCCACAGGACCAGTCAACGACTGCATTTATTTGTCTGTGGGACACATTCGCTTATCGAAAATTACCCTTTGGTTTAAAGAACGCAGGGGCGACATTTCAGAGGGCAATGAATTATGCCTTCCATGACATCAAAAACATTGTTCAACCTTATCTCGACGATCTTCCGGCTCATTCGCGAAAGCGGACTGATCATCCGCAGCATTTAAGAGCGATATTTCTACGTTGCCGACACTACAAGATAAGACTCAATCCACACAAATGTGTGTTTTGCGTCGGTTCTGGTCGTTTACTTGGCTTTGTAGTCTCTAAGGATGGGATTCGTCTCGACCCCTGTAAGGTTCAGGCAATCATTAATTTACCTCCACCTTCAAATTTGCTTCAGATTCAGAAACTCCAAGGGAAAGCAAACTTTCTCAGGAGGTTCATTCCAAATTACGCAGAACTTGCTAAAGGTTATACTCGTTTATTGAAAAAGGATGTACCTTTTGTCTGGGACCAAGTAGCGCAAGCTTCTTTTGATGCTCTGAAAGATTGTCTAGTAAAAGCATCATTAATGTACGCCCCGGACTATCAAAGAGATTTTAACTTGTATCTAGCTGCAGCAGATACAACCATTGCGATGGTTTTAGTACAAGAAGTCGATGGAATTGAACATCCTATCTATTATTTAAGTAAAAACTTAAACGATACAGAAAGTAAGTGTTCTTATGTTGAAAAACTAGCGCTTGCAGCTGTTCAAGCGATTCAAAGGTTTCGACATTATGTCCTCTTTCGGAAAACTACCATCCTGTCAGATTGCAACCCCATGACTTATATATTGTCGCGTCAGTTGCTGGGGGGCAAATATTCAAAATGGATAGCGATCCTTCAAGATTTTGATCTGGAATTTGTAAAATCCAAATCAAAGAAAGCTCTAGTTTTCGCAGAATTATTATGCGATCTCCCATCGTTGTCCAACGATGAAACATCGGAAGAGTCAATCGTGGACGAAAGTTTGTTTCTGATATCTGTAAGCGATGAGTGGTATGGAGATATCATAGTTTATCTCCAAACCCAAAAGTTTAGGCCTAACACCTCTCACTCTGAACAAAAACGTATACGATACCAAGCAAAAGACTACATGATCGTCGGTGATACACTTTACCGTCGTGGTGTCGATACAGTTCTGAGGAGGTGCCTTACCCATGAGGAGGCCGAAAAAGCCCTGAATGACTGTCATTCAGGCGCATGTGGGGGGCATCAGTCTGGATATGCAACAACACAAAGAATCCTACGAGCAGGATACTTCTGGCCAACCATGTTCAAAGATTGCATAACAGCAGTCAGAAGTTGCCATGCTTGTCAAATCTTTGATAGCAAAACCAGACGACCACCCGCACCCTTGCAGCCTATAGTTGCTGTTGGGCCCTTCGCCAAGTGGGGCATCGATTTCATGCAATGTAACCCCACCTCGACCGGGGGACATGGGTATATAATAGTCGTTGTCGACTATTTCACCAAATGGGCCGAGGCGATGCCTACATTGGATAACACTGGTGAAACAGCTACCCTTTTCTTTTTCAATCATGTAGTCGCCAGGTTCGGCGTACCACAAGCTATAGTTACAGATCATGGATCGCATTTTTGTAATCACATGATGGTCGAATTAACTGCCAAGCTAGGGCTATCTCACGACAGCTCTACCCCATATTATCCGCAAGCCAACGAACAAGTTGAAGCAATCAACAAGGTCCTGAAGCGTATGTTGCAAAGGATGATCGGGGTTCATAAAAGAAGATGGCACCTAATCCTGTACTCAGCTCTGTGGGCTTACCGAACCTTGGTAAAGAACGCAACCGGGTTCACGCCTTTTCAATTGGTGTATGGCCTGGAAGCAGTCTTGCCAATCCAGTGCGAAATTTTGTCGCTTAAACTCGCGATCGACCTCCTCCCCGGAACTTCAGAAGAAGAGGCTCGTTTCTTGGAATTAATCCAGTTGGATGAAACCCGTCGTGATGCCACTTTGGCTAACGAGGCCCATAAGAAACAAGTCAAGGCTCAGTTCGACAAAAATGTCAAACCCCGTGTCTTCTCAGAAGGTGATTTGGTCTTGCTTTATGATCAAGAATCCGATAAATTGGGAGTAGGTAAATTCAAGTCCTTATGGATGGGCCCCTATATTGTTAAAAGGGTGTTAGCAAAAGGAGCCTACGAGTTAATGGATTACGATGGAATTCCACTGGCGCAGCCCCGCAACGGGTTGTATCTCAAGCGTTACTATGCTTAAATAGTAACCTGTATGCTTTTGTTGTATTTTGTTTTCGCTTAAGCATTTGTTCTGGTCGAGTGATCCACCTTTTTCATTGATGGCAGATGTCAAACCTTATGGAGACATGTGTTGGATATGCCGACGGAGCGAGTCGTAGTTCGCGGAACCTGTCCTCCGCAGCCTGGGCCGTTTTTGATCCAAGCGGCGAGTTAGTAAGTTTCAGAGGCGTATGTATTGGGCAATCAACAAACAACATCGCTGAGTATAGCGCGTTGATAGAACTACTCTCTGATGCCATCACACGTGGCATACGCCGACTAATTGTCAGGCTAGACTCACAGCTCGTAATACTACAACTCAATGGTATATATTCTGTTCGCAATCCAGCTATTTATCACATGTTCCTAAGGGTTAAGATCTTGGAAAGGCAATTTGATTCAATTCAATATCAACATATTTCAAGAAATTTAAACACATTAACCGACTCATTAGCAAACTATGTGTTAGATAGACATTTGCAACATTCATAAAAAAGGACACATCATCAAAGATTGTACATATGGATCACGTAAATCAACCAGAATAAAATCCGAAAATCAAAGTATATAAGCTGTTTATATAAGTTCATACATAATGTTCTGTAACCAAGACAAAATTGGTCATATGACCTAAAAACTCAAAAAGATGCTAGGGGTCACCCTAGCCTAGTGGTGCTCATGATAGTACGTCACGGCCTATGCAATCATGCGCAAGAGACGAGTCCATCGTCTAGGCACACCAATGGTGTGACGCTGCATCTGTAAAGGTAACTCGTCGATCTGTACATCCGGAAGGCCACGAGTAAGGCTCTCAACCTGCTCCTGCATAGCTGTAAGGGTCTCAGTGTCGTCAAGATCGCGGATAACGACTCTCCTAGCAGGCTCCCCTACTGGGGCAGCAGCTGGCGATCTCGGACGAACTGCTGGACGAACAGGACCAATATCTACATGCACCCAAGAGTACAATTAAAAGTCTTGATAGAATAAAGCACAACAACGTTATGAACAAGAACAATAAACAGTAATGTGGTCAAAGAGTTTACCAATAGCACCCCACTGCTCGCCATCCAGTAGAACCAAATCCGGATCACCTCGGAAATCCATACCCACATATGGATACTCAGAAAACGCCATCTCCTGGCGCTCGAACCACCTAAAGAAGGCCTCAGTGAAAGTAATCTGAGGTTGACCTGCATGCCTAGACATGTGGTCAACCCACCTCTGCATGCGTGGCTCGGTCGGAGAGGGCAAGTCAAGTATGATGTACTGAGGCTGCATCACTGGGATTTTCTCCAAGGCAAAGGCAGTCAGAATAGAACCAAATCCAAAGTTCTTCAGCTTCCCGTCCTTTATCTTGGTCAATTGACTTTTCATCTGAACAAGTACTGCATCACACTAGTTGAATACTTTCGGTTGGAGACACTCCAAGGCATGCTGCATATAAGACCTGTTGGCAACATGTAAAGCTGCGCTACCGGCCATCCTACCAATAGTAAACAGAATGGACCTGAGAGCCCGATCAGTAATCTCGCGGATAACAATCTTGCCGTCTCTGCTCGGCTGAGAACCTTCCCTGCAATACTGGCGGACATAATCTCTGGTGGAATCAGTCCCCCGGGCCGTACCTGATAAGGAAATGAAGGCACCACGTCTTGACAACCCAGTCAAGAAGTACATGTCCTCTATGGTCAAGGGGATTGTCTTCCCCCTAATCTGGAACACTTGGTTAACAGGATCCCAAGCATCAAGCATATACTGCAATAAACAAATCTTTGCTCTCATACTAGAGATCCGGAAGAACTTCAGCAGGCCACAGTTCCGCAGCGCGTTCACCGTGACCGGGTCATGGAGGGCAATCATGTCCTCCTCTTCATGTTCTCGTTCTCGCCATGTAAGGGACATTTTGCTCAAGTCACCCTGCAAAGCAAACAAGAGAGAGAATGAGTTCCTGTTTTGATGAAAAACTGGCGAAAAAATCATCAAAAATAACCTCAAAACTCAGTCCTTTTGAGCCCAGCACAGGCAAGAAGTCTCCCACTTGCGCTGAGGGTCAGGCTGCTTTAAGGCAGCTTGACCTTCAGCGCAGGTTTCAAAAGGGAAACCTGCGTTGATCCTAGGGCGCCCTGGCAAAACCCCAGGGGCTCAGAAAGATTGGAAAACAGGCAAAAAACAGGAAAAGGAAACCATGAAAAGAAAGAGCTATGGTTCAGCTCCCACCTGGTCCAGACGGCGCCGAAAATCGTCCGCAGAATCTCCCGGAATCAGCTGGTGAAAATCAAGGGGGAAGAGGCACCTCCAGAGCTCCAACAAACCAAATGCAAATGAAATGGTAAATGAGAGCAATTGAAAAATGCAGTACTACATTTGAAAAGAGAAAAGCTAGTAATGGTAAAAAATCAAAAATTTGACCACAATTCGAGCAGTTTTACCGCGGAATTTATGCTCGTTAAAAAATAGAAAAGCGCGAGCAAGGGTTCCACTAGAGTTCAAGCTCATTAAAAAATGAACCTATCCCAGTAAATAACCATTGTGATCGTAAATTTATTAGCCATAAAAGCCTTGGTCGTGTTTACACCTGCCACCGCCATTCCGTTTGGCCGATCATTCACCCCCATATGATTGTTTACCCATTTTGAGGAACAGCTGCGAAGAGTGATTTCACTTAGCCGTCCTTGTGACACTGCCGTGATTGGAAAATTCCAACCTGTACCTGGAATCTGCTTCTATCCCTGTTTATCACTCGTTCCTCAAAAGATGAGTCTTCTTTGAGCTCTTTTCAATTGACTCGTAAAATATGAAAAGTTTGCCGAGTTTTGGCCTTCCAGCTCGTTAAAAAGACCGGAAAAGCTATCCCTCCTCTAGATTTTAATCTTTTTGGACCTGAGGGATTATTGCACAGAAAGGTCGAGCGCTTGTTTTATTCAGCTCGTTAAAGTTATCGAAAATTCATCCCTTTTGTATTGTTTTATACTTTTTCGGACTTAAGGGATTAGATGACGAAAAAGGAATTTTGGAGTTAACTTTCTCTACCTTTTCAGACTCTCTAAAAATGAAAAGGACCGAGTTGTCTTTGTCCCTAGACTCGTTAAAATGATTAAATAGCGACAAACTTGTCTTTAGACGAGAACGAGTTTCCCTATCGCTAAACTCGTTAAAACATAGCGATGGGCTTGCCCGAAGGGTAGGTTATAGAACAAGCATATGTTATCCTCCTCAAGCTTGACAAAAATAAAGAGGTACTGGTCAGAAATGACTGGGGAAAAATTGGGAGAACCTCAAAGCTTTGATGGTAGCAAGTCGCTCTTGAACATGACACTTTGTCCTCCGTATCACATCGGGTTGGGCTGTTTCATTCACCGGTCTCATCACCATGGTCTTCGCCAAACCATCTGTATTTTGGGTAATGCTACCGATCCATCACATCAGTGTCGTTATATGTTCAAGAGATGTGTTCAGAAAGAGTCAACCGTGTCCCATCCACTGCCATACATTATCCTTCATCCACCCATGATCGCCACCCTGAATCATATTTCACAGATTGTTTTCACCTCCACTAAAGTCATTAGCTCCGTTCCGTGTCACTGATGAGGGATTCATTAAGGCCCTCCTTTGACGGATCGCTTCTTGTCGACTTCAGCTCATTATCCAAGAAGTTGATCTAGGAACACCCCCCCAGTACTTTGAAGCTTGCATGCCTCAATGGCAAGTTTCTCACTTTCGGCGACAGGTATACATCAATGACCTTCGACCAGAAGATTTTGTGTGGTGTTCGACGCCAAGTCCTTTATTCACACCACGTGAATTGTACTGTAGTACCTTGAGGGTCATTGTCATTATTGGTGATTCCTCTCGCGCTTGTTAACGGTTTACATTATTGACGGTAATCAAGCGATGTCTTTCCATGTTCGACTTCAGCGCAATTCTCACATGGATCGACTTGTACTTAGAGTGAAGATCGAACGAGATTGAAGACCCCGGATCTAGTTTCATCCATCCGGGCTGCGATGTATATTTAGGAAATATAAAGACATTGGATATGTACACTATTGCAGCAGATGATCATCCTACTCAAAGGATGATAATTTCAGCAGAGAATTATCAGTCTATAATCAGACGGTCGTCTGTTATGTGTACCAAAATGAATTTATAAAGCTGAGCATGGGAATGCCCGCCTCAGCTAGATCATGAAAGCAGAATGAAAAATAATGTATTGTATTGTATTTTATTGCAGGGCACCTCTCAGCGATTGAATGAACTTCGGATCCTCCTAATAAAGCATTTCACCCGATAAACGACCTCATACTTTAGGGGGCAACTGTTATAGACATTTTTGTGCCTAACAGCATGGAGCATGAAATGTCAATAATCTGAGGGATCCAAAGTCCCTAAACATGTTGTTCTTACCCTTAGAGGAACAAGGTCTACAAACCACAGCACTAAGAATCAGTTCTCCACCCAAAAACACTCAAAAACAGGCTATTTCTGGATCATGTCAGCTGCTCCACTGAGCATCTGTGCTGAATGTCAACTGCTCCTCCTTGTACTTGCGCTGAAGGTCAAAACTAATGAAGGCTACCTGCGCTGGGTGAGATTGGCCAAGTGGCACAATCATTCTGCAAGGTGTCAACTGCCCAGGAAGCTTCCAAACTGACACTTGGGTCAAGGAATTCGCCTAGTGATGAGTAAGAGAGTCTTGATCTCCAAGTGGAAGCAAGATTCTCCAAGTGGACTCAAGAACTGAAGATTAACTAAAGTGGGAGAGGACACAAGTCAGCTTCAGGCCAGTCTCAAGATGACTCATCCTTTCTCCAAAACCCTATATATAGAGCTCTCTCATGAGGTCTAAGAAGGCTGGAATTTTGTGCAAGTAAGGAAGTGTTGTTGGTTTGTGTATAGAGCTATTGGGTGTTTTTCTTGAAGGAGGTGAAGAGGAGATTTCTTTCAGCTGGGAGGTGTTGCTGGATTGGGCCCATTATGGTTGTAACTCTCTCAGAACTTTACTTCTATTATCAATAAAGTATTTGAGGTTCTTCTATATGCATGTGTCTTTATGATGAATAGATGCTTGTATATTTGATTTATGCTAATCCTATAATCGATTATGGATGTATGCTTCTTGTAGTTTCCTTTTCTTGTGCTTTTACAGGATCTGTGTGTAGCTGGGCCGGTGAAAGGGCAAAGAGCTAGGAGCAAGCAGCAAGGAGTGAAGACTGGATCGACTATTAGTGCAAGATAATGGTTAGTAGATCATCCTTTTCTGCCCTTTCTCATCTCATAAAGAAGAAACTTTGAATAGCTTTGCATTCAGTTGTTGCTGAAGTACTATCACCTTCAGAGTGGGATAGAGGCATTCTGCATTAGATACTTTTCCCCCCAACAACCCTTGATCAATGGGTTGAGGAGATGCTCCCGAAAAAGTACCAGAAAGTGACTAATACCCGGAGGGAACAGAAGGACCGCCGTACAAAAAAGATTCGGGCGATTGAGTAAACATGGATGATTGTCCTGCCATATTGATGGGAGTATAAAAACCTCTAGGTGCTGAGTGATAAGGAGCACGAGGTGGTGAAAAACTTAACCCTGAGTTTTCTAAATAATTAGTCAAAGAAAGATACCAAAAACTACTCCTAGGAGGACTATAAAAATTGATTCACGCTCCCTTAGTTCAATAACAGGTTGATTTTCAGGGATAGGGATGCCTACTTCTTCTTCCGGAGCAAGTTCTTCAATAGAAATAAGTCCAGAAGGAAGATCTTGGGTGATTACTCTTTCTACCCTAGGTGAACCGGGACCACTAAAAGTTAGAGAAACAAACCCCGATGTCGGAGTAGCAACAAATTCACTTTCAGGCTCGGATATTTCAGGTTCTTCACCTATATCATGTAAAAATTTTGAATAATTTAACACATATTCACAGATATTATCTCGATCATACAATTATAAGCGGAACATGTATAATACATAATCTCCTCTACGTTGATCATCTATTTACAGAAGCAGAAACATTCACAGGCACACATAGAAGCATCAATCAAACTCATTAACACAGTATGTATCCCGGGGAAAGTATCTCGCTAAAAACCCCACACTATCTGCATATTATATTGATTGAATCATGTAACATTACAAAGTACAATGCTTATCACAAGCAATCCAGTACCAGCTCCACCTATTACACACAATACAGCTCAGATCTAATCTCCAAATCTATTCCACTGCTTGCCTGCCTCCACTGCTCAATACCTGCTCAAGAACTGATGAGAATGGCTTCCCAAACTCGTATTTCACCTCAAAATAATCACTCACACTTTTTTGGACGTGAGCAAAGGCTACAATACTGGGAAAATACGTGAGCAAACTCATTGGCATACTCAATTCCTTGATTGTGCAAGATATGGTGCACAACTATAGTCACAACTGATAGCAATCTGATTCTCTACCACCTGTCCCTGCTGAACTGAACATGCACTGACATGCAACTGAGTTAACTGATGTATTTTATAGCTCTATTATGAGTTAATAACTTGTGAATTAATTAATAACTAATTCACCCAACTCATCTCTAGTCTATTGATCAGTTAGACTAAATACAACCAGTTTAACAAAGCTAAACTGAACACAACTCCATCAACTGCACCTCCAGTCCACTAAACTCAACTCACTTGAGTTCTAACTGAAGTCCTGCATGAAAATATTATTCATCCCATAGGTAACCACGTATTTCCTTCTGGGATCTACATGTACCACATCCGTAGCTCATCCTGAAGTGCTCCAAGAGAATAAGATTAAGTTTATAGTCCAAATATTATTGTGAGATAATAATATTTGACTTTTCTATTTTTGACTTCGATCACTCACACTGTGATCACTCACACTTTCATCAAAAATAGAAGTCCATCTATTTTTTCCCAACTTGATCAATCATCCATAAACAACAACCTGCAATCCATAGACATGATCCATATGTCTAAAAATAGACATAGTCTAAAAATAAACTTGCGTCAAAAATAGCCTGCAGACCCACTTAGTGAAGATGACTCTTTTCACTAAGCTCCATCATCTTGTTGCAATCTCAACAAGCATTTCTTGTTGCACACTTTTCAACACTCCCTCTCAACAAGAGAGGCTTCCTCTCAAACCCGATCCTGTAACTCTGGAATGTTCTCCATGCAACACATCTGGCCGGTCCACTTGCTCTGTCATCAAAGTCTCTGACTGCTATTGCCTCTGTCGACTGAAACTCTGCATCTCTGTGCTCTTCAATATCTGACTGCTCTAGCCTCTGTCACTTTGATCTCTAACTGCATCCGTGCTGCTGCTGGTTCTATCTCCCAGCATTGCATCCGCACTGCACCTCCCAACTGACCTCCATGTTGGACTAGAAACATCCTCTGATGCTGAAGCTCTACCTGCTGCTGACAAGTGCTCCCTCTCTGACATCTGCCCTACTGCAACATCTCCATGCATCTCGCACCATTGCACACTTCTCTGTGCCACCTAGCACTGTGCAAAACACTTGTGCCTCTCGCATTGCTACAGCCTGCTAGCTATGCGCTGTCCTGGGATTCCCTGCACTATCGCTCTCTCTGCCACTCCATCCGCATCTGTCTCTACCCAATCAATCAGTTTCTTCTACTACACATTTGGGGCTCCTTGTTGTTGGGAAAAGTATCCAATTCGGAATGCCCCTATCCCACTCTAAGGTGTGATAGTGCCTTAGCAACAAACGAGGTAAACTAATTGAGTATTCTTCTTTATGAAATGTAAATGAGGAAGAAGGATCTAACTAACCTGTGTCTTTCGCTAGTTTGTCGATCCAAATCACTCCTCTCTTCAGTAGCTCCCAGCTTCCTGCTCCTTCACCGGCCCAGCTTCACCGAATTCCTGCAAGATCACAAGAGAGAGAAACTACACAAAGATACAGATATACATTCATAAAAAGCTCAAGATCAGATTAAGCTAAACATGTAAGCATAACAAAACATCATTGGTATACAGCATGTAGGAGAAACTCAAATAGTTTATTGATATGATAATAAAGTCCAAGAGGAGATACAACCAAGTGAGTTCCGATCCAGCATCTACCTCCCAGCAAAGGAATCCATTCCTCTCCTCCAACAAAGAATAAATCACCTAATGTACTAATCTCAATCTCAAACCAACAGCAATTCTCTGCAAAGTACAAAATTCCCACCTCCTGAACCTCTGGGTGAGAGATCCATATATAGATGTAAGCAGAGAGGATGAGTCAGCTTATGTTTTGACTTGTGGCTTCTCTCTGTCAGTTCTTGCTTCCACTTGGAGGTTGAGAGCCTCTTACTCATCACTAGTCGAATTCATTGAGGCAAGTGTCATTGGAGAAGATTCTGTAAGCTTCCAGGGTCTTTCCACCTCGTTGAATGAGCTTGCCATTTGTCATTTCCCGCTCAGCACACCCTGGTAGTGCTTCCACCTGCGTTGTAATGCACCTAGCCAGTGTAACTTCTGCATTTCAACGCAGGCAGCTAGTGGAGCCTCTGAATTAATCCTGAATTGACTGTTTCTGAGTGGTTTTTGGTGGAGAACTTCTGGGAGAAGCTGTCATTGGTTGACCTTGTTCCTTTAGGAGCTGTAACAACATCTTTAGGGACTTTGGATCCCTTGAATTATGGACATTTCATGCTTATAGCTGTAAGGTACAAAAATGTCTATAACGGTTGCCCCCTAAAGTATGAGGCCGTTTATCGGGTGAAATGCTTTATTAGGAGGATCCGAAGTTCATTCAATGCTGGGAGGAGACCTGTAATAAGATACAATACAATACATTATTTTTCATACTGTTTTCATGATCTAGCTCAGGCGGGCATTCCCATTCTCGGCTTTATAAATTCATTTTTGTGTACATAGGACAGACAATTGTCTGATGATAGACTGATGATCCTGCTGAAATCATCATCCTTTGGTAGGATGATTGTCTGTGCTGCAATGTTGTACATGCCAATGTCTTTATTTTTCCTGAATATATATCGTAGCCCGCATGGATGAAACTAGATCCGGGGTCTTCAAACTCGTTCGATCTTCACTCTAAGTACAAGTCGATCCATGTGAGAAATGTTCTGAAGTCGAACATGGAAATACATCGCTTGATTACCAGTCAATGAGGTAAATCGTTAACAAGTGCGAGAGGAATCACCGATAATGATAATGACCCTCAAGGTACTGCAGTACAATTCACGTGGTGTGAATAAGGGACTTGGCATCGAACACCACGCAAAATCTTTCGGTCGAAGGTCATTGATGTATACCTGTCGCCGGAAGTGAGAAACTTGCCATTGAGGCATGCAAGCTTCAAAGTACTGGGGGGGTGTTCCTAGATCAACTTCTTGGATAATGAGCTGAAGTCGACAAGAAGCGATCCGTCAAAGGAGGGCCTTAATGAATCCCTCATCAGTGACACGGAACGGAGCTAATGACTTTAGTGGAGGTGAAAACAATCTGTGAAATATGATTCAGGGTGGCGATCATGGGTGGATGAAGGATAATGAACTATGTGCTAAAACTGCTCGATCTTATGTTTATTTTTTAACGAGCATGAACTATGTGCTAAAACTGCTCGATTTTCCAGTCATATGATAAGAATGTCTCATGTAAGATCCCATTTTTTATGGATCTTGCGCCTCACAAAGCTATGCTCCTGGAATCCTTTCTTTATGCAAGTTCGGAAACGACTAATCCTACGAGTTTAAAGGGTTAGACCTACAGGTTTAAAGGGAGGACCTAAAAATTTCAAAAATAAATAGTCGTCCCTTGCTTGCACTCAAAAAGGGTTGCATGCCCCCAGGTATAAAACAGAGTTTCAAGGTTACCCCTACTTTAGTCCGATAAAACATTTGTTTCAGCGAGAGAGGCCTACCTCTTACAGGTCACCCAAAGATTGTTCTATTAATCTTTCAAACAAAACACTTCTTCGGCAATGTCTACCGAGATAGACAAAGGTGATTGACTCAGTTCTTTCAACTCACATAAATTTGACAAAAGAATCTTATTCTAGAATAACCCCACTTCCAAGACGGATGGGGTACAGACTAGTCATATTCTCCCGTGGAAACCTACCCTATACACAAAGTTTTCCTGCCGAAGCAGGCCAGGATGCATGCCCCCTGGGTTCCAGTCATATCCTTTCGAATTACTCGCGCTCATCGGGAGGGCGAACAGTGGGTTGAGACATTTCTTGCGTGAAGAGACCATTTAGGGAAGGTATATGACTATTTTCGATGCGTGATCCGGGAAATGAAAGCTGGTCCACGAGCTTGACCACTCTTCCTTCATGTGGAAAACACATTACTCTAAAGAGTGAGGAGACGATGGCTCCCATGCAATATATATAGTCTCGTCCAAGGAGTAGGTTATAATCCAAGGGTCCTTGAATGACCATCACGTTCATTTGAATGATCTTCCCTTTCAATGTGATAGGCACATTGGGGAGGATCCCTAAAGGTCGACTGGTTCCTTTATCAAAGCCTGTCAGATTTCTCATTTCAGGCAAAAGCGCTGGTGAACCAAGCGATTTCCAAGCAGTGGAAGAAAGGATACTCACAGATGCCCCTTCATCAATGATGGTGCCAGTCATGACCATTCTGTATATTTGGACGATAATTCTGAATGGTATGCTTGCTGGCAAACCAGGTCTGCCTAGTTGGTTCCAATCGAACGAGACAACTAGGTTGCTTGGTGGTGGGACCGAGTAAACGGCTGGGTATCGCTTTGACAAACTTCCTTCCTGCAATAAAGGAATGGGGGGAGTGCCCCCGTGCTCGTCGGAGTCTGTGCTAATGAAGAGAATTTGGATGGTGTCATCTTTATCCTCTTCAGTGACTGTATCATTCGAAGATAAATCCTCTGAAGGCAAGACCGGGTCAACTGCCGCCTCGACCTTTTGACTTTCGTCGGGTATGGATTCAGCTGGTTCATCTTCAATAACCGGCGCTTCAGCTGACCATTTGAGCGGGCCAGCTGGATTTTCAACTAACGAAGGAATCAGCAAGAGTTTTTTATATCCAGGAGGAAGTCGTAACAGTGAAACCGGACGATCATCCAAAACTCTTTTCGCTTCATCTAAGAAGGGACAACGGTGGATGGCGTGATCACCTTCGCACAGTCTACAGGGAGATCTAGCTCTCCCTTTTTGTCCAAGGACTTCACTTTTTCTAGTTGACGGTATGCATTCAACATGGCTATCAGAGGTTGATGCCACCGGATTGTGCAAACGGGGAGACTAGTCCCTTAGTATCCGAGGGATGCAGGGACAATCTCTGTGGAAGTGGTCTCCCTTGCATATGACACATGGCGATTTAGGCCTAGTCAGTGCTGTGTGTGGATTTTTGTCAGACGACACTTGTTTGCCCCCAGTCGATTTTGGCTCCTTCTTATTCTTCTCTTTCTTCTTCTTTTCCTTCTTCTCCTTAGGAACTTGGTTTTTTGTTTTACCAGTTCCGTCAAGCGAAGAGGAAGGAGGAGAGGAAGAATTAGAGGAAGTAGAAGGCTGGTGGGCAACCCTAGACTGGTCTAACTGTTGATTCGACTGTTCAGGAATAGTGGTGTTCTGAACGACATTGGTTGAGAAGAGCCAGACCGGCAAGCCAATTGTCAGTCCTAGAAGCGACAATGTGGCCATATGGGGTGCACCAACATCTCCCTAAGAGGAGAAGGGACTAGGATTTCCATCAAGGGGAATTCCTTGGTTGGTGGGCTCCATTTTCTCAACCTAAAGATCAACGCAGGAAAAAGGGGGTGATTTTTCCGTTTAAAATAAATTTTAACGACGCTTTAGACACAACTTGCTTTTTCAATTTTAAAGAGTCGAGAAAAAGCTAAAGATGACTCTAGTCTCCTTTGATGTTTTAACGATCCCGAAGTGACAAATTCTCGGATGGACTTTTTCTGTTATAGAGTCTGAAAAAGGCCAAAAGGAACTGCTCTGGAGTTCTAGGTAGAGGGTGTGCCAAACTTTTCGCAAAACCGCAGAATACTTTTTAAGGTACGGGCGGTCAATCTTCCCGAATGCTGTGCTCAGTGCATTGCGATCAGTAGGGCGGCCGACACGGCTTCCTAAGGATAAAGGTTTTATGCCTATAGGGGTCTCCCAATATATACTCAACGGTACGTGGGAGCACAATCCGTACTGGCGCTATCGTCCCTCAGGAGGAATCACCCAACCATCAGCGAGATCGACAGCCACCAGGTTTTACGACGCCAGAACACGTCTCTAGCCTAGACCTCTATGTTGTGCGTTAAGTTACAAAGCGTTGTTAAGTTCATTCAATTTATTTTAGGTTGATTTTTCTTAGAAGTTTGCCTTTTTGGATCACCACAAGATGTATGATACAATTCCTAAATGCAGTCTAAAGATGATAAGCAAGCTCTTATATCTTTTCAACAATGAAAATCCTAGCTACAAGGGGAAAAGAAAGACACAATCTTTTCTCAAAGAGCATAGAGCACACTGTAAATGGACTTTTCCTAAATCAAAGCATGAAAACTATCAAAATGCAAATGCACAAATTCATGTATTTGTTTTCAATTCCTTAATATTGATGCCTAAAAAGAAAGCTGTTGTACAAATTTGAATTCGATTTCAAGTGAAAACATAAACAAGTTCCTTTTTCAAAATCAAAAAGACGATTACGACACTTTATGATTTACTTGTTTCGACACTAGAAATGCATAAATTCAAACCAAACGACAAAAGTAAAATCTCAATCAACTGTGAACAGCAAACAAACTCACTCCTAAGATCAAAACGACACTTACGACAGATCTAGATCTAAGGGCGACAATATGACTAGTTTACTTTTGTAATGGGAAACTGCAAATGATGTAACAAATACACAAAGAACAAATAGAGTTTCTTTATATAACTGAGGCAGAATTGAGGCAAAGAAAAGGGGTTTCAGATAGGTACACTGACTGATAACAGGCTGCAAAAAACAGAGATGAAACTTAGCAAAAGGAAGCAGGGAACCACAGCTGCACAAGGTAAAGGCTGATCAGCGCACCCTCAGCACAGAGAAACTGAAATTAAGCGCAGGTATCCTTTGTGGGACCTGCGTTGAAATGCAGAACCTCTTCACAGAGTCTGCGCTGAAGCAGAAACGAGAGTTGTCTCTGGGTTCTGGGTCACGGTTTGCAGTTAAATCTACAGTTTTTGGCCGGATAAAAGCTATCAATTAGGTACAATTAGGAGGACGATTTAAAGGAGGACTAAGATCTATCACAAAGGGTTGTTAGAGCACTTGTGGATCAGATGTTCAGATCATAAAAACAGGCCCAGTGAGTGGACTAGAGTGGCAGATCTCTACTTTGCATTTGAAAATGGCAAATGCATTTCGATTCAACACTCCTGAGTTTATGAGAAGAACAATAATAGAAACACAAATAAACTAACAAGATACTCTCCCCAGCGGAGTTGCCAATTTGTTGTTGGGAAAAGTATCCAATTCGGAATGCCCCTATCCCACTCTAAGGTGTGATAGTGCCTTAGCAACAAACGAGGTAAACTAATTGAGTATTCTTCTTTATGAAATGTAAATGAGGAAGAAGGATCTAACTAACCTGTGTCTTTCGCTAGTTTGTCGATCCAAATCACTCCTCTCTTCAGTAGCTCCCAGCTTCCTACTCCTTCACTGGCCCAGCTTCACCGAATTCCTGCAAGATCACAAGAGAGAGAAACTACACAAAGATATAGATATACATTCATAAAAAGCTCAAGATCAGATTAAGCTAAACATGTAAGCATAACAAAACATCATTGGTATACAACATGTATGAGAAACTCAAATAGTTTATTGATATGATAATAAAGTCCAAGAGGAGATACAACCAAGTGAGTTCTGATCCAGCATCTACCTCCCAGCAAAGGAATCCCTTCCTCTCCTCCAACAAAGCATAAATCACCCAATGTACTAATCTCAATCTCAAACCAACAGCAATTCTCTGCAAAGTACAAAATTCCCACCTCCTGAACCTCTGGGTGAGAGATCCATATATAGATGTAAGCAAAGAGGATGAGTCAGCTTATGTTTTGACTTGTGGCTTCTCTCTGTCAGTTCTTGCTTCCACTTGGAGGTTGAGAGCCTCTTACTCATCACTAGTCGAATTCATTGAGGCAAGTGTCATTGGAGAAGATTCTGGAAGCTTCCAGGGTCTTTCCACCTCGTTGAATGAGCTTGCCATTTGTCATTTCCCGCTCAGCGCACCCTGGTAGTGCTTCCACCTGCGTTGCAGTGCACCTAGCCAGTGTAACTTCTGCATTTCAACGCAGGCAGCTAGTGGAGCCTCTGAATTGATCCTGAATTGACTGTTTCTGAGTGGTTTTTGGTGGAGAACTTCTGGGAGAAGTTGTCATTGGTTGACCTTGTTCCTTTAGGAGCTGTAACAACATCTTTAGGGACTTTGGATCCCTTGAATTATGGACATTTCATGCTTATAGCTGTAAGGCACAAAAATGTCTATAACACTCCCGTAGCGAGGTCTCATCCAAGAGGTTGGGTACCTCAAGGATCCTGCCCCTCCTCCTTGGGACAATCAATCCACATCACCCCACCTCCTACCTGGAGGTATGGCTGCATGCGATCCCTCAACCCACCTAGCTCGAAGTTTCCCCCTACTGGAGGTCTCTGGATGAGTAGATGTCTCTACTTGATCTCCTCTCAGCTTCCCTTGTTGTGGCTGCTCCACAACCGTCTGAGACTTCTTCTGGCTCTGCATGTTGAGAGGTAATATACGCTCCCTCTCAACCACCAAGTCTCCATCAGTTGCCTTACTGCTCAAGGCTTTGCATGCATCTTGAACCTCAAGAGCATACAGGTTCTTGACCCGTGAACCAATCTGCTTCACCTGTCTAGTGATGATGTGTCTAAGGAAAACCTTTCCCTTACTAAAGACCACATCATAGCCTCTGTCTTCCAACATCGCGATCGACACCAAGTTTCTCTTCAGTCCTGGTACATACTTGACATCGGTCAAGGTAAGGCGAGCTCCATGCTCCCTCTGAAAAATAACCGTGCCTACACCTGAGACACTATACTTCTCATCATTACCCATCCCTATGAGTATCTGGAGATCTTTCTCCTCCAAAGTACTGAACAAACTTTTGTCACCGGTCATGTGGAAAGAAGCTCTACTGTCAAGAAACCAACTGCTTCCCACCATCGATGAAACCATGCATGCGAAGAGTGTGAAGTCCAACTCAAACTGTGAAGCAAGTGAGGCTGCCTCACCTTCAAATCCTTCCCTGGATCCCTTCTTGGACTTCTTCTTTGGGCAATTAGTAGCATACTGACCCAACTCATGACAACGAAAGCATCTCACCTTCGCCTTGTCAACCTTCTTCCCATCATTGGAAGAACTGGATTCTGAAAGAGAAACCTTCCCCTTCCCCTTCTTCGCCTTACTCACTAAGGCACAGTTCTCCTCATCCTGCATGGATGAAGAACCGTCTCTGGTGCTCCGTCTAATCTCCTCCTGCATCAAATCCGACCATAGTCGTTCCCAATTTGGCAGTTTCTCCCTTCCATTCACTGAGTCCTGGTAGCTATTGTTGGAGAGGTAAATCCCCTCTACGGATAGAGGCGATCCCTACTAGCCCAGCAGGGGTCTAGCAACAATCACACAATGCTGCTACGCATGTTCCTAATTACAATTAAACAAGAGGTAAAGAGCACCTACTTGGATTCCTGCGCTGTTGTTTGACAAAGAGATGTTGCCTTCGCTCCTCCGCTTCGGCTGGTCACAATCCTCCGCGATCTCCGCGAATAGATACCTGCACACACGAAGGGGAAACAAACACAAGCGTGAAATCTAGTAAAAGCAACCATACATCAGTCAGAAAAGATGTAATTCACATTTAACCATTGCATAGACAAATGAGAATGGAACAATAATAGCAGTCATCTATTATTAATTAGAATAGAGAAGAGTACAACCAAATGTTCTGACGTCGGTAACCTTCTTAGGAGGGGCCAGTCAGCATGTATCTCAAGCATTCACCTTTGAGGATGATTCTCCCAAGACAAACAACTCTCTCTCTCACACAAATAGTACAAAACAACCTTCCCTAAGCAATCAATCACTTCCACACCTAGCACACCAAACCTATAGCAGCAATCTGAGCACTACAAGCTCTGTACAATCCAAGCTATTCCAAGCTAAGTCTAACTAGCTGCTCATGGTAATGGTGGAAGTATATGTAGGAGAAGGAGCCTCCAAAAAGGGTGGAAGGATGAGCTTATCCTTGAGGGAAATGGTTGCAAAGGGTCGAACAGACATGCCATAGAAGGGAGTCGACATTCACAAAGCTAACAACCAAGCCTAGAGTTATCTGGAAGGCTGGTTGTTTGAACAAATTCGCTCAAACTGGATCAGCGCGGATTATGAGGCAACTGACGCGATGTCGCCGCGTTCACATAACTAGGACAGTCATGTCAGCGCGGAAGAACACGGGAAAGGCGCACTGGCTACCAGCGCGGAAAAGTGATGTCCTTCCGAGCTGGCAGCGCGCGGGATACACTATGGAGCGCCAGTCATCACGGGTATTTTCTAAACAGACGCGCTGATGAACAAAACTTTAGGAAAATGGGTTTTTGGGCCAGTTCAGAAGGCATGAAGCTTAGTGATTGGTACAGCAGGGTGACTGACAGGAAGGCAGTGACAAATTACTTTGTAACAGATGCCCCCTAAAGCATGAAGACTGAGAGAGTGGGAGGGGTGAAATGCTTTACAACACACGCCGAACTGGAACATCACCAGGAAGGACCGAAATATCTCTGATAGTCAAGCACATGCAGTCAAGGCATGGGCGCAGCCATCCAAAAGACATGCGAAAAGGTCTGTGGAATGGACGCAGCCACCCAGCTAAAGAGACCATAATAATGATAAGGTATGGTCGCAGCCATCCATGAAGACTCAGGTATGGGCGCAGCCATCCATCAATGAGTCATGTAATGATCATCCACAAAATCGCAACCTGGACCATAAACAGACGGGGATCCAGGGTCTTGCGCTCCGTCCCGACCCGAACAAAGTACAAGTTCAAGCATGTGAATACATGGGTTGAAGTCGAACATGCATGAACATCGTCTGATTACCAGTCAATGATGAAAACTGTTAACAGACGCGAGAGGTACCACCAATAATGACAATGGCCCTCAAGGTACTATAGGTACAATCCGCGGCATGTGAATCAATGAGCTGGTGTCGAACACCCACGGAATCATTCGATCGGAGGCCAATGATGAAAACCTCGCGTCGAACACGAAGAACCTGCCATTAGGGCATGCAGGCTCTAAGGCACCTGAAGGGAGTCTCTAAGTCACCTTCCTGGATAATGAGCTGAAGTCGACAAGAAGTGACCTTGATCGAAGGTGGGCCATAATGATTCCCACATCATCGACATGAGACAGAGGAAAAATGATTTGTGTGAGATAGCAGATGAGGTTGTATTACTGCAGAGGTCAACGTCTCTTGAACATATCGGTGGCACTGTAGCGGGTTTGGCAGTATTTGACATCAAATGAGCAGAGGGTATAGTAATAATGGCAAAGGGCAGATGAGAGGTCGAATAAGATAACCCAAACCCACGGAGGCCAGTGAAAAACAAGATGAGATGGTCCCACCCAGACACGAAGCAGAAGAGTGCCATGTTCAAGAGCGACATACTGCCGACACGACTATGATTACAGTTCCATTTTCCCCACCATTTCTGGCAGGTACCCCAGTTATTTTTGGATGACAAGCTTGACGGGGATAGCATATGCTCGAAGAGTGTCATTTCGACAATACGCGATGTCATCAAGTGTTTAACGAGCCTGACAAAGGAAAAACTCGGCATCTTTTCTTGTTTAGAGAGCCTGAAAAGACAGCAGAAAAGAAGACTCCAGGGGGGTCCTTTTTCATACAGTTGTGTCTCTCGAGCCCGAAAAAGTATAAAACAATGCTCGAAAGAACCGCCCGACCATTATGATCGAGGAGTACTTTTCGTAAATAGTGCTTTTGACCCGAAAAAGTAAAAAAGCAGTCGAAAACACGTCGTTTTAGGGCCCATAACGAGTGCGAAACGACAAACACCCGGCAATCTTTTTAAGTTACACGGTCCGAAAAAGAGCTTAAAATGACCGCCTCTCGTTCCCTTTAACGCGCTGAAAGGAGGCTTGGCCATCTTTTCTTGTTTTATGTCGGAAAAGAGCTCAAAGACGACATTGTTGGGACCAAGTGATTTCATGACCATGATGATTTTCACCTTTTATTCGAACCTGCACAAGAGCACTACCCGCATAAATCCATTCGATATGTGTAAAAAAACACATTAAAACATGCATTTGATAAATCTAGGGCTAAATTTATGGCAAAAGATGGTAGAAACCCAAAAATATGGATATTTATGAGTTTTTACTATAAATAGGGGGGGTGAAAGATCATTTTTACCATTTTACCATTTTGGGACGTGAAGGACGTGGAGGAGCCAGAAAGTTGACGGAGTGATTTCCAGCCCATACGGACACCATTTCGCGAGCCGCTTCTTCCAGGTAGGTTCTCCTCTCCTCGCCCTGCATTTTGATCATATTTGGTAGAATTTTAGCGGTTGAATTTGCCCAATCGGGCGAATTCTTGGTGCATGGATGTGCTCTCGGTCAGCGCGGATATCCCACGCGGGTCCGCGCTGGCCGAATTAGGACAAAACGTGACCAACTTCGGGTCAGCGCGGAAAACCCGTGTTCTTCCGCGCTGACCTCGAAAAATAACGAAGGGCTGCCATGGCCAGCGCGGCTGTTTTTAAAACAGCCGCGCTGGCGCGGAAAAGATTTTTTGTTTCAATTTTGAACGTGAAAAATCCTATGCCAGCACTTCTAATTTCTTTTCATGGTTTGTGCAGGACGTAATGGCTTTCCAATGGCAGGAAAGAGTGCACGATGTCGAAGATATTGCTGCTTGGGCCAATGTGGATTGCTGCAATGCCATGCGGGCTTGCGGTTTTATGAAATTTTTCCTCACACCTCGCCTAAGAGCTCAGAATGATCTTCTCGAGCTACTGATCAGGGCATGGAACCCGGTGGATATGAAATTCACTATCCGGGGCCAGGATATCGAATTTGACCACATGGATATCTTCTTTTTGACTGGGTTGTCACGCCGGGGTGCGCGGCCCATCATAGAGGGACAGCGACCTGGCGGCGGTCCTCTAGATGATCTCATGGCTTGAGTATGCCTGGAGGCTGAGAAGACGAGGAGTGGGAAAGTAGCAATCCCCACAGTGGGAAACATAGTCCTTCGCACCATCCTGTTCATGGTGACCCGGGCAGCGGGAAGCATGGCCAACCACGAGGCTTCAAAGACCCACCTCATGCTAGCTCTTGATTGCCTTGAGCCTACAGTGTTTGATTGGTGCACAACAGTGACCAACAACATGAAGAGGCAGCTGAGCAACTGTCGTCGCGGGGAGACGAAACAGTTCGGCTACGGGTCTATCTTAGTCCCGCTCATTCTAGAGCGAGTGCCAGCCATGCGGCTGCAGACGATGGCCGTGGATGCTCCTAGGGATCCTCGGGAGACGAGGGCCACACGATGGGCTCGCATCATGCCACGCGGGGTGGCGGCCGACCACATGCCTGGGGGACATTCTTCCGGGACTGGCTAGATCAGCAGGTTGTCTTTGTGGAGGACTGGCCATACGCGGGTATGGATTTCCGCAATGACCCTGATATGGTGCTGCCCCCAGGTGAACAGTGGGATGATGCAGGTATAACACTTGACTTTTTTGAGTTTTGTAATGTTTTGGAATTTTTTATGTACATGTCCTAATAAATGTCATGGTATGCAGATGTGGGGCCCACTAGACCGATTGGCCTGGCTGCCACGGCATGGAGAGAAGGACAGGGGGCCGGGGCTTTGGCCTTAGTCCCTCCAGGGGTTGACACATCAGAGACTGTGGCTCGCAACCTTGAGGGGTTGCTGGAGGGAGTGCCTGACTACCAGGGGGTCGAAGAGGTCCCCTTACAGCATCAGATCCATACAGTGGGGGTGGAACCCAGGGTGCACCGTCTTCTGAGGCGGGTAGCACGAGCAGCTGTGTACTACAGAGAGCATCATCCAGCCGAATAGTCACCTAGGCTTTATTTCCACTGTTATTTTGAGACACATGACTCAGGCGTACTGATATTTTGGACATATACACTTATTTTTGAGCGCCTTAGTGCGCCACACGATATATATATATATACATACCGGTTTTTGGATGGATCATTGTTACATGTGATGATGTTTTGTTTATGTTATGCAATTGTTCAGTACAACTGTGATCTTATGTATGAATTCGCACGACACATGACCCATGAATTTATATTTTTTTAATGCAAGCTTAAAAGCACACATATGCAAACTATGCTTGAAATGATTTATTTACATATGCTTTACTCTATTATGCTTTCTATGTCTTCTTGCATGATGTTATCTGTTCCGCAAATGTCTGTCTAACACATGATTTGCCAATGCATCAGTCAATGTGTTTAATCGTCTCGGAATATGCTGATATGTAATATAATCAAAGTTCCGTTCCAACAATCTTACACGTAGGTACAACCTTAGTATGCGTTGGTCTCTGACGGAATATCGCCCGTTAAGTTGATGGACGACCAGCTGGGAGTCCAGGTTCACCACTAATTCTCGGATGCCGAGGTCAACCGCTTCGGCAAGTAATTCAATTACAGCGCTGTATTCGGCAACGTTGTTAGTGGTACGACCTAGGCAGACACCCTGAAGGTCTAACAATTCTCCGTGAGGATCGTAGATCACCCACGCCGCAGATGACAAATTGCAAGTACTACGGCAGGCGCCATCAGCGAAACCAACATAAGGTGCACTAGACATCTGCACAAGAAGAAGAAAACACAATAAGAGGCAAACACGCTTTCACACCAAGGCAAAAACGAAAACATGCACAACACACAAAACACACGTATATACAAAGTGAGTGCGCGAAGTTATGCATAATATTTCTTCAGATACAGCCCGTTGCGGGGCTTGTCAAGAGGATTTCCTTCATAATCAATCAACTCATATGCGCCCTTTTGTAAAACTCTTTTCACGATGTAGGGACCTAACCACATGGATTCGAGTTTTCCTGCCCCCAGCTTATCCTTAGCTTGATCGTAGAGCAGTACTAAGTCTCCCTCAACAAAGGAACGAGGATGAATATTCTGGTCGAAGTGAGCCTTGACTCTCTTCTTCTGTGCTTCGATAGCCAGAGAAGCCAAACGACGAGTCTCGTCTAACCGTTCTAGGTAAAGAAGCCGTTCCTCCACCGGAGTGGTGTTGGGAAGCAACTCGACAGCTAATTTTAATGAAGGAATCTCGCATTCGACGGGAAGGGTAGCCTCCAGTCCATAGACCAGTTGAAACGGGGTGAAACCGGTGGCATCCTTCACAGAAGTCCGGTAGGCCCACAAGGCTGGGAAAAGCATAAGATGCCAGTTCGACTTGTGTGTATTGACGGTGCGTTGAAGCATGGTGATCAAAACTTTGTTCACGGCTTCGACTTGACCGTTCGATTGAGGATAGTACGGTGACGAACTATCTTGGCGCAAGCCTAGCTGGGTCGTTAATTCCGTCATCATATGATTTCGGAAATGCTTTCCGTGATCTGTAACAATAGCCTGAGGGACTCCGAAACGAGTGATAATATGGTTGAATACAAACTGCGCCGCTGTATGACCGTCTTCGTTTAATGTAGGCATCGCTTCGGCCCACTTGGTGAAATAATCCACAGCAACGATAATGTACCCATGCCCCCCGGCCGAACGAGGGTTACAGGACGTATAATCGATGCCCCATTTTGCAAATGGACCTACGGTTACGACAGGGTGCAGTGGTGCAACAGGTGCACGCATCTTCCGGTGGTAAACCTGGCACTCGTGACATGCACGTACAGCAAGGATGCAATCCTTGAAGATAGAAGGCCAGAAATAACCAGCGCGGAGGATCTTCTGAGCGGTAGCATATCCGGACATATGGCCGCCACAAGCGCCGGAGTGGCAGTCATTCAAGACTCGCTCAGCCTCCTCAAGGGTTAAGCATCGGCGAAGAACAGAATCGACGCCGAGGCGGTACAGGGTATCGCCCAAAATGCGGTATGGTTGAGCTTGGTGACGAATTCGTCGTCGAGCATCTTTCGATGTGTTGGGACGAAACGAAGACGTTTGTAAATATACGATAATGTCCCCGTACCACGGGTCGAGAGTGCTGATGAGAAATAGCGTTTCATCCGGAATATGTTCCTCTGAACGAGATGGTGTAGACTGAGATGGTAAGGAGCAGAGCAGTTCGGCGAAGACCAGCGATTTCTTAGACTTGGCTGCAGTGAATTCCAAGTCGAACTCTTGGAGGATTACGATCCACTTTGAGTATTTGCCCCCCAGCAACTGACGTGACAAAATATAGGTCATGGGGTTGCAATCAGAGATCACGGTCGTCGTGCGCAACAGGATGTAATGACGGAAACGTTGGACGGCACAGACAGCTGCCAATGCCAACTTCTCGACGTATGCATAGCGAGTTTCCGTATCCAGAAGGTTGCGGCTAAGATAATATACAACATGCTCGGTGCCATCATCGTCGTCTTGCACTAAAACCATGCCGATGGTGGTATCGGCGGCGGCCAAATAAAGGGTGTAGTCACGGTGGTAATTTGGAGGTCTTAGGAGCGGAGCTGAGACCAGAAGGTCTTTAAGACGCTCAAAAGATTGTTGAGCGATAGCGTCCCAGCGAAAGGGTGTGTCTCGCTTCAATAATCGCGTGAAACCCTTAGCCACCTCGGCATAATTTGGGATGAATCGTCTGAGAAAATTGGCTTTCCCCTGCAAGCTCTGTAACTGCTGTAGAGAGGCAGGGGGAGGAAGATTCAAAATGGCCTCGACCTTAAGGGGATCCAGACGGATACCTTCCCGGGAGACGATAAACCCGAGCAGTCGGCCAGATTCTACGCAGAAGACACACTTATGCGGATTGAGTCGAATACGGTAGTGTCGACAGCGGAGAAAGATTTCGCGTAAATGAGATGGATGGTCTTGACGTTTAGCTGAATGAGCTGGTAGGTCATCCAGGTAAGGCTGTACGATGTGTCGGATATCATGAAAAGCATACGACATCGCACGCTGGAAAGTGGCACCGGCATTTTTGAGACCGAAAGGTAGCTTCTTGTAAGCGAAGGTGCCCCAAGGACAAATGAAAGCAGTCTTGTGCTGGTCTGCGGGGGCTATGTTGATCTGGTTGTAACCAGAGAAGCCGTCCATAAATGAATAAATTTCGCTTCCTGCGCAATCGTCGATAAGCTGATCAATAAAAGGCGTAGGAAAGTTATCTTTTGGACAGGCGCGATTGATGTCGCGATAGTCAACACAAACCCGAATAGTACCCTGTTTTTTATTCACAGGGACTATATTAGATACCCATTCCGTGAGAGGAATGGCATAGATGAAACCAGCTCGAAGGAGTTTTTCAACTTCGGCCTTGATGGCTGCAGCCTTTCGAGGGTGCACTGGGCGTAAACGCTGACGGACAGGCTTAGCGCCGGGATAAGTAGGGATTTCGTGCTCCACGATACTGGGGTCAATGCCGGGCATTTCCTCGTAAGACCATGCGAAAACGTCACGGAATTCACGAAATAAATCGGTATAAAGTTGAATTTCCTCAGGAGTGCATGTGACTCCAATATAAATATTTTCGACAACCCCTGTTTTGACAGAGATGTCGATAGCCAGAGTTTGCGTAATGTTACCCATGTTTCCTTCCGAAGACACTTGATACAACTGAACAGGCGTTTGGAGAGGGATAGATGGGACACATGAAGCAAACCGTTCGAGACATGTGGCCATTTCCGAATGAGGAGGGAGAAACGAAGAGCGATGGTGGTAATCTGACCAAGGGAGCTCCTCGGGAGACATAGTCTCAATGATAGCCTCGTCGGAGGGAAATGATTCCTTCAGGGGATCCGAAGTGGCTTCTGCTCCCAACCAAGGGAAGTGGTCATATGAATCGGGAACACTGCTTGGAAAAGCAGGTTCAGGAGGTGGAGCCGATGCAGCGACTATCTCGATGTAGTTGAGCTCGGCAGGGCTCAACGGCATCATCTCGCCCCAAGAGTCTTCCTGATTCAAGGGAGGGAGAACCCATGGATCGGAACGCACTGTGATCATGTTAACGGAGGCGAGATTTGGAGGTGGGAGGGGAAAGACTCCCATCAGGGAGGGATCTTTAAATAATCCAGCACCCACACTCACTAGCGATTTGGAGGTATGCTCTACGAATGGCACATTCCCTTCAGAAGAGGAAGCGAAAAAGGACAGCTGGTCCACTGTGACGATTTTCCCTTGATGGGGAAAACGAACGACACGGAACAAAGAGGAAGCCACGGCATGCATGGCATATGTCCAACTTCGTCCAAGGAGGAGGTTGTAAGTGAGATTAGCGTCAACGACTTCAACCTCGACCTCTACCGTTTTCCCTTCTAAAGAGATAGGCAATCGCGGGAGGATACCATATGGACGAGATTCTCTTCCATCGAAAGCCTCTAGGGTGGTAGGAGACTGGCTCAGAGCAGGGGAACCAATAGCCTTCCAACAAGCAACCGACATGATGCAGGTTGAGGCACCTTCATCAATGACCGTACGATGGATCGTTTTGCCATTGATGAGAACCTGTATAAGGAAGGCCACCTGGTGAGGCAATCTCTGCGTAAAACCCTCGAGATCAAAAGAGATTAAATCCGAATCTGCCGGGTCTATGCCACCAATTGCTGATAGCAGGGACTTCCTCTGGGAGGGGCAGCTCTGGAGGACTTCTAATGTGGACATAGCAGACGGAGCCTGAGCTAAGTCCTCGACAATGCTATAATGCTGGGCAGCACGAGCATTGGGGTTATAAGATGACTTCCTGAGTACACCTTTGGGAGGGGGTCGGGGGATCGTCTCGGTGCTGGGCCGTTCAATGTGAAGGGGACCAGAACTGGACGGAGGAGCGCTGGAGGGAACCTCCGGCTCTTTCCCGGCTGAAGATGGATAATCTTTCGCTCGAGTCGTGACATGGATGGGGATGGTTCCAGCCATGAACACTTGAGAACCGAACGAGGAAGAGGATTGAGAGGGATCTGCCACCTGATGCGTCTGCTGGGACGGGAAAGGCTCTTTAAGCACGGCAGGGGACCCTGGAGCACCTTTCAAAAGCCGACTAACCTCGGACCGCCTGGGGCAATCCTTGGTGTAGTGATCCTCCTCGCAAATGAGACAAGGATACTTAGGCTTCCGTTTGGCTCCTTCCTCGGAAGGAGGTTTAGGAGGGTTCTGCTTGGGCTGTCCAGATTTTTCTTTGGCCTTTCCTTTCTTTTTGCCTTTCGAGGATTTGTCTGCCGCGGTGGACTGAACGGCATTTACCTCGGAGGTATTCCCAGGAATAGATTGGCTCTGAGAAGCATTCTCGTTAGAGGCATTTTGTTTCTGCTTCCCAGGATTCGCGGCCGATTTCTTAGATGATGAATTTACGGAACCAATGACTCCATCAACAGAAGGCTTTGGTGGAGCTTTGGGTTGTCCGGGCCTCGGGGCATCTGGCAAATACTCATACAAAGTACCTGACTGAGAATACACTAAGTCAAGGTATTGAGCTCGCGCGATTGCTTGCTCCTCAGTTACACACGCCCCCATTGCGATATCTTTGGCAATTTTAGGGACAAAGGACGTGGTAAACCAGTCGGTCAGGAGTTGATCAGGGATCCAAAATTTAATCAAGCGACGGCGCCTTCTCCATTCATGTATATGATCGGAGATGTGCGTCGCCGTATCCTGTTTTAGAGACGTGAGAAGATGGGTCCCAGTCTCGTACCGAATGGGTAACTGAAAATGAGTTAAAAAGGCCATAGCCAACGAGTTAAAATCTGAAAACATGCCGCGATTGAGTTCGATGTACCATTTAGCAGCTGAACCAGTGAGAGTCCTCTGGAAGAGGCGAAGTCGGATAGAATCATCAAGCCATGAGTTAGATGAGCACCAAAGGTGATAAGTCATTACATGGGCCTGAGGATCCTCTCCGGCTTTGCCGTCGAACTTTGGACAGTCACCTGGTATTTTGGTTGGAACCGGTGGCCAATATGGATTATGCAAAATAGGGTCATTTGTTAACTTGGACACATCAGGTAGTTCCAACGTTGCCAAAAATGGTAGCTGCGGGTTGAAGGACATCTGTGGCTGCGGATTCGAGGCGACATTAGGGTTCCACCCAGATTGGGGTTGCCCCCACGAACTTTGTCCGGACGGGCCCGGCCCAAAAGGACCCGGCGCGTAGGAATTTTGTCCCGATGGACCTGGTCCAAAAGGACCTGGCGCATAGGGAGTTTGTCCGTAGGAGTTTTGTCCGTATGGATTTTGGCCATATGCGGACGGCTGTCCCTGTGTCTGCCCCCCAGCTCCCCATGTATTAGCAGCTTGCCCGACAGGTTGACCATATTGATAATTTTGATAAGGAGTGACCTGTGGTTGCTGATAATTTTGATAAGGAGCATACTGATTTTGCCCCTGGGGTGGCTGGTAGCCAGATGACTGCTGGGTCCCATACGGAGCCTGGTAGGCAGGCTGCGTTTGGTATGAAGGTTGATAACCTGTTTGAGTTTGAGGCCCAGAGTAATGTCCTTGAACCGGCTGGGGTTGAACCATATGTCCCGAAGGTTGACTTGGTCGGATTCGAGATGGACCTGGTTGGCCAGCAGGGTAGCCTTGCTGGGCACCAGGTTGTCCATGTGCCACCAAGGGTTGTCTTTGCGGAACGGATGGTCGAATTGGCTGGATAGCTGGTTGACGCCGAGGTTGGCCAGCTTGTCCAGGTTGACGATGAGGGTGGACAACGGGTTGATTTGGCTGTATAGACGGTTGGCCCGTTTGTCCCCCAGCGTGACCAGATTGAGAAGAGGGCTGGGCTTGCTGTATGGCAGGCTGCCCTCCTTGGTGTATGGGCTGAGCAGAGGGTTGGCCTTGCTGTATAGCAGGTTGCCCCCCTTGCCCAGAAGGATGAGTGATTTGAGGGGTAGGTTGGCCCTGTTGAACATAGGGTTGTCCACCCTGCCCAGGGAATTGACCAGACTGGGCGGTAGGTTGGCCCTGTTGTACATAGGGTTGTCCACCCTGCCCAAGAGGATACCCTTGCTGGACCACTGGTTGATTTGGAGGATTGTAAACTGAGCCAGTTTGTCCAGAGGGGTACCCTTGCTGGAAACCGAGTTGGCCTTGTTGAAAAGAAGGTTGCTCTGGTTGTCCAGTAGGTTGATTTTGATATGGATATGGCGGACCTCCAATGCCCATGGGTTGTTCCTGGTAAGGTTGACCTTGTGGGCCCCCAGATTGTCCTGGGTCAGGCGGGCCATAAAGTGGTTGCCCCTGGGGGGTTTGCACGTAGAATGGCTGGCCTTGATTGGGTGGTCCTATGGGCTGCCTGGGAGGATCCCGGTTCCCTTTGAACATATGAGTAGCGTAATCGTACGTGACATTCAAGGGTTCCTCGTTTTCTTCGAAAGGGCGATGAGGGAGGCCTGAGATGCTCTCAAGGAACTCACCGTTTTCATCATAGAAAAAGAAGGGACCTTCGTAATCCGGGTCCGTTATGGGTTCCCCAAAAGCATCATACGGTCCTGATCCTGGAATTCCACCAACAAAGGAACCAGCTTGAGGGTTTTCAGACGAGGAAACCGGTACAGCACTGACGACCGGAGTCGAACGTGCTACACAGACAGTAGGTTGAGTGGGAACTGAGGTGACGGGCGTGTTAAGCCCTGTCGTAAGGGGTGTACTAAGGGGCTGCGAAACAAAAGGCCCAGTGGAGGCAACAAGACTAGGATCCCATATAGTTGTAGAAGTCGTTCTAGCGGCATACCTATCCCTCACTGATTGATATCGTGGAGGGAGGGGAGAGGAAGCCGGGATCGGGGTCTCGATGTCTGTGACCACGGGTGTCTCACCGGTGCTGGAAGCTGTCTCATCCATGTGGGAAGAAGACATTGGAGACGACATACCGAGAGGGGTACGAGGGGTACGGGGGGTATAATCGGGCTCCCAGATGGGATTCCAATCCTCTATGTAATCTTCGTCGCCTGGGGCACGTACGTTGATAGGCTGGATACTCGGAACAATGGGAAGAGTACCGCTTACAACTGGTACCTCTGGAGCAACAGAGGATGGAGAACCTTGATCACTTAGACCGGGAGTTGATGGGTCAGCCAGGATGACCAGACCCCTTAGAAAACCTAAAGGAAACTAACGATAAAACCCTACTCAAAACTATCGCACACAAGATCTAAAATAGGTGATGTTATCGTGGCCAAATTAATTTTAAGACACAAGAACCAAACTTGACCTTTTCATGTTTCAGGAGTCGAGAAAAGGACGAAAAGATGACTCCAGTCTCCTTCGAATGTTTAATGAGCACGAAGTGACAAGACGCTCACAGGCACCTTTTCGTTTAGGGAGTCCGAAAAGGATCAAAAGTGACTGCTCTGGAATTCTAGGTAGAGGGTGTGCCAAACTTTTCGCAAAACCACAGAATACTTTTTAGGGTACGGGTGGTCAATCTTCGTGAATGCTGTGTTCACTGCATTGCGAATCGTAGGGCGGCCGACTCGGCTTCCTATGGATAAAGGATAAAAGCCTAGTGGGGTCTCCCTATATACGCGACGGTACGTGGGAGCGCAGTCCGTGTTAGACCACTATCGAGTCACAGAAGGAGGAATCACCCAACCTAATGTGAAACAACAGTGACTATGTTTAAAGACGCCGGAACACGTCTCTAACCTAGACCTCTAGATGTTTGCGTTTAGTTCCAATGCGTTTTTAGATTCATTTGGTTCATTTTACAGTTGATCTTGAGATTAAGTTTCGATTTCAAGCTCTATCGTATGTTCGCTCACAATTACCTAGATGCAATCTATATGCCAAAGAATTTCGTTTTGTTCGATGAATTCTAACTACGAGAGGGCAAGGAATTTTTAACCAAACAAAACAAGTACAAGCAAACAAGCAACTTAATGCAACTAAAGCGAAGAAAGGAAATTTTTCTTTTGAAGATGCAAACCAACAAAATGTTCTTTTCCTTTTCAATTTTTTTTAAAGCAAAGCTACTAGTTTGATTTCTTTTCAATGACACAAAGCACCTAAATGAATTTGGAGGAACCGGAACACCAAGTAAACTACTTAATGAAAGCACACAAAGTTCCCAAAACACTCAACCAAAGCTTCCAAATCAAAGGAAAACAAAATCCGCACGAGCTATGTGATCTAAGCTCTTGCAAGACAAGCAAGGACTGCAAGCAAGGAGGAAGCGAAAAGAAACCACTCGGAAACACAATCCAAAACACTCCAACAATCACTGAACGAGTGAGAAAACAAATCTGAAATCAGCTGGTCAAACAAGCAAACAAGATTCCTACGGCAGGCTTGATACACACACGGCCTCTAGATGTCCTAGGGCTAGAGTGCGAAATCAATAGAGAAAAGCGAACACCCGAAGGACGAGAGCCACAACCAGTCGATTAGAGACTCAACCCAATCCAGCAATTGCAAGAGTAATGATGGAAACACGAACCAAGCAGCGAAAGCAAAAGGGAAGGTATTTGCAAACTTAAAAACTGAGCAAAAACGAAACCCTATGGAACCAAGCTCCGCAATCAAGCAGTTCAGAGTTCAGACAGTGAAAAACAAGTCATCAGACAGGTGGAGAGAAGAAGGGAAAGTCACAGCAAGAGGTTCAGGAGGCCAATTTGGTCAAGAATGAGTTTTACAGGATCAGCGCGGGTAGCCTTCAGCAACTCGGCGCTGACAGGGGGAGGCCTGTAGCAACTTTGCGACGTCAGCGCGGAAGAACAGGGATAAAGCGCGCTGTCTTAGAAAAACAAGGTCAGCGCGGAAATAAAACACACAGACGCGATGACAAAAACCACAAAGAAGCGGGGGCGCGATGCCAGCGCGGAAGGACACGAATAAAGCGCGCTGCCCTTGAAAACGAGGTCAGCGCGACTGTTAGACGTACAGGCGCGATGGAAAGAAAACCAAAGAACAGGGTCGCGATGTCAGCGCGACTGTTCGGAATTAAAACGCGCTGAGAGCAAAAAACAAGGAAGGCCAAAATAAAAACTTCCCAAACCAAAGGCAAGAGCCTTTTGACAATAAAGATGCTTCCCAGAAACACCCAGAAAGTTCATAAGCAAAAGAGACAATCCCAAAAACTCGAAAAGAGATCAATCAAAGCCAAACACAAAAGTGGACTCAAGAGACAAAAAGGCTGATCCCCAGCGGAGTCGCCAAATTGTTGGAGAGGTAAATCCCCTCTACGGATAGAGGCGATCCCTACTAGCCCAGCAGGGGTCTAGCAACAATCACACAATGCTGCTACGCATGTTCCTAATTACAATTAAACAAGAGGTAAAGAGCACCTACTTGGATTCCTGCGCTGTCGTTTGACGAAGAGATGTTGCCTTCGCTCCTCCGCTTCGGCTGGTCACAATCCTCCGCGATCTCCGCGAATAGATACCTGCACACACGAAGGGGAAACAAACACAAGCGTGAAATCTAGTAAAAGCAACCATACATCAGTCAGAAAAGATGTAATTCACATTTAACCATTGCATAGACAAATGAGAATGGAACAATAATAGCAGTCATCTATTATTAATCAGAATAGAGAAGAGTACAACCAAATGTTCTGACGTCGGTAACCTTCTCAGGAGGGGCCAGTCAGCATGTATCTCAAGCATTCACCTTTGAGGATGATTCTCCCAAGACAAACAACTCTCTCTCTCACACAAATAGTACAAAACAACCTTCCCTAAGCAATCAATCACTTCCACACCTAGCACACCAAACCTATAGCAGCAATCTGAGCACTACAAGCTCTGTACAATCCAAGCTATTCCAAGCTAAGTCTAACTAGCTGCTCATGGTAATGGTGGAAGTATATGTAGGAGAAGGAGCCTCCAAAAAGGGTGGAAGGATGAGCTTATCCTTGAGGGAAATGGTTGCAAAGGGTCGAACAGACATGCCATAGAAGGGAGTCGACATTCACAAAGCTAACAACCAAGCCTGGAGTTATCTGGAAGGCTGGTTGTTTGAACAAATTCGCCCAAACTGGATCAGCGCGGATTATGAGGCAACTGACGCGATGTCGCCGCGTTCACATAACTAGGACAGTCATGTCAGCGCGGAAGAACACGGGAAAGGCGCGCTGGCTACCAGCGCGGAAAAGTGATGTCCTTCCGAGCTGGCAGCGCGCGGGATACACTATGGAGCGCCAGTCATCGCGGGTATTTTCCAAACAGACGCGCTGATGAACAAAACTTTAGGAAAATGGGTTTTTGGGCCAGTTCAGAAGGCATGAAGCTTAGTGATTGGCACAGCAGGGTGACTGACAGGAAGGCAGTGACAAATTACTGTGTAACAGATGCCCCCTAAAGCATGAAGACCGAGAGAGTGGGAGGGGTGAAATGCTTTACAACACACGCCGAACTGGAACATCACCAGGAAGGACCGAAATATCTCTGATAATCAAGTACATGCAGTCGAGGCATGGGCGCAGCCATCCAAAAGACATGCGAAAAGGTCTGTGGAATGGACGCAGCCACCCAGCTAAAGAGACCATAATAATGATAAGGTATGGTCGCAGCCATCCATGAAGACTCAGGTATGGGCGCAGCCATCCATCAATGAGTCATGTAATGATCATCCACAAAATCGCAACCTGGACCATAAACAGACGGGGATCCAGGGTCTTGCGCTCCGTCCCGACCCGAACAAAGTACAAGTTCAAGCATGTGAATACATGGGTTGAAGTCGAACATGCATGAACATCGTCTGATTACCAGTCAATGATGAAAACTGTTAACAGACGCGAGAGGTACCACCAATAATGACAATGGCCCTCAAGGTACTATAGGTACAATCCGCGGCATGTGAATCAATGAGCTGGTGTCGAACACCCACGGAATCATTCGATCGGAGGCCAATGATGAAAACCTCGCGTCGAACACGAAGAACCTGCCATTAGGGCATGCAGGCTCTAAGGCACCTGAAGGGAGTCTCTAAGTCACCTTCCTGGATAATGAGCTGAAGTCGACAGGAAGTGACCTTGATCGAAGGTGGGCCATAATGATTCCCACATCATCGACACGAGACAGAGGAAAAATGATTTGTGTGAGATAGCAGATGAGGTTGTATTATTGCAGAGGTCAACTTCTCTTGAACATATCGGCGGCACTGTAGCGGGTTTGGCAGTATTTGACATCAAATGAGCAGAGGGTATAGTAATAATGGCAATGGGCAGATGAGAGGTCGAATAAGATAACCCAAACCCACGGAGGCCAGTGAAAAACAAGATGAGATGGTCCCACCCAGACACGAAGCAGAAGAGTGCCATGTTCAAGAGCGACATACTGCCGACACGACTATGATTACAGTTCCATTTTCCCCACCATTTCTGGCAGGTACCCCGGTTATTTTTGGATGACAAGCTTGACGGGGATAGCATATGCTCGAAGAGTGTCATTTCGACAATACCCGATGTCATCAAGTGTTTAACGAGCCTGACAAAGGAAAAACTCGGCGTCTTTTCTTGTTTAGAGAGCCTGAAAAGACAGCAGAAAAGAAGACTCCAGGGGGGTCCTTTTTCGTACAGTTGTGTCTCTCGAGCCCGAAAAAGTATAAAACAATGCTCGAAAGAACCGCCCGACCATTATGATCGAGGAGTACTTTTCGTAAATAGTGCTTTTGACCCGAAAAAGTAAAAAAGCGGTCGAAAACACGTCGTTTTAGGGCCCATAACGAGTGCGAAACGACAAACACCCGGCAATCTTTTTAAGTTACACAGTCCGAAAAAGAGCTTAAAATGACCGCCTCTCATTCCCTTTAACGAGCTGAAAGGAGGCTCGGCCATCTTTTCTTGTTTTATGTCGGAAAAGAGCTCAAAGACGACATTGTTGGGACCAAGTGATTTCAGGACCATGATGATTTTCACCTTTTATTCGAACCTGCACAAGAGCACTACCCGCATAAATCCATTCGATATGTGTAAAAAAACATATTAAAACATGCATTTGATAAATCTAGGGCTAAATTTATGGCAAAAGATGGTAGAAACCCAAAAATATGGATATTTATGAGTTTTTACTATAAATAGGGGGGGTGAAAGATCATTTTTACCATTTTACCATTTTGGGACGTGAAGGACGTGGAGAAGCCAGAAAGTTGACGGAGTGATTTCCAGCCCATACGGACACCATTTCGCGAGCCGCTTCTTCCAGGTAGGTTCTCCTCTCCTCGCCCTGCATTTTGATCATATTTGGTAGAATTTTAGCGGTTGAATTTGCCCAATCGGGCGAATTCTTGGTGCATGGATGCGCTCTCGGTCAGCGCGGATATCCCACGCGGGTCCGCGCTGGCCGAATTAGGACAAAACGTGACCAACTTCGGGTCAGCGCGGAAAACCCGTGTTCTTCCGCGCTGACCTCGAAAAATAACGAAGGGCTGCCATGGCCAGCGCGGCTGTTTTTAAAACAGCCGCGCTGGCGCGGAAAAGATTTTTTGTTTCAATTTTGAACGTGAAAAATCCTATGCCAGCACTTCTAATTTCTTTTCATGGTTTGTGCAGGACGTAATGGCTTTCCAATGGCAGGAAAGAGTGCACGATGTCGAAGATATTGCTGCTTGGGCCAATGTGGATTGCTGCAATGCCATGCGGGCTTGCGGTTTTATGAAATTTTTCCTCACACCTCGCCTAAGAGCTCAGCATGATCTTCTCGAGCTACTGATCAGGGCATGGAACCCGGTGGATATGAAATTCACTATCCGGGGCCAGGATATCGAATTTGACCACATGGATATCTTCTTTTTGACTGGGTTGTCACGCCGGGGTGCGCGGCCCATCATAGAGGGACAGCGACCTGGCGGCGGTCCTCTAGATGATCTCATGGCTCGAGTATGCCCGGAGGCTGAGAAGACGAGGAGTGGGAAAGTAGCAATCCCCACAGTGGGAAACATAGTCCTTCGCACCATCCTGTTCATGGTGACCCGGGCAGCGGGAAGCATGGCCAACCACGAGGCTTCAAAGACCCACCTCATGCTAGCTCTTGATTGCCTTGAGCCTACAGTGTTTGATTGGTGCACAGCAGTGACCAACAACATGAAGAGGCAGTTGAGCAACTGTCGTCGCGGGGAGACGAAACAGTTCGGCTACGGGTCTATCTTAGTCCCGCTCATTCTAGAGCGAGTGCCAGCCATGCGGCTGCAGACGATGGCCGTGGATGCTCCTAGGGATCCTCGGGAGACGAGGGCCACACGATGGGCTCGCATCATGCCACGCGGGGGTGGCGGCCGGCCACATGCCTGGGGGACATTCTTCCGGGACTGGCTAGATCAGCAGGTTGTCTTCGTGGAGGACTGGCCATACGCGGGTATGGATTTCCGCAATGACCCTGATATGGTGCTGCCCCCAGGTGAACAGTGGGATGATGCAGGTATAACACTTGACTTTTTTGAGTTTTGTAATGTTTTGGAATTTTTTATGTACATGTCCTAATAAATGTCATGGTATGCAGATGTGGGGCCCACTAGACCGATTGGCCTGGCTGCCACGGCACGGAGAGAAGGACAGGGGGCCGGGGCTTTGGCCTTAGTCCCTCCAGGGGTTGACACATCAGAGACTGTGGCTCGCAACCTTGAGGGGTTGCTGGAGGGAGTGCCTGACTACCAGGGGGTCGAAGAGGTCCCCTTACAGCATCAGATCCATACAGTGGGGGTGGAACCCAGGGTGCACCGTCTTCTGAGGCGGGTAGCACGAGCAGCTGTGTACTACAGAGAGCATCATCCAGCCGAATAGTCGCCTAGGCTTTATTTCCACTGTTATTTTGAGACACATGACTCAGGTGTACTGATATTTTGGACATATACACTTATTTTTGAGCGCCTTAGTGCGCCACACGATATATATATATATATATACATACCGGTTTTTGGATGGATCATTGTTACATGTGATGATGTTTTGTTTATGTTATGCAATTGTTCAGTACAACTGTGATCTTATGTATGAATTCGCACGACACATGACCCATGAATTTATATTTTTTTAATGCAAGCTTAAAAGCACACATATGCAAACTATGCTTGAAATGATTTATTTACATATGCTTTACTCTATTATGCTTTCTATGTCTTCTTGCATGATGTTATCTGTTCCGCAAATGTCTGTCTAACACATGATTTGCCAATGCATCAGTCAATGTGTTTAATCGTCTCGGAATATGCTGATATGTAATATAATCAAAGTTCCGTTCCAACAATCTTACACGTAGGTACAACCTTAGTATGCGTTGGTCTCTGACGGAATATCGCCCGTTAAGTTGATGGACGACCAGCTGGGAGTCCAGGTTCACCACTAATTCTCGGATGCCGAGGTCAACCGCTTCGGCAAGTAATTCAATTACAGCGCTGTATTCGGCAACGTTGTTAGTGGTACGACCTAGGCAGACACCCTGAAGGTCTAACAATTCTCCGTGAGGATCGTAGATCACCCACGCCGCAGATGACAAATTGCAAGTACTACGGCAGGCGCCATCAGCGAAACCAACATAAGGTGCACTAGACATCTGCACAAGAAGAAGAAAACACAATAAGAGGCAAACACGCTTTCACACCAAGGCAAAAACGAAAACATGCACAACACACAAAACACACGTATATACAAAGTGAGTGCGCGAAGTTATGCATAATATTTCTTCAGATACAGCCCGTTGCGGGGCTTGTCAAGAGGATTTCCTTCATAATCAATCAACTCATATGCGCCCTTTTGTAAAACTCTTTTCACGATGTAGGGACCTAACCACATGGATTCGAGTTTTCCTGCCCCCAGCTTATCCTTAGCTTGATCGTAGAGCAGTACTAAGTCTCCCTCAACAAAGGAACGAGGATGAATATTCTGGTCGAAGTGAGCCTTGACTCTCTTCTTCTGTGCTTCGATAGCCAGAGAAGCCAAACGACGAGTCTCGTCTAACCGTTCTAGGTAAAGAAGCCGTTCCTCCACCGGAGTGGTGTTGGGAAGCAACTCGACAGCTAATTTTAATGAAGGAATCTCGCATTCGACGGGAAGGGTAGCCTCCAGTCCATAGACCAGTTGAAACGGGGTGAAACCGGTGGCATCCTTCACAGAAGTCCGGTAGGCCCACAAGGCTGGGAAAAGCATAAGATGCCAGTTCGACTTGTGTGTATTGACGGTGCGTTGAAGCATGGTGATCAAAACTTTGTTCACGGCTTCGACTTGACCGTTCGATTGAGGATAGTACGGTGACGAACTATCTTGGCGTAAGCCTAGCTGGGTCGTTAATTCCGTCATCATATGATTTCGGAAATGCTTTCCGTGATAATATGGTTGAATACAAACTGCGCCGCTGTATGACCGTCTTCGTTTAATGTAGGCATCGCTTCGGCCCACTTGGTGAAATAATCCACAGCAACGATAATGTACCCATGCCCCCCGGCCGAACGAGGGTTACAGGACGTATAATCGATGCCCCATTTTGCAAATGGACCTACGGTTACGACAGGGTGCAGTGGTGCAACAGGTGCACGCATCTTCCGGTGGTAAACCTGGCACTCGTGACATGCACGTACAGCAAGGATGCAATCCTTGAAGATAGAAGGCCAGAAATAACCAGCGCGGAGGATCTTCTGAGCGGTAGCATATCCGGACATATGGCCGCCACAAGCGCCGGAGTGGCAGTCATTCAAGACTCGCTCAGCCTCCTCAAGGGTTAAGCATCGGCGAAGAACAGAATCGACGCCGAGGCGGTACAGGGTATCGCCCAAAATGCGGTATGGTTGAGCTTGGTGACGAATTCGTCGTCGAGCATCTTTCGATGTGTTGGGACGAAACGAAGACGTTTGTAAATATACGATAATGTCCCCGTACCACGGGTCGAGAGTGCTGATGAGAAATAGCGTTTCATCCGGAATATGTTCCTCTGAACGAGATGGTGTAGACTGAGATGGTAAGGAGCAGAGCAGTTCGGCGAAGACCAGCGATTTCTTAGACTTGGCTGCAGTGAATTCCAAGTCGAACTCTTGGAGGATTACGATCCACTTTGAGTATTTGCCCCCCAGCAACTGACGTGACAAAATATAGGTCATGGGGTTGCAATCAGAGATCACGGTCGTCGTGCGCAACAGGATGTAATGACGGAAACGTTGGACGGCACAGACAGCTGCCAATGCCAACTTCTCGACGTATGCATAGCGAGTTTCCGTATCCAGAAGGTTGCGGCTAAGATAATATACAACATGCTCGGTGCCATCATCGTCGTCTTGCACTAAAACCATGCCGATGGTGGTATCGGCGGCGGCCAAATAAAGGGTGTAGTCACGGTGATAATTTGGAGGTCTTAGGAGCGGAGCTGAGACCAGAAGGTCTTTAAGACGCTCAAAAGATTGTTGAGCGATAGCGTCCCAGCGAAAGGGCGTGTCTCGCTTCAATAATCGCGTGAAACCCTTAGCCACCTCGGCATAATTTGGGATGAATCGTCTGAGAAAATTGGCTTTCCCCTGCAAGCTCTGTAACTGCTGTAGAGAGGCAGGGGGAGGAAGATTCAAAATGGCCTCGACCTTAAGGGGATCCAGACGGATACCTTCCCGGGAGACGATAAACCCGAGCAGTCGGCCAGATTCTACGCAGAAGACACACTTATGCGGATTGAGTCGAATACGGTAGTGTCGACAGCGGAGAAAGATTTCGCGTAAATGAGATGGATGGTCTTGACGTTTAGCTGAATGAGCTGGTAGGTCATCCAGGTAAGGCTGTACGATGTGTCGGATATCATGAAAAGCATACGACATCGCACGCTGGAAAGTGGCACCGGCATTTTTGAGACCGAAAGGTAGCTTCTTGTAAGCGAAGGTGCCCCAAGGACAAATGAAAGCAGTCTTGTGCTGGTCTGCGGGGGCTATGTTGATCTGGTTGTAACCAGAGAAGCCGTCCATAAATGAATAAATTTCGCTTCCTGCGCAATCGTCGATAAGTTGATCAATAAAAGGCGTAGGAAAGTTATCTTTTGGACAGGCGCGATTGATGTCGCGATAGTCAACACAAACCCGAATAGTACCCTGTTTTTTATTCACAGGGACTATATTAGATACCCATTCCGTGAGAGGAATGGCATAGATGAAACCAGCTCGAAGGAGTTTTTCAACTTCGGCCTTGATGGCTGCAGCCTTTCGAGGGTGCACTGGGCGTAAACGCTGACGGACAGGCTTAGCGCCGGGATAAGTAGGGATTTCGTGCTCTACGATACTGGGGTCAATGCCGGGCATTTCCTCGTAAGACCATGCGAAAACGTCACGGAATTCACGAAATAAATCGGTATAAAGTTGAATTTCCTCAGGAGTGCATGTGACTCCAATATAAATATTTTCGACAACCCCTGTTTTGACAGAGATGTCGATAGCCAGAGTTTGCGTAATGTTACCCATGTTTCCTTCCGAAGACACTTGATACAACTGAACAGGCGTTTGGAGAGGGATAGATGGGACACATGAAGCAAACCGTTCGAGACATGTGGCCATTTCCGAATGAGGAGGGAGAAACGAAGAGCGATGGTGGTAATCTGACCAAGGGAGCTCCTCGGGAGACATAGTCTCAATGATAGCCTCGTCGGAGGGAAATGATTCCTTCAGGGGATCCGAAGTGGCTTCTGCTCCCAACCAAGGGAAGTGGTCATATGAATTGGGAACACTGCTTGGGAAAGCAGGTTCAGGGGGTGGAGCCGATGCAGCGACTATCTCGATGTAGTTGAGCTCGGCAGGGCTTAACGGCATCATCTCGCCCCAAGAGTCTTCCTGATTCAAGGGAGGGAGAACCCATGGATCGGAACGCACTGTGATCATGTTAACGGAGGCGAGATTTGGAGGTGGGAGGGGAAAGACTCCCATCAGGGAGGGATCTTTAAATAATCCAGCACCCACACTCACTAGCGATTTGGAGGTATGCTCTACGAATGGCACATTCCCTTCAGAAGAGGAAGCGAAAAAGGACAGCTGGTCCACTGTGACGATTTTCCCTTGATGGGGAAAACGAACGACACGGAACAAAGAGGAAGCCACGGCATGCATGGCATATGTCCAACTTCGTCCAAGGAGGAGGTTGTAAGTGAGATTAGCGTCGACGACTTCAACCTCGACCTCTACCGTTTTCCCTTCTAAAGAGATAGGCAATCGCGGGAGGATACCATATGGACGAGATTCTCTTCCATCGAAAGCCTCTAGGGTGGTAGGAGACTGGCTCAGAGCAGGGAACCAATAGCCTTCCAACAAGCAACCGACATGATGCAGGTTGAGGCACCTTCATCAATGACCGTACGATGGATCGTTTTGCCATTGATGAGAACCTGTATAAGGAAGGCCACCTGGTGAGGCAATCTCTGCGTAAAACCCTCGAGATCAAAAGAGATTAAATCCGAATCTGCCGGGTCTATGCCACCAATTGCTGATAGCAGGGACTTCCTCTGGGAGGGGCAGCTCTGGAGGACTTCTAATGTGGACATAGCAGACGGAGCCTGAGCTAAGTCCTCGACAATGCTATAATGCTGGGCAGCACGAGCATTGGGGTTATAAGATGACTTCCTGAGTACACCTTTGGGAGGGGGTCGGGGGATCGTCTCGGTGCTGGGCCGTTCAATGTGAAGGGGACCAGAACTGGACGGAGGAGCGCTGGAGGGAACCTCCGGCTCTTTCCCGGCTGAAGATGGATAATCTTTCGCTCGAGTCGTGACATGGATGGGGATGGTTCCAGCCATGAACACTTGAGAACCGAACGAGGAAGAGGATTGAGAGGGATCTGCCACCTGATGCGTCTGCTGGGACGGGAAAGGCTCTTTAAGCACGGCAGGGGACCCTGGAGCACCTTTCAAAAGCCGACTAACCTCGGACCGCCTGGGGCAATCCTTGGTGTAGTGATCCTCCTCGCAAATGAGACAAGGATACTTAGGCTTCCGTTTGGCTCCTTCCTCAGAAGGAGGTTTAGGAGGGTTCTGCTTGGGCTGTCCAGATTTTTCTTTGGCCTTTCCTTTCTTTTTTCCTTTCGAGGATTTGTCTGCCGCGGTGGACTGAACGGCATTTACCTCGGAGGTATTCCCAGGAATAGATTGGCTCTGAGAAGCATTCTCGTTAGAGGCATTTTGTTTCTGCTTCCCAGGATTCGCGGCCGATTTCTTAGATGATGAATTTACGGAACCAATGACTCCATCAACAGAAGGCTTTGGTGGAGCTTTGGGTTGTCCGGGCCTCGGGGCATCTGGCAAATACTCATACAAAGTACCTGACTGAGAATACACTAAGTCAAGGTATTGAGCTCGCGCGATTGCTTGCTCCTCAGTTACACACGCCCCCATTGCGATATCTTTGGCAATTTTAGGGACAAAGGACGTGGTAAACCAGTCGGTCAGGAGTTGATCAGGGATCCAAAATTTAATCAAGCGACGGCGCCTTCTCCATTCATGTATATGATCGGAGATGTGCGTCGCCGTATCCTGTTTTAGAGACGTGAGAAGATGGGTCCCAGTCTCGTACCGAATGGGTAACTGAAAATGAGTTAAAAAGGCCATAGCCAACGAGTTAAAATCTGAAAACATGCCGCGATTGAGTTCGATGTACCATTTAGCAGCTGAACCAGTGAGAGTCCTCTGGAAGAGGCGAAGTCGGATAGAATCATCAAGCCATGAGTTAGATGAGCACCAAAGGTGATAAGTCATTACATGGGCCTGAGGATCCTCTCCGGCTTTGCCGTCGAACTTTGGACAGTCACCTGGTATTTTGGTTGGAACCGGTGGCCAATATGGATTATGCAAAATAGGGTCATTTGTTAACTTGGACACATCAGGTAGTTCCAACGTTGCCAAAAATGGTAGCTGCGGGTTGAAGGACATCTGTGGCTGCGGATTCGAGGCGACATTAGGGTTCCACCCAGATTGGGGTTGCCCCCACGAACTTTGTCCGGACGGGCCCGGCCCAAAAGGACCCGGCGCGTAGGAATTTTGTCCCGATGGACCTGGTCCAAAAGGACCTGGCGCATAGGGAGTTTGTCCGTAGGAGTTTTGTCCGTATGGATTTTGGCCATATGCGGACGACTGTCCCTGTGTCTGCCCCCCAGCTCCCCATGTATTAGCAGCTTGCCCGACAGGTTGACCATATTGATAATTTTGATAAGGAGTGACCTGTGGTTGCTGATAATTTTGATAAGGAGCATACTGATTTTGCCCCTGGGGTGGCTGGTAGCCAGATGACTGCTGGGTCCCATACGGAGCCTGGTAGGCAGGCTGCGTTTGGTATGAAGGTTGATAACCTGTTTGAGTTTGAGGACCAGAGTAATGTCCTTGAACCGGCTGGGGTTGAACCATATGTCCCGAAGGTTGACTTGGTCGGATTCGAGATGGACTTGGTTGGCCAGCAGGGTAGCCGTGCTGGGCACCAGGTTGTCCATGTGCCACCAAGGGTTGTCTTTGCGGAATGGGTGGTCGAATTGGCTGGATAGCTGGTTGACGCCGAGGTTGGCCAGCTTGTCCAGTTTGACGATGAGGGTGGACACCGGGTTGATTTGACTGTATAGACGGTTGGCCCGTTTGTCCCCCAGCGTGACCAGATTGAGAAGAGGGCTGGGCTTGCTGTATGGCAGGCTGCCCTCCTTGGTGTATGGGCTGAGCAGAGGGTTGGCCTTGCTGTATAGCAGGTTGCCCCCCTTGCCCAGAAGGATGAGTGATTTGAGGGGTAGGTTGGCCCTGTTGAACATAGGGTTGTCCACCCTGCCCAGGGAATTGACCAGACTGGGCGGTAGGTTGGCCCTGTTGTACATAGGGTTGTCCACCCTGCCCAAGAGGATACCCTTGCTGGACTACTGGTTGATTTGGAGGATTGTAAACTGAGCCAGTTTGTCCAGAGGGGTACCCTTGCTGGAAACCGAGTTGGCCTTGTTGAAAAGAAGGTTGCTCTGGTTGTCCAGTGGGTTGATTTTGATATGGATATGGCGGACCTCCAATGCCCATGGGTTGTTCCTGGTAAGGTTGACCTTGTGGGCCCCCAGATTGTCCTGGGTCAGGCGGGCCATAAAGTGGTTGCCCCTGGGGGGTTTGCACGTAGAATGGCTGGCCTTGATTGGGTGGTCCTATGGGCTGCCTGGGAGGATCCCGGTTCCCTTTGAACATATGAGTAGCGTAATCGTACGTGACATTCAAGGGTTCCTCGTTTTCTTCGAAAGGGCGATGAGGGAGGCCTGAGATGCTCTCAAGGAACTCACCGTTTTCATCATAGAGAAAGAAGGGACCTTCATAATCCGGGTCCGTTATGGGTTCCCCAAAAGCATCATACGGTCCTGATCCTGGAATTCCACCAACAAAGGAACCAGCTTGAGGGTTTTCAGACGAGGAAACCGGTACAGCACTGACGACCGGAGTCGAACGTGCTACACAGACAGTAGGTTGAGTGGGAACTGAGGTGACGGGCGTGTTAAGCCCTGTCGTAAGGGGTGTACTAAGGGGCTGCGAAACAAAAGGCCCAGTGGAGGCAACAAGACTAGGATCCCATATAGTTGTAGAAGTCGTTCTAGCGGCATACCTATCCCTCACTGATTGATATCGTGGAGGGAGGGGAGAGGAAGCCGGGATCGGGGTCTCGATGTCTGTGACCATGGGTGTCTCACCGGTCCTGGAAGCTGTCTCATCCATGTGGGAAGAAGACATTGGAGACGACATACCGAGAGGGGTACGAGGGGTATGGGGGGTATAATCGGGCTCCCAAATGGGATTCCAATCCTCTATGTAATCTTCGTCGCCTGGGGCACGTACGTTGATAGGCCGGATACTCGGAACAATGGGAAGAGTACCGCTTACAACTGGTACCTCTGGAGCAACAGAGGATGGAGAACCTTGATCACTTAGACCGGGAGTTGATGGGTCAGCCAGGATGACCAGACCCCTTAGAAAACCTAAAGGAAACTAACGATAAAACCCTACTCAAAACTATCGCACACAAGATCTAAAATAGGTGATGTTATCGTGGCCAAATTAATTTTAAGACACAAGAACCAAACTTGACCTTTTCATGTTTCAGGAGTCGAGAAAAGGACGAAAAGATGACTCCAGTCTCCTTCGAATGTTTAATGAGCACGAAGTGACAAGACGCTCACAAGCACCTTTTCGTTTAGGGAGTCCGAAAAGGATCAAAAGTGACTGCTCTAGAATTCTAGGTAGAGGGTGTGCCAAACTTTTCGCAAAACCACAGAATACTTTTTAGTGTACGGGTGGTCAATCTTCGTGAATGCTGTGTTCACTGCATTGCGAATCGTAGGGCGGCCGACTCAGCTTCCTATAGATAAAGGATAAAAGCCTAGTGGGGTCTCCCTATATACGTGACGGTACGTGGGAGCGCAGTCCGTGTTAGACCACTATCGAGTCACAGAAGGAGGAATCACCCAACCTAATGTGAAACAACAGTGACTATGTTTAAAGACGTCGGAACACGTCTCTAACCTAGACCTCCAGATGTTTGCGTTTAGTTCCAATGCGTTTTTAGATTCATTTGGTTCATTTTACAGTTGATCTTGAGATTAAGTTTCGATTTCAAGCTCTATCGTATGTTCGCTCACAATTACCTAGATGCAATCTATATGCCAAAGAATTTCGTTTTGTTCGATGAATTCTAACTACGAGAGGGCAAGGAATTTTTAACCAAACAAAACAAGTACAAGCAAACAAGCAACTTAATGCAACTAAAGCGAAGAAAGGAAATTTTTCTTTTGAAGATGCAAACCAACAAAATGTTCTTTTCCTTTTCAATTTTTTTTAAAGCAAAGCTACTAGTTTGATTTCTTTTCAATGACACAAAGCACCTAAATGAATTTGGAGGAACCGGAACACCAAGTAAACTACTTAATGAAAGCACACAAAGTTCCCAAAACACTCAACCAAAGTTTCCAAATCAAAAGAAAACAAAATCCGCACGAGCTATGTGATCTAAGCTCTTGCAAGACAAGCAAGGAATGCAAGCAAGGAGGAAGCGAAAAGAAACCACTCGGGAACACAATCCAAAACACTCCGACAATCACTGAACGAGTGAGAAAACAAATCTGAAATCAGCTGGTCAAACAAGCAAACAAGATTCCTACGGCAGGCTTGATACACACACGGCCTCTAGATGTCCTAGGGCTAGAGTGCGAAATCAATAGAGAAAAGCGAACACCCGAAGGACGAGAGCCACAACCAGTCGATTAGAGACTCAACCCAATCCGGCAATTGCAAGAGTAATGATGGAAACACGAACCAAGCAGCGAAAGCACAAGGGAAGGTATTTGCAAACTTAGAAACTGAGCAAAAAACGAAACTTTATGGAACCAAGCTCCGCAATCAAGCAGTTCAGAGTTCAGACAGTGAAAAACAAGTCATCAGACAGGTGGAGAGAAGAAGGGAAAGTCACAGCAAGAGGTTCAGGAGGCCAATTTGGTCAAGAATGAGTTTTACAGGATCAACGCGGGTAGCCTTCAGCAACTCGGCGCTGACAGGGGGAGGCCTGTAGCAACTTTGCGACGTCAGCACGGAAGAACAGGGATAAAGCGCGCTGTCTTAGAAAAACAAGGTCAGCGCGGAAATAAAACACACAGACGCGATGACAAAAACCACAAAGAAGCGGGGGCGCAATGCCAGCGCGGAAGGACACGAATAAAGCGCGCTGCCCTTGAAAACGAGGTCAGCGCGACTGTTAGACGTACAGGCGCGATGGAAAGAAAACCAAAGAACAGGGTCGCGATGTCGGCGCGATGGAAAGAAAACCAAAGAACAGGGTCGCGATGTCAGCGCGACTGTTCGGAATTAAAACGCGCTGAGAGCAAAAAACAAGGAAGGCCAAAATAAAAACTTCCCAGACCAAAGGCAAGAGCCTTTTGACAATAAAGATGCTTCCCAGAAACACCCAGAAAGTTCATAAGCAAAAGAGACAATCCCAAAAACTCGAAAAGAGATCAATCAAAGCCAAACACAAAAGTGGACTCAAGAGACAAAAAGGCTGATCCCCAGCGGAGTCGCCAAATTGTTGGAGAGGTAAATCCCCTCTACGGATAGAGGCGATCCCTACTAGCCCAGCAGGGGTCTAGCAACAATCACACGCATGTTCCTAATTACAATTAAACAAGAGGTAAAGAGCACCTACTTGGATTCCTGCGCTGTCGTTTGACGAAGAGATGTTGCCTTCGCTCCTCCGCTTCGGCTGGTCACAATCCTCCGCGATCTCCGCAAATAGATACCTGCACACACGAAGGGGAAACAAACACAAGCGTGAAATCTAGTAAAAGCAACCATACATCAGTCAGAAAAGATGTAATTCACATTTAACCATTGCATAGACAAATGAGAATGGAACAATAATAGCAGTCATCTATTATTAATTAGAATAGAGAAGAGTACAACCAAATGTTCTGACGTCGGTAACCTTCTCAGGAGGGGCCAGTCAGCATGTATCTCAAGCATTCACCTTTGAGGATGATTCTCCCAAGACAAACAACTCTCTCTCTCACACAAATAGTACAAAACAACCTTCCCTAAGCAATCAATCACTTCCACACCTAGCACACCAAACCTATAGCAGCAATCTGAGCACTACAATCTCTGTACAATCCAAGCTATTCCAAGCTAAGTCTAAATAGCTGCTCATGGTAATGGTGGAAGTATATGTAGGAGAAGGAGCCTCCAAAAAGGGTGGAAGGATGAGCTTATCCTTGAGGGAAATGGTTGTAAAGGGTCGAACAGACATGCCATAGAAGGGAGTCGACATTCACAAAGCTAACAACCAAGCCTGGAGTTATCTGGAAGGCTGGTTGTTTGAACAAATTCGCCCAAACGGGATCAGCGCGGATTATGAGGCAACTGACGCGATGTCGTCGCGTTCACATAACTAGGACAGTCATGTCAGCGCGGAAGAACACGGGAAAGGCGCGCTGGCTACCAGCGCGGAAAAGTGATGTCCTTCCGAGCTGGCAGCGCGCGGGATACACTATGGAGCGCCAGTCATCGCGGGTATTTTCCAAACAGACGCGCTGATGAACAAAACTTTAGGAAAATGGGTTTTTGGGCTAGTTCAGAAGGCATGAAGCTTAGTGATTGGCACAGCAGGGTGACTGACAGGAAGGCAGTGACAAATTACTGTGTAACAGCTATGCCAACTCTTAGGAAGGTCAAGGAGTGCTAGACTCACCATCCTCATCCGACAGTCACCCCCACACTTCCCAGCTCATCCTAGCATTGGGTGAACTTCGTGAGATACTGGGGCATACTGTCTCCATTCTCACACTTAATGTTTCTGAGTTTTATCTCTTGCTTTGGAATTAAATTCGAATTCCACCAGCTCAAAACTCAATCGCTTCCAATCTAGAATTCGTGAGAACAAAGTATTTCTTGTACAGAGATCGACTGTATGGGCATTCACCGGATATCTCACCTTCCAAAAGAAGGATGAATCCAGAGGCTACCTGGCCCGATTACAGACTCTGCCTGAAGAAATAAAATGTAAACACTTTTTGAATAATAGATCTGATGATCAATCCCCGCTTGATATCCTGTAAAAATCTCTTCTACAAATCAAGCAGCTCCAATACCATGTAGAAACTTTTTCTACATATCATCTAGCTCTGATACCATGTAGAAATTTTGAATAATTTAACACATATTCACAGAGATTATCCCGATCATACAATTATAAGTGGAACATGTATAATACATAATCTCCTCTACGTTGATCCTCTATTTACAGAAGCAGAAACATTCACAAGCACACATAGAAGCATCAATCAAACTCATTAACACAGTATGTATCCCGGGGAAAGCATCTCGCTAAAAACCCCACACTATCTGCATATTATATTGATTGAATCATGTAACATTACAAAGTACAATGCTTATCACAAGAAATCCAATACCAGCTCCACCTGTTACACACAATACAACTCAGATCTAATCTCCAAATCTATTGCACTGCTTGCCTGCCTCCACTGCTCAATACCTGCTCAAGAACTGATGAGAATGGATTCCCAAACTCGTATTTCACCTCAAAATAATCACTCACACTTTGTTGGACGTGAGAAAAGGCTACAATACTGGGCAAATACGTGAGAAAACTCATTGGCATACTCAATCCCTTGATTGTGCAAGATCTGGTGCACAACTATAGTCACAACTGATAGCAATCTGATTCTCTACCACCTGTCCCTGCTGAACTGAACATGCACTGACATGCAACTGAGTTAACTGATGTATTATATAGTTGTATTATGAGTTAATAACTTGTGAATTAATTAATAACTAATTCACCCAACTCATCTCTAGTCTATTGATCAGTTAGACTAAATACAACCAGTTTAACAAAGCTAAACTGAACACAACTCCATCAACTGCACCTCCAGTCCACTAAACTCAACTCACTTGAGTTCTAACTGAAGTCCTGCATGAAAATATTAGTCATCCCATAGGTAACCACGTATTTCCTTCTGGGATCTGCATGTACCACATCCGTAGCTCATCCTGAAGTGCTCCAAGAGAATAAGATTAAGTTTATAGTCCAAATATTATTGTGAGATAATAATATTTGACTTTTCTATTTTTGACTTTGATCACTCACACTGTGATCACTCACACTGTGATCACTCACACATTCATAAAAAATAGAATTCCATCTATTTTTTCCCAACTTGATCAATCATCCATAAACAACAACCTGCAATCCATAGACATGATCCATATGTCTAAAAATAGACTTGCGCCAAAAATAGCCTGCGGGCCCACTTAGTGAAGGCGACTCTTTTCACTAAGCTCCATCATCTTGTTGCAATCTCAACAAGCATTTCTTGTTTCACACTTTTCAACATATCACTAGTAGATGAAAAGCTACCAGCAATTTCGGAAACAGACACTGACTGCGGATTATACTCTGCTACTGGCGTTTGAAAATCAGGATGTACTATCAAAGAAGATTCTCCTTCCTCAGGTGACCCAACTCTACTGTCTCTAGGAGTTACGAGGACTTTCAAGCCTTCGAGCTAGCTCGATACTTCCTCAGGAGGTTGGCCCCGAAGTCTACGAGACCTCCTCAGCAACTCAGCCACGTTTACTAACTCAGGAGACTGGCCCCGAAGTCTAGGGGACTACCTTGGTAATTCAGCCACAGTTAAAGACTTTTAACTACTTCACACGCAAACAAAGTAAAATCTCAATTAAACGCACCTAAGGTCTCTAAAGAACCAAACAAATTTGAATCACACGCCTAAAGAATCTAGGAGATCAAACACACACAAACAGTAACTTTTCGGACTGAAAAAACTAGTTGGTGATGAAATCCAACGTCGCAGAGTTCAGTACAGAAATGGCGGTTGGAACAGTTACCCTGGCAACCTGCTTAATGAGTAGACTAGCACAAGTTCCTCCACTTAACCGTCTCGAGTGAAGTGAACCCCCCAGAAAATCCAAGTGAGTCTAACCGACATCTGCTCCAGGTATAGTGGGATCTTCCCACCACTGTCACCTTAGGAAGAGTCCTAAAGAATATGGCCACTAAGGTTACCAACTGAGACAAATACACCTGGGGGAATAGTCTACGATCCGATACGCACGCAAGGGCAGAGTAGCAAGCTCAATCCCCTTGAAGGCTCCTTAACATAATCCAAGGTTTACCAACAAGTGACCCCAGGCTCCTCGACAATGGTTAATCCGAGGTTTACCATTTTTAATACGTGAATATCTGGCATCGTTCCCAATGAGGAAGGATTGATTCCCACACTAGTTCGGACACGATCTCGTGCTTCTCCTTTAAGAGGAGCTTTCCCAGAGCATAAATGCAACAATTGGATTTCTTCCCTACCACAAGATACAGCTACTTGTTTGTTTTTACTGTCTTGGAGAGTTAATTACTTTCCTACTCCAAGACACTAGCCTAAGCTAAGTTGGTGTATCAGAGTGCTAGAAATAAAAATGTTACTAGGTGAATTTTACTTTAAGCATTAATTTTAGTGGTTTTTGTTCAAGTCCAAAGGTGCGGAGATGAAACTCGTGGTATGAAGACTCGAATCAAAATCACTAAAAATGCACCTAAGATGATCTAAACAATCTTTTTCTCTTCGATGAACTTCTAAACTAAGAGTTTGAGAATGCAAATACTTTGTAAACACATATCTTTCTCAATTAAACAAATTAAAAGAAGAGATTTTCCTTTCCAAAGCACTCAAAACGAGATAACTAGTTATTTCGCAAAAATTTCCCTTTTCGTTTCAAAGCACTCAATCACTACAAAAAGCAAACTTTTTCAAAAGAGATTTTTTATATTTTTTTAATAAAACACTCAAAACTAATGAAAATGACTAACTTTGAGAGCTACAAACTATAAAAACCTATTTGAAGTCAAAGCCTACTAAAAGTCTTTTTTAAGGATGTTTTACTCAGCTAGATGCAAGCTAAGGACTAATTTATGCAGAATCACAAATCAGTCAAGAACAACCAATTTCGTTTTCTTTTTGAAAATGAAAATCCAAACTCTCAAACACAAGCTTTTCGAGGTTTTGTAAAGAGAAAACTCAAAGCGGATTCCTCAAATAAGGGGAGATTTCATAAATGGTCAGACTCATAAGAAGGTTGGTAGACACTAAAGTGATTTGAAGTCCCTATAGCTTCTAAGCTCAGAGCCACTACACAACCAAAATGAAAAACAAACCCAACAAGAAAAACTCCTAGGAATTTCACCTAAAACCCTAACACTAACGAAATCAATCCAAGGAAAGCTTCTGACAAGTTATATGCAGGTCTGGGCAGTGGATAACAATTTCTAAAGACAAACTAAGCTGACTAACAGAGGAAATTTTAGGGTTTTCAAAATTTTGACAGGGTCCGCAGGCCCACAGTTGGCACAGGTGTGGTTTCGCTCTGTGCTAAAAGCCAAGCTGCGGCCAAGTACGCACTGTGTCAAACGGCTAGGGTGCAGTCCTCTCCCAAAGCTATGAAAAACGAAAAATAACCCTGGATCTACAGACTCTACTCAATTTTACACACAACAAGCCAAAAACAGAAACAAAAATAGAGTTTCTCAGGTCAAAGTAAAACAAGGAAAACAATCAAGTCCCCAGTGGAGTCGCCATTTTGTCACGCGGAATAAGTCGATCTTGTGGACAAGATAGACCTTCCTAGAATCTAAAGAAGACCTAATGACAAGCAAACCAACCATACACTATCTTTCTCTAAATATGCTTTGATAAACAATAGCAAACAATTGTTTTTAGGGCCTACCTTAGGTCCAACGCAAGCTTGTGGATGCCCTCGCTTCTTCGATCCAAATGATCTCCTTTCCGCGAATCTGCAAACACAAACAAGGCAAACAAATTAAATATCACCTGAAAAGCCAATTGCATAAAACATATTTAACATGAAAGTCAAGGAGTCCATGAAACAAATAACATGAGATACTTGTTGAGAAAAATGAGTTTGATTGTATTAATTCAAAAGAAGAAGAACTTTACAACCTTTGCCTTGACGCTGTACAAGCTCCTCCCAGGGTCCAGCAAGAAGTCTCCTCTACTTTGACAAGTTTCACTCACTCCCCAATGAAGCCAAAAAGATGTGTGATCTCTCCTCTTAAGCTCAACTAGGAAGTCTTGATTTCACCAGCATTTACCCTCAAAAATGTTCAGCTTCTAACCTCTCTAGCAACCAGCCCAATGCCTGTATTTATAGTGCAATGGAGGGAGGTTACTAGGTCCTCCTTCAAAGGGATAAAGCCCTCCTTCAAAGGGATAGCTCCTCTCATCAAAGGATTAGCTCCTTCTCTTTTGGGATACATGAACCACCTCAGAGCGAACAATCCATGTCTAAATTCCTTCTAGAAACCTCTAGAATTAACCCAAAGTGAGTTTTTTAAGATAAAACTTGCGCCTTTTGACTTTCACAGGGGTCCGCACCTACACCGTTAGGGCCAGAGTGGGTAGGTCCGCAGTTTTTGTACACAGAAGGTGCGGGACCGTAGGTGACCATGAGAGAAAGTGCAGAACCAGAGTTACATTTATTTTTAAAGTCTTTCTGTCATTTCCAAAGCTTGATTTGAAGAACTGAGGTCTAAGACTTGCTTAGGAGGACAGTACAAGTGATGATAGACCCATACTGACTACAAATAATCATGGTGACGATATTTTTGTGTAACAACTAGGTTTAACGACGCCAGAACACGTCTCTAGCCTAGACCTCTAGATGTATGCGTTAAGTTCCAATGCATTTTTAGATTCATTCAGCTCATTTTACGGTTGATATTTGATTAGGTTTCAGTTTCTAGGTCTTACCGTATGTAATCTCTCACAATTTCCTAAATGCAAGCTATATGCCAAAATATATCATTTCATTCGATGAATGCTAGCTACGAGAGAGTTGAGATCTTTCAATCAAACAAAATGATCATAAAACAATCAACAATAACTCTAATGCAGCTAATGGCAATAAACGAAACTTTTCTTTAAAGTCACTAATTGCTAACAACAACGAAAAGCTCGAATTTCCATTAACTAATTCAAAGCAAAAGAGATTGTTTGTTTTCTTTTCAATGGCAAAGTGCACTAAACAAATTTTGAGAGATAATAACAAAGAGTAAAAGAGACAAATTTCACTCAATGAAAACACAATCAAGTCTCTAAAACACCAAGGCAATCTTTCAAACCAAGGAAAATCACAAAGACCTCAATGTGCTATGTGATCTAAAACCCAAACGAAGCCAAGCGAAATCCAAGAGAAAAAGAGGTAAATCGCTCGAATAACACAATAAAAAGCTTTAACAATCACTGAATAAGTGCAAGAGAGTAACCAAAAAGTCGATTGGACCAACAGAAGGCCAAAACTCCTAAGGAAGGCTCGATGCACAAAGCCACTAGATGCCCTAGGGCTAAAACGTGAAATCGGTAGAAAAAAGAAAACATCCAAAGGGTAAAGGCCAAGAACCAGTCAAACAAGACTCTAACACACTCAAGTGATTGAGAGGAAGTATCCAGACACAAAAACCAAGCTTGGAAGGCTCAAAACAAGCAAACTCTAAAAGTTTCCTTGGGCTGGTGTGACTTTCAGGCTAAAAGTAGTGCCAATTGAGGATTGGCACGGGCTGTACATTGACAAGTTGCGCCAATTGGCGCGACTGTCATGCAAAAAAGAGTGCCAATCAAGTTTTCTATGCTAAAATAAAAAACAAGCAATCCAAGACTAGTCCAGTAGTATCCAGACAGACCAAGCAGCAAGAGACAACAAAGAATCCAACCCAGAAAGCTATCTAAGCAATCAAAACAAGAGAAAACCAAAGTGCAAGACAAACTCCAAGTTGCTCAGTTCGTAAACCAAACCGGAGATTGACTGAAGTGGCGTTGATCTACTTCGCTAATGCAGAGCAATAGCGTTTCGAAGGCTATCTGGCCGTACTTCAGGCTCCGTCTAAAGTTTACAAATCAAACAACAAGATAACTCCCCAGTGGAATCACCAAATTGTTGGAGAGGTAAATCCCCTCTGTGGACAGAGGTGATCCCCACTAGCCCAAAATGGGTCTAGCAACAATCAAACAATGCTATCACGCAAGTTCCTAATTGCAAATTAAAGGTAGATTTTGAGAGCCTACTTGGATTCCAATGCTAGTGTTGTAGAAGAGTTGACACTCCCGTTCCTTTGCTCCGGCCGATCACTATCTTCACGATCTCCGTGAATGGACACCTGCACATCCAAAGAACGACACGAATGCAAGCATAAAATCCAATAGATGCAATTATATATCTGTCAGAAAAGATATAATTCCAACATCATCACAATGAACAACAAGAATGGAACCATAATGATAGTCATCTATTATTGATAATCAACAAAGGAGAATACAACCATAGTTCTGATGTCAAATCCTCCTTTGGCTGGGTGATCAGCTACATATGTCTTGCAAAGCTTGTCGGGATTGGGAACAAGCCTCTCTCTGTTTGATTATGAATGCAAAGAAGACTCTTACAGCAACCTCTCAGACTTCTGACAGTATAATTCTCCATATGCTCCAAAACTAGCTTGTCAAATGCAACAGAACAAGATTTTATAGATGGAGGAGGAGGAAGAGATACAATGAATCCAGACATCCATGGTATTAGCATTATCCTCGAAAAGCTATTATGGATAGAGATGCGATGAATCTCGACATCCATGAGATTGGCATTATCCTTAAAAAACTTCATGAGTCGAAAGGAAAAAACTTTTGGGCGTGCATTTGTTAAAAAGCTTTCCCAAACTTGGTTGGCGCGGGTATAACTCTGAGACAGAGCACCAACTGGCACGCCCTCTTTGGAGGATTTCCCCCATTGGCGCGGGTAATACATTGTGGATCTGCGCTAATGGAAAAAGGGGACTTTTTAAGGATATTCTGCAGGAGATGTCTTCAAGGCATATGAAGTCCATACTTAGGGGAACATAATGCAAGTGTTTTCAAGTTATGTCACTTCTCACAGGTCCCGGAATGAGTCCTCCAAAGTGCGGGAAAGGGGTAACACGGACGGTGACAAATGGTGACAAATTACTGTGTACGAAAATCATTTGTTGTTTGATTTGTAAAATTTGGACGGAGCCTGAAGTATGGCGAGATAGCCTTCGAAACGCTATTGCTTTGCATTAGTGAAGTAGATCAACACCACTTCAGTCAATCTACGGTTTGGTTTATGAACTAAACAACTTGGAGTTTATCTATCTCTTTGGTTTTCTCTTGTTTTGATTGCTTAGATAGCTTCTGGGTTGGATTCTTTGCTGTCTCTTGCTGCCTGGTCTATCTGGATACTACTGGCCTAGTCTTGGATTGCTTGTTTTTTATTTTAGCATAGAAAACTTGAATGGCACTCTTTTTTGCATGACAGTCGTGCCAATTGGCGCAACTTGTCAATGTACAGCCCACGCCAATCCTCAATTGGCGCTACTTTTAGCCTGAAAGTCGCGCCAGCCCAGGGAACCTTTTAGAGTTTGCTTGTTTTGAGCCTTCCAAGCTTGGTTTTTGTGTCTGGATACTATTTTTCAATCACTTGAATTTGTTAGAGTCATGTTTGATTGGTTTTTGGCCTTGACCCTTTGGATGTTTGTTTTTTTCCACCGATTTCACATTTCCAGCCCTAGGGCATCTAGTGGCTTTGTGCATCGAGCCTTCCTTAGGATTTTTGGTCTTTTGTCGGTCCAGTCGACTTTTTGGTTACTCTATTGCACTTGTTCAGTGATTGTTAAGCTTTTTATTGCGTTATTCGAGTGATTCACTTCTTTTTCACTTGGATTTCTCTTGGCTTCGTTTTGGGCTTAGATCACATAGCTCATTGAGGTTTTTGTGATTTTTCTTGGTTTGAAAGATTGCCTTGGTGTTTCAGGGACTTGATTGTGTTTTCATTGAGTGAAATTTGTTTCTTTTACTCTTTGTTATTATCTCTCAAAAATTGTTTAGTGCATTTTTCCATCGAAAAGAAAACGAACAATCTCTTTTGCGTTGCAATAGTTAATGGAAATTAGAGCTTTTCATTGTTATTAGCGATTAGTGACATTAAAGAAAAGTTTCATTTATTGCCATTAGCTGCATTAGAGTCATTGTTGATTGTTTTATGATAATTTTGTTTGATTGAAAGATCTCAACTCTCTCGTAGCTAGCGTTCATCGAATGAAATGATATATTTTGGCATATAGCTTGCATTTAGGAAATTGTGAGATATTACATACGCTAGGACCTAGAAACTGAAACCTAATCAAAGATCAACCGTAAAATGAATTGAATGAATCTAAAAATGCATTGGAACTAAACGCATACATCTAGATGTCTAGGCTAGAGACGTGTTCCGACGTCGTTAAACCTAGTCACTGTTGTTTCACATTAAGGTTGGGTGATTCCTCCTTTTGTGACTCAATAGTGTTCTAGCACGGATTTGTTCTCCCACGTACTGTCGAGTATATGGAGAGACCCCACTAGGTTATCATCCTTTATCCACAGGAATCCATGTCTGCTGCCTTACAAGCCGTAACGCACTGAACACAACATTCGGGAAGATTGACTGCCGTACGGAAAGTCCTTGGTTTTCATAAGATTGCCAAGGTGTATATGCAGTTTTACGGATTTGTTTGGTAAACCCTCTGCCTAGTTTCTCCAGAGTAGTCACTTTTGATCCTTTTTGGACTCCCTAAAAGAAAAGGCTCACCTGAGCATTTGTCACTTCGGGCTCACTAAACATTCGAAGGCGACTAGAGTCACCTTTTCGTCCTTTTCTCGACTCTTAAAACATGAAAAGGTCAAGTTCAGTTCCTTTGTCTTAAAATTTATTCAGCCGCGATTCACATTTACCCGGTTAGATCTTGTTTGCGTTAGCTTGAGTAGGCTTCTTTTTCGATGGAAACTTTTCTGGGGTTCACCAACCCATGTTACACAGTAATTTGTCACCATTTGTCACCGTCCCTATTACCCCTTTCCCGCACTTTGGAGGACTCATTCCGGGACCTGTGAGAAGTGACATAACTTGAAAACACTTGCATTATGTTCCCCTAAGTATGGACTTCATATGCCTTGAAGACATCTCCTGCAGAATATCCTTAAAAAGTCCCCTTTTTCCATTAGCGCGGATCCACAGTGTATTACCCGCGCCAATGGGGGAAATCCTCCAAAGAGGACGTGCCAGTTGGCACTCTGTCTCAGAGTTACACCCACGCCAACCAAGTTTGGAAAAGCTTTTTAACAAACGCACGCCTGAAAGTTTTTTCCTTTCGACTCATGAAGTTTTTTAAGGATAATTCCAATCTCATGGATGTTGAGATTCATGGTATCACTATCCATAATAACTTTTCGAGGATAATGCTAATCCCATGGATGTCTGGATTCATTGTATCTCTTCCTCCTCCTCCATCTATAAAAGCTTGTTCTGTTGCATTTGACAAGCTAGTTCAAGCATAGGGAGAATTATATTGTCGGAAGTCTGAGAGATTGCTGTAAGAGTCTTCTTTGCATTCATAATCAAAGAGAGAGAGGCTTGTTCCCAATCCCAACAAGCTTTGCAAGACATATGTAGCTGATCACCCAGCCAAAGGAGGATTTGATGTCAGAACTATGGTTGTATTCTTCTTTGTTGATTATCAATAATAGATGACTATCATTATGGTTCCATTCTTGTTGTTCATTGTGATGATGTTTGAGTTATATATTTTCTGACCAATATATAATTGCATCTATTGGATTTTATGGTTGTATTCATGTCATTCTTTGCATGTGCAGGTGTCCATTCACGGAGATCATGAAGATCGTGACCGGCCGGAGCAAAGGAACGGGAGTGTCAACTCTTCTACAACACTAGCATTGGAATCCAAGTAGGCTCTCATAATCCACCTTTAATTTGCAATTAGGAACTTGCGTGATAGCATTGTTTGATTGTTGCTAGACCCATTTTGGGCTAGTGGGGATCGCCTCTGTCCGTAGAGGGGATTTACCTCGCCAACAATTTGGCGACTCCACTGGGGAAACTATTTGTTGTTTGATTCGTAAACTTTGGACGGAGCCTGAAGTATGGCCAGGTGGCCTTCAAAACGCTATTGCTTTGCATTAGCGAAGTAGATCAATGCCACTCTAGTCAATCTCCAGTTTGGTTTTGAAGGCGTAACTGCCACTTATTATGTCTTTCGCTTCTTGTGCAGATGTCTGATACACCTTATGTTGGTTTCACTGATGGTGCCTGCCGCAGTACTCGTAACTTGTCCTCTGCGGCGTGGGTGATCTATGATCCTCATGGAGAGTTGATAGATCTTCAAGGTGTGTGTTTGGGCTGTACCACTAACAATGTCACCGAATATTGTACTGTAATTGAACTACTTGCTGAAGCAATTAATCTTGGCATTCGTACATTGGTAATGAACCTAGACTCTCAACTTGTCGTCCACCAGCACAACGGGCAATATTCCATCAGAGACCATTGCATTCTAAGGTTGTATTTACGTGTGAGATTGTTAGAAAGGAACTTTGATTTCATCACATATCAGCATATTCCAAGACAATTGAACACATTAACTGATGCATTGGCTAACCATGTATTAGATAGACATTTGTGTAATAGATAAAACATCATACAAGAAAGCATATAAAGCACAATAATAAAACCATAGAAATAGGCATATGTATATATATGTGTGTCGCAATGTTTGCACCATGTGCACCATATAGTTCAAAAAATAATACATGTTCCTCTCAAATATATCCGGAGACGACATGTCTCTCAAAAAATATGCAGGAAAAAGAAATCTAGGAGTCTAGTCCTGGTGGTGCTCATGATAGCACAACACCGCGTGCACCAAACGTCTCAACAGACAATGGACATGATTAGGCACCCCCACTGTGTGCCTTTGGTATGCTAGTGGCATATCTCCCAGTCTAGCATAATCAGGAATCCCTCGGGCGAGTCCCTCGAGATTCTGAATTAGTTCATCCCCCTCGGCACCCTCTTCCTGAGGGTTAGCTGTGGGCTGGTTCCTCCGAGCGATGGGAGACATGCCAATTGGTCGCTCTAGGCCAACATCTACATGTATATACAATTGTTGTTAGGATAAACATGTATTAACAAAAAAAAAACATATAAAACATCAAAAACAAAAAGAGATCTTACCCAGCTCCTCGTCCCACTCCTCTCCCTCGGGCAGTGGGAGATCTGGGTCTCCGGTGAAGTCAGTCCCTGCATATGGCCAATCCTCCACCACAATCAGCTGACGGCGTAGCGATATAAAGAACTCGGGCCTCTAGGACATCTGTTGGCCCCCTCCTCCCCTGGGCATTAGTGCTGCCCAGCGAGCCATTCTAGGCTCTCGTGGCAAAGGATTAGCCACTATAGCTCCCTGTCCCTGAAAAATTGGTAATCGTTCCAGGAAGAACGATACCACGATCGAGCCATACCCAAACTGCTTTACCTTTCCTCGCTTGCACTTTGTAAGCTGCCTCTTGATGTTAGTAGTCACTGCGGTGGCCCAGTCAAAGATGGTAGGATTTAGGCATTCTGTGGCCAACAGAAGATGGTTCTTTCTTGCCTCATGAGGCACCTGCACTCCTGCAGCTCGAGTAATGGTGAATAGTATCACCCTGAGAATCAAGTCCGGAACAGTGGGAATATCCACCTTTGCATTGTTCCTTCGAAATTGTGCCCCTGGGCACACTCGGTCTCGAACTTCAGTCATCTTCTCCCAGGAAGGTCTACTCCCAGTCAAAATAGGCCTCACCCCTCTCCGTGATAACCCCGTGATGAAGTAGACATCGGACACATCGAGCCCTAGCACTTGGTCCCGTAAATGGAACACTTGGTCATCAACATCCCACAAATCAATTATAAATTGCAGTAGCTCGGGTTGAGCACGCAAGTAAGGCGTAAGAAAGAATTTCTTAAGCCCAAAGTCCCTTAGGGCATTCATGCACCCTTCATCCTCAAGGGCCAAAGCATCCTCGGCATCATGTTCTTGTTCCTTCCATCCTACTACCATTTTGCATGCTTCTCTACATCCACAAGAACATATAAATCACGATTAGATCACTGGTAAGCTTACAATCCAATTAGATTTAAAATGCATTGAGAAATCTTAAGCGGAAAATTGAGTTGCGCGGTTGGCGCGACTATTTCTAAAACAATCGCGCCAATGAGCGCGACCCTTTTAGAAAAATCACCCCATTAGCGCGGGTCCGTGCCGGATACCCGCGCTAATGGGCGAAGCCCTAAATTTTTTAATTCCCCCTTGTAGAGGTCAATCAGGAAGAAAAATGCATAAAAAATGTATGGAAATGGAGTTAATGGAAGCGCCTCTTACCTGGAACCGACGAAATCCTGAATGGTTGCACGGATTGGCCGTAATCATCGTCTGAAGTTCACTCCCCAAACAGACCTCTGCTACTCTTCAGAGAGGTAAAAAGTAAAAGTAATTCTATTTTTACCATTTTCACCATATTTATAACTTTTTGACTTATACTTAGGTTTAAAAAGTTATTTTTTAATATTTTAATATATCTTTGTGCAGCGACAGGTCTTTTACGCAACTTTGATGGTGAAACGAGTTGTATTTTATACTTTTTTCGGACTTGGTAAATACACAAAAAAGTCACTGTGGAGTCATCTTTCATCTCTTTTCTAACTTGCTAAACATGAAAAGATCGCCGAGTTATCCCTCTTGACTCGTTAAACGTAAATAAGAGGCGGTCGTCTTTAAATTCTTTTCCGACCGTGTAAAAATGAAAAGATTGTCGGACCCTTGTCATTTCAGGTTCGTTAATGGTTACGAAGGGACGTGGTTTCAATCGCCTTTTTACTTTTTCAGGTCGAAATCACTACTCATGAAAAGTACTCCTCGATTGTAATGGTTGGGCGGTTCTTTTGAGCATTGTTTTATACTTTTTCGGGCTCGAGAGACACAACTTTATGAAAAAGGACACCCTTGGAGTTTTCTTTTCTGCTATCTTTTCAAACTCTCTAAACATGAAAAGATGCCGAGTTCTTCCTCTGTCAGACTCGTTAAAACTTGATGACATTGGAGTCCGTCGAGATGACGTTACAAGCATATGCTATCCTTGTCAAGCTTGTTAATAAAAATAACTGGGGTACTCGCCAGAAATGGTGGGGGAAAATGGAACCATAATTATTGTCGTGTCGGTAGTATGTCGCTCTTGAACATGGCACTTGTCTGCTTTCGTGTCTGGGTGGGGACATCTCATCTCATTTTTCACTTGCCTCCATGGATTTGGGTAATCCTATTTGACCTCTCATCTGCTCATTGCCTTGTCACCATGACCTTTGATCCATTGATGTCAAATACTGCCAAGTCCACTGTCGTGCCGCCGATATGTTTAAGAGAATTTGACCTTTGCAGAGTAACAACCTCCCTCTAATAGCTCGCATAATTCTGATTTACCACAACATTCTTCCTTTGTCTCGTGTCGAAGATGTGGGAAACACTATGGCCCACCTTCGATAAAGGTCACCTCCTGTCGACTTCAGCTCATTATCCAGGAAGTTGATCTAGAGACTCCCTTCCTATGCCTTGGAGCCTGCAAGCCTCAATGGCAGGTTCTTCGTGTTCGACGTGAGGTATTCATCATTGGCCTCCGATCGAATGATTCTATGGGTGTTCGATGCCAGCTCACTGATTCACATGCCGTAGATTGTACCTTTAGTACCTTGAGGACCATTGTCATTATTGGTGGTACCTCTCACGTCTGTTAACAGTTTTCATTATTGACTGGTAATCAGATGATGTTCATGCATGTTCGACTTCAACTAATGTATTCACATGTGTTGGAGAGGTAAATCCCCTCTACGGATAGAGGCGATCCCTACTAGCCCAGCAAGGGTCTAGCAACAATCAAACAATGCTACTATGCATGTTCCTAATTACAATTAAACAAGAGGTAAAGAGCACCTACTTGGATTCCTGCGCTGTCGTTTGACGAAGAGATGTTGCCTTCGCTCCTTCGCTTTGGCTGGTCATGATCCTCCGCGATCTCCGCAAATAGATACCTGCACACACGAAGAGGAAACAAACACAAGCGTGAAATCTAGTAAAAGCAACCATACATCAGTCAGAAAAGATGTAATTCACATTTAACCATTGCAAGTACAAATGAGAATGGAACAATAATAGCAGTCATCTATTATTAATCAGAATAGAGAAGAGTACAACGAAATGTTCTGACGTCGGTAACCTTCTCAGGAGGGGCCAGTCAGCATGTATCTCAAGCATTCACCTTTGAGGATGATTCTCCCAAGACAAACGACTCTCTCTCACATACAAGCAACACAACACAACCTTCCCTAAGCAATCAATCACTTCCACACCTAGCACACCAAATACCTATAGTAGCAGCAACTTGAGCACTATAAGCTCTATACAATCCAAGCTATGTCTAACTAGCTGCTCATGGTAATGGTGAGAGTTTATATAGGAGAAGGAGTCTCCTAAAAAGGTGGAAGGATGAGCTTATCCTTGAGGGAAATGGTTGCAAAGGGTCGAACAGACATGCCATAGAAGGGAGTCGACATTCACAAAGCTAACAACCAAGCCTGGAGTTATCTGGAAGGCTGGTTGTTTGAACAAATTCGCCCAAACTGGATCAGCGCTGATAATGAAGAAACTGACGCGATGTCGCCGCGTCTATATAACTGGGACAGTCACGTCAGCACGGAAGCACACGGGAAAGGCGCGCTGGCGACCAGCGCGGAAAAGTGATGTCCTTCCGAGCTGGCAGCGCACTGAATACACTATGGAGCGCCAGTCATCGCGGGTATTTTTCAGACAGACGCGCTGATGCATAAAAGTTTTAGAAAAATGGGTTTTTGGGCTAGTTCAGAAGGCATGAAGCTTAGTGATTAGCACAGTGGGGTGACTGACAGGAAGGCAGTGACAAATTACTGTGTAACAGATGCCCCCTAAAGCATGAAGACCGAGAGAGTGGGAGGGGTGAAATGCTTTACAACACACGCCGAACTGGAACACCACCAGGAAGGACCGAAATATCTCTGATAATCAAGTACATGCAGTCTAGGCATAGGCGCAGCCAGCCACAAAGACATGCGAAAAGGTCTGTGGAATGGACGCAGCCATCCAGCTAAAGAGACCATAATAATGATAAGGTATGGTCGCAGCCATCCATGAAGACTCAGGTATGGGCGCAGCCATCCATCAATGAGTCATGTAATGATCATCCACAAAATCGCAACCTGGACCATAAACAGACAGGGATCCAGGGTCTTGCGCTCCGTCCCGATCCGAACAAAGTACAAGTTCAAGCATGTGAATACATGGGTTGAAGTCGAACATGCATGAACATCGTCTGATTACCAGTCAATGATGAAAACTGTTAACAGACGCGAGAGGTACCACCAATAATGACAATGGCCCTCAAGGTACTATAGGTACAATCCGCGGCATGTGAATCAATGAGCTGGTGTCGAACACCCACGGAATCATTCGATCGGAGGCCAATGATGTAAACCTCACGTCGAACACGAAGAACCTGCCATTAGGGCATGCAGGCTCTAAGGCACCTGAAGGGAGTCTCTAAGTCACCTTCCCGGATAATGAGCCGAAGTCGACAGGAAGTGACCTTGATCGAAGGTGGGCCATAATGATTCCCACATCATCAACGCGAGACAGATTTAAAATGATTTGTGTGAGATAGCAGATGAGGTTGTATTATTGCAGAGGTCAACTTCTCTTGAACATATCGGCGGCACTGTAGCGGGTTTGGCAGTATTTGACATCAAATGAGCAGAGGGTATAGTAATGATGGCAATGGGCAGATGAGAGGTCGAATAAGATAACCCAAACCCACGGAGGCTAGTGAAAAACAAGATGAGATGGTCCCACCCAGACACGAAGCAGAAGAGTGCCATGTTCAAGAGTGACATACTGCCGACACGACTATGATTACAGTTCCATTTTCCCCACCATTTCTGGCAGGTACCCCGGTTATTTTTGGATGACAAGCTTGATGGGGATAGCATATGCTCGAAGAGTGTCATTTCGACAATACCCGATGTCATCAAGTGTTTAACGAGCCTGACAAAGGAAAAACTCAGCGTCTTTTCTTGTTTAGAGAGCCTGAAAAGACAGCAGAAAAGAAGACTCCAGGGGGGTCCTTTTTCGTACAGTTGTGTCTCTCGAGCCCGAAAAAGTATAAAACAATGCTCGAAAGAACCGCCCGACCATTACGATCGAGGAGTACTTTTCATAAATAGTGTTCTTGACCCAAAAAAGTAGAAAAGCGGTCGAAAACACATCGTTTTAGAGCCGATAACGAGTGCGAAACGACAAACACCCGGCAATCTTTTTAAGTTATACGGTCGGAAAAAGAGCTTAAAATGACTGCCTCTCGTTCCCTTTAACGAGCTGAAAGGAGGCTCGGCCATCTTTTCTTGTTTTATGTCGGAAAAGAGCTCAAAGACAACATTGTTGGGACCAAGCGATTTCAGGACCATGATGATTTCCACCGTTTATACGAACCTGCACAAGAGCACTACTCGCATAAATCCATTCGATATGAGTAAAAAACATATTAAAACATGTATTTGTCAAAACTAGGGCTAAATTTATGGCAAAAGATGGCAAAAACCCAAAAAATATGAATATTTGTGAGTTTTTTGCTATAAATAGAAGAGGGTGAAAACTCATTTTTACCATTTTACCATTTCTGGAGGTGAAGGACGTGGAGAAGCCAGAAAGTTGACGAAGTGATTTCCAGCCCATACGGACACCATTTTGCGAGCCGCTTCTTCCAGGTAGGTTCTCCTCCCTTCGCCCTGCATTTTGATCATATTTTGTAGGATTTTAGCGGTCGAATTCGCCCAATTGGGCAAATTCTTGGCGCATGGATGCGCTCTCGGTCAGTGCGGATATCCCACACGGGTCCGCGCTGACCGAATTAAAACAAAACGTGGCCAACTTCGGGTCAGCGCGGAAAACCCGTGTTCTTCCGCGCTGACCTCGAAAATTAACAAAGGGCTGTCACGGCCAGCGCGACTGTTTTTAAAACAGCCGCGCTGGCGCGGAAAAATTATTTTGTTTTAAAATGAACGTAAAATCTCCAATGCTAGCACTTCTAATTTCTTTTCATGGTTTTTTGCAGGATGTAATGGCTTTCCAATGGCAGGAAAGAGTGCACGATGTCGAAGATATTGCTGCTTGGGCCAATGTGGATTGCTGCAATGCTATGCGGGCTTGCGGTTTCATGAAATTTTTCCTCACACCTCGCCTAAGAGCTCAGCATGATCTTCTCGAGCTACTGATCAGGGCATGGAACCCGGTGGATATGAAATTCACTATCCGGGGCTAGGATATCGAATTTGACCACATGGATATCTTCTTTTTGACCGGGCTGTCACGCCGAGGTGCGAGGCCCATCATAGAGGGACAGCGACCTGGCGGCGGTCCTCTAGATGATTTCATGGCTCGAGTATGTCCGGAGGCTGAGAAAGCGCGAAGTGGGAAAGTTTCGATCCCCACGGTGGGAAACATAGTGCTTCGCACCATTCTGTTCATGGTGACCCGGGCAGCAGGTAGTATGGCCAACCATGAGGCTTCAAAGAATCATCTCCTGCTAGCTCTTGATTGCCTTGAGCCTACAGTGTTTGATTGGTGCACAGCGGTGACCAATAACATGAAGAGGCAACTGAGCAACTGCCGTCGCGGGGAGACGAAGCAGTTTGGCTATGGGTCAATCCTGATCCCGCTCATTCTAGAGCGAGTGCCTGCTATGCGGTTACAGGTGATGGCCGTGGATGCTCCCAGGGATCCTCGGGAGACGAGGGCCTCACGATGGGCTCGTATCATGCCACGCGGAGGTGGCGGCCGGCCACATAGCTGGGGAGCATTTTTCCGAGACTGGCTGGATCAGCAGGAGATCTTTGTGGAGGACTGGCCATATGCGGGCATGGATTTCCGCAATGACCCTGATCTGGCACTGCCCCCAGGTGAACAGTGGGATGATGCAGGTATAACACTTTGACTTTTGAATTTTTTAATGTTTTTTGGATTTTTTATGTACATGTCTTTAACAAATGTCATGGTATGCAGATGTGGGGCCTACTAGACCGATTGGCCTGGCTGCCACGGCACGGAGAGAAGGACAAGGAGCTGGGGTCCTGGCCTTAGCCCCTCCAGGGGTTGATACGTCAGAGACTGTGGCTCGCAACCTTGAGGGGTTGCTGGAGGGGGTGCCTGACTACCAGGGGGTCGAGGAGGTCCCCATAGAGCATCAGATCCATACAGTGGGGGTGCAACCCAGGGTGCACCACCTTCTGAGGCGGGTGGCACGAGCAGCTGTGTACTACAGAGAGCATCATCCATCCGAATAGTCGCCTAGGCTTTATTTCCACTGTTATTTTGAGACACATGACTCAGATGCACTGATATTTTGGACATATGCACTTATTTTTGAGCGCCTTAGTGCGCCACACGATATATATATATATACATACCGGTTTTTGGATGGATCATTGTTACATGTGATGATGTTTTGTTTATGTTATGCAATTGTTCAGTACAATTGTGATCTTATGTATGAATTTGCACGACACATGACCCATGAATTTTATATTTTTCCATGCAAGCTTAAAAGCACACATATGCAAGCTATGCTTGAAATGATTTATTTACATATGCTTTACTCTATTATGCTTTCTATGCTTTCTTGTATGATGTTATCTGCTTCGCAAATGTCTGTCTAACACATGATTCGCCAATGCATCAGTCAATGTGTTTAATCGTCTCGGAATATGCTGATATGTAATATAATCAAAATTCCGTTCCAACAATCTTACACGTAGGTACAACCTTAGTATGCGTTGGTCTCTGACGGAATATCGCCTGTTAAGTTGATGGACGACCAGCTGGGAGTCCAGGTTCACCACTAATTCTCGGATGCCGAGGTCAATCGCTTCAGCAAGTAATTCAATTACAGCGCTGTATTCGGCAACGTTGTTAGTGGTACGACCTAGGCAGACACCCTGAAGGTCTAACACTTCTCCGTGAGGATCGTAGATCACCCACGCCGCAGATGACAAATTGCAAGTACTACGGCAGGCGCCATCAACGAAACCAACATAAGGTGCACTAGACATCTGCACAAGAAGAAGAAAACATAATAAGAGGCAAACACGCCTTCACACCAGAGCAAAATGAAATCATGCACAAAAACACAAAACACACGTACATACAAAGTGAGTGCGCGAAGTTATGCATAATATTTCTTCAAATACAGCCCGTTGCGGGGCTTGTCAAGAGGATTTCCTTCATAATCAATCAACTCATATGCGCCCTTTTGTAAAACTCTTTTCACGATGTAGGGACCTAACCACATGGATTCGAGTTTTCCTGCCCCCAGCTTATCCTTAGCTTGATCGTAGAGCAGTACTAAATCTCCCTCAACAAAGGAACGAGGATGAATATTCTGATCGAAGTGAGCTTTGACTCTCTTCTTCTGTGCTTCGATAGCCAGAGAAGCCAAACGACGAGTCTCATCTAACCGTTCTAGGTAAAGAAGCCATTCTTCCACCGGAGTGGTGTTGGGAAGCAACTCGACAGCTAATTTTAATGAAGGAATCTCGCATTCGACGGGAAGGGTAGCCTCCAGTCCGTAAACTAACTAAAACGGGGTAAAACCGGTGGCATCCTTCACAGAAGTCCGGTAGGCCCACAAGGCTGGGAAAAGCATAAGGTGCCAATTTGACTTGTGCGTATTGACGGTGCGTTGAAGCATGGTGATCAAAACTTTGTTCACGGCTTCCACTTGACCGTTAGATTGCGGATAGTACGGTGTCGAACTATCTTGGCGCAAGCCTAGTTGGGTCGTTAGCTCCGTCATCATATGATTTCGGAAATGCTTTCCATGATCTATAACAATAGCTTGAGGGACTCCGAAACGAGTGATAACGTGATTGAATAAAAACTGTGCCGCGGTGTAACCGTCTTCGTTTAATGTAGGCATCGCTTCGGCCCACTTGGTGAAATAATCCACAGCAACGATAATGTACCCATGCCCCCCGGCCGAACGAGGGTTACAGGACGTATAATCGATGCCCCATTTTGCAAATGGACCTACGGTTACGACAGGGTGCATGCATCTTCCGGTGGTAAACCTGGCACTCGTGACATGCACGTACAGCAAGGATGCAATCCTTGAAGATAGAAGGCCAGAAATAACCAGCGCGGAGGATCTTCTGAGCGGTAGCATATCCGGACATATGGCCGCCACAAGCGCCGGAGTGGCAGTCATTCAAGACTCGCTCAGCCTCCTCGAGAGTTAAGCATCGGTGAAGAACAGAATCGACGCCGAGGCGGTACAAGGTATCGCCCAAGATACGATATGGTTGAGCTTGGTGACGAATTCGTCGTCGAGCATCTTTCGATGTGTTGGGATGAAACGAAGACGTTTGTAAATATACGATAATGTCCCCGTACCACGGGTTGAGAGTGCTGATGAGAAATAGCGTTTCATCCGGAATATGTTCCTCTGAACGAGATGGTGTAGACTAAGATGGTAAGGAGCAGAGCAGTTCGGCGAAGACCAGTGATTTCTTAGACTTGGCTGCAGTGAATTCCAAGTCGAACTCTTGGAGGATTACGATCCACTTTGAGTATTTGCCCCCCAGCAACTGACGTGACAAAATATAGGTCATGGGGTTGCAATCAGAGATCACGGTCGTCGTGCGCAACAGGATGTAATGACGGAAACGTTGGACGACACAGACGGCTGCCAATGGCAACTTCTCGACGTATGCATAGCGAGTTTCCATATCCAGAAGGTTGCGGCTAAGATAATATACAACATGCTCGGTGCCATCATCGTCGTCTTGCACTAAAACCATGCCGATGGTGGTATCGGCGGCGGCCAAATAAAGGGTGTAATCACGGTGGTAATTTGGAGGTCCTAGGAGCGGAGCTGAGACCAGAAGGTCTTTAAGACGCTCAAAAGATTGCTGAGCGATAGCGTCCCAGCGAAAGGGTGTGTCTCGCTTCAATAATCGCGTGAAACCCTTAGCCACCTCGGCATAATTTGGGATGAATCGTCTGAGAAAATTGGCTTTCCCCTGCAAGCTCTGTAACTGCTGCAAAGAGGCAGGGGGAGGAAGATTCAAAATGGCCTCGACCTTAAGGGGGTCCAGACGGATACCTTCCCGGGAGACGATAAACCCGAGCAGTCGGCCAGATTCTACGCAGAAGACACACTTATGTGGATTGAGTCGAATACGGTAGTGTCGACAGCGGAGAAAGATTTCGCGTAAATGAGATGGATGGTCTTGACGTTTAGTTGAATGAGCTGGTAGGTCATCCAGGTAAGGCTGTACGATGTGTCGGATATCATGAAAAGCATATGACATCGCACGCTGGAAAGTGGCACCGGCATTTTTGAGACCGAAAGGTAGCTTCTTGTAAGCGAAGGTGCCCCAAGGACAAATGAAAGCAGTCTTGTGCTGGTCTGCGGGGGCTATGTTGATCTAGTTGTAACCAGAGAAGCCGTCCATAAATGAATAAATTTCGCTTCCTGCGCAATCGTCGATAAGCTGATCAATAAAAGGCGTAGGAAAGTTATCTTTTGGACAGGCGCGATTGATGTCGCGATAGTCAACACAAACCCGAATAGTACCCTGTTTTTTATTCACAGGGACTATATTAGATACCCATTCCGTGAGAGGAATGGCATAGATGAAACCAGCTCGAAGGAGTTTTTCAACTTCGGCCTTGATGGCTGCAGCCTTTCGAGGGTGCACTGGGCGTAAACGCTGACGAACAGGCTTAGCGCCGGGATAAGTAGGGATTTCGTGCTCCACGATACTGGGGTCAATGCCGGGAATTTCCTCGTAAGACCATGTGAAAACGTCATGGAATTCACGAAATAAATCGGTATAAAGTTGAATTTCCTCAGGAGTGCATGTGACTCCAATATAAATATTTTCGACAACCCCTGTTTTGACAGAGATGTCGATAGCCAGAGTTTGCGTAATGTTACCCATGTTTCCTTCTGAAGACACTTGATACAACTGAACAGGCATTTGGAGAGGGATAGATGGGACACATGAAGCAAACCGTTCGAGACATGTGGCCATTTCCAAATGAGGAGGGAGAAACGAAGAGCGATGGTGGTAATCTGACCAAGGGAGCTCCTCGGGAGACATAGTCTCAATGATAGCCTCGTTGGAGGGAAATGATTCCTTCAGGGGATCCGAAGTGGCCTCTTCTCCCAACCAAGGGAAGCGGTCATATGAATCGGGAACACTGCTTGGAAAAGCAGGTTCAGGAGGTGGAGCCGATGCAGTGACTATCTCGATGTAGTTGAGCTCGGCGGGACTCAACGGCATCATCTCGCCCCAAGAGTCTTCCTGATTCAAAGGAGGGAGCACCCATGGATCGGAACGCACTGCGATTATGTTAACGGAGGCGAGATTTGGAGGTGGGAGGAAAAAGACTCCCATCAGGGAGGGATCTTTAAATAATCCAGCACCCACACTCACTAGCGATTTGGAGGTATGCTCTACGAAAGGCACATTCCCTTCAGAAGAGGAAGCGAAAAAGGACAGCTGGTCCACTGTGATGATTTTCCCTTGATGGGGAAAACGAACGACACGGAACAAAGAGGAAGCCACGGCGTGCATGGCATATGTCCAGCTTCGTCCAAGGAGGAGGTTGTAAGTGAGATTAGCGTCAACGACTTCAACCTCGACTTCTACCGTTTTCCCTTCTAAAGAGATAGGCAATCGCGGGAGGATACCATATGGACGAGATTCTCTTCCATCGAAAGCCTCTAGGGTGGTAGGAGACTGGCTCAGAGCAGGGGAACCAATAGCCTTCCAACAAGCAACCGACATGATGCAGGTTGAGGCACCTTCATCAATGACCGTACGATGGATCGTTTTGCCATTGATGAGAACCTGTATAAGGAAGGCCACCTCGTGAGGCAATCTCTGCGTAAAACCCTCGAGGTCAAAAGAGATTAAATCTGAATCTGCCGGGTCTATGCCACCAATCGCTGATAGCAGGGACTTCCTCTGGGAGGGGCAGCTCTGGAGGACTTCTAATGCGGACATAGCAGACGGAGCCTGAGCTAAGTCCTCGACAATGCTATAATGCTGTGCAGCACGAGCATTGGGGTTATAAGATGACTTCCTGAGTACACCTTTGGGAGGGGGTCGGGGGATCGTCTCGGTGCTGGGCCGTTCAATGTGAAGGTGACCAGAACTGGACGGAGGAGCACTGGAGGGAACCTCCAGCTCTTTCCCGGCTGAAGATGGATAATCTTTCGCTCGAGTCGTGACATGGATGGGGATGGTTCCAGCCATGAACACTTGAGAACCGAACGAGGAAGAGGATTGAGAGGGATCTGCCACCTGATGCGTCTGCTGGGACGGGAAAGGCTCTTTAAGCACGGCAGGGGACCCTGGAGCACCTTTCAAAAGCCGACTAACCTCGGACCGCCTGGGGCAATCCTTGGTGTAGTGATCCTCCTCGCAAATGAGACAAGGATACTTAGGCTTCCGTTTGGCTCCTTCCTCGGAAGGAGGTTTAGGAGGGTTCTGCTTGGGCTGTCCAGATTTTTCTTTGGCTTTTCCTTTCTTTTTGCCTTTCGAGGATTTGTCTGTCGCGGTGGACTGAATGGCATTTACCTCGGAGGTATTCCCAGGAATAGATTGGCTCTGAGAAGCATTCTCGTTAGAGGCATTTTGTTTCTGCTTCCCAGGATTCGCGGTCGATTTCTTAGATGATGAATTTACGGAACCGATAACTCCATCAACAGAACGCTTTGGTGGAGCTTTGGGTTGTCTGTGCCTCGGGGCATCTGGAAAATACTCATACAAAGTACCTGACTGAGAATACACTAAGTCCAGGTATTGAGCTTGCGCGATTGCTTGCTCCTCAGTTACACACGCCCCCATTGCGATATCTTTGGCAATTTTAGGGACAAAGGACGTGGTAAACCAGTCGGTCAGGAGTTGATCAGGGATCCAAAATTTAATCAAGCGACGGCGCCTTCTCCATTCATGTATATGATCGGAGATGTGCGTCGCCATATCCTGTTTTAGAGACGTGAGAAGATGTGTCCCAGTCTCGTACCGAATGGGTAACTGAAAATGAGTTAAAAAGGCCATAGCCAACGAGTTAAAATCTGAAAACATGCCGCGATTGAGTTCGATGTACCATTTAGCAGCTGAACCAGTGAGGGTCCTCTGGAAGAGGCGAAGTCGGATAGAATCATCAAGCCATGAGTTAGATGAGCACCAAAGGTGATAAGTTATTACATGGGCCTGAGGATCCTCTCCGGCTTTGCCGTCGAACTTTGGACAGTCACCTGGTATTTTGGTTGGAACCGGTGGCCAATATGGATTATGCAAAATAGGGTCATTTGTTAACTTGGACACATCAGGTAGTTCCAACGTTGCCAAAAATGGTAGCTGCGGGTTGAAAGACATCTGTGACTGCGGATTCGAGGCGACATTAGGGTTCCACCCAGATTGGGGCTGCCCCCACGAACTTTGTCCGGACGGGCCCGGCCCAAAAGGACCCGGCGCGTAGGAATTTTGTCCCGATGGACCTGGTCCAAAAGGACCTGGCGCATAGGGAGTTTGTCCGTAGGAGTTTTGTCCGTATGGATTTTGGCCATATGCAGACGGCTGTCCCTGTGTCTGCCCCCCAGCTCCCCATGTATTAGCAGCTTGCCCGACAGGTTGACCATATTGATAATTTTGATAAGGAGTGACCTGTGGTTGCTGATAATTTTGATAAGGAGCATACTGATTTTGCCCCTGGGGTGGCTGGTAGCCAGATGACTGCTGGGTCCCATACGGAGCCTGATAGGCGGGCTGTGTTTGGTATGAAGGTTGATAGCCTGTTTGAGTTTGAGGCCCAGAGTAATGTCCTTGAACCGGCTGGGGTTGAACCCTATGTCCCGAAGGTTGACTTGGTCGGATTCGAGATGGACCTGGTTGGCCAGCAAGGTAGCCTTGCTGGGCACCAGGTTGTCCGTGTGACACCAAGGGTTGTCTTTGCGGAACGGACGGTCGAATTGGCTGGATAGCTGGTTGACGCCGAGGTTGGCCAGCTTGTCCAGTTTGACGATGAGGGTGGACACCGGGTTGATTTGGCTGTATAGACGGTTGGCCCGTTTGTCCCCCAGCGTGACCAGATTGAGAAGAGGGTCGCGCTTGCTATATGGCAGGCTGCCCTCCTTGGTATATGGGTTGAGCAGAGGGTTGACCTTGCTGTATAGCAGGTTGCCCCCCTTGCCCAGAAGGATTCGTGATTTGAGGGGTAGGTTGGCCCTGTTGAACATAGGGTTGTCCACCCTGCCCAGGGAATTGACCAGACTGGGCGGTAGGTTGGCCCTGTTGTACATAGGGTTGTCCACCCTGCCCAAGAGGATACCCTTGCTGGACCACTGGTTGATTTGGAGGATTGTAAACTGAGCCAGTTTGTCCAGAGGGGTACCCTTGCTGGAAACCGAGTTGGCCTTGTTGAAAAGAAGGTTGCTCGGGTTGTCCAGTGGGTTGATTCTGATATGGATATGGCGGACCTCCAATGCCCATGGGTTGTTCCTGGTAAGGTTGGCCTTGTGGGCCCCCAGATTGTCCTGGGTCAGGCGGGCCATAAAGTGGTTGCCCCTGGGGGGTTTGCACGTAGAATGGCTAGCCTTGATTGGGTGGTCCTATGGGCTGCCTGGGAGGATCCCAGTTCCCTTTGAACATATGAGTAGCGTAATCGTACGTGACATTCAAGGGTTCCTCGTTTTCTTCGAGAGGGCGATGAGGGAGGCCTGAGACGCTCTCAAGGAACTCACCGTTTTCATCATAGAAAAAGAAGGGACCTTCGTAATCCGGGTCCGTTATGGGTTCCCCATAAGCATCATACGGTCCTGATCCTGGAATTCCACCAACAAAAGAACCAGCTTGAGGGTTTTCAGACGAGGAAACCGGTACAGCACTGACGACCGGAGTCGAACGTGCTACACAGACAGTAGGTTGAGTGGGAACTGAGGTGACGGGCGTGTTAAGCCCTGTCGTAAGGGGTGTACTAAGGGGCTGCGAAACAAAAGGCCCAGTGGAGGCAGCAAGACTAGGATCCCATATAGTTGTAGAAGTCGTTCTAGCGGCATACCTATCCCTCAGTGATTGATATCGTGGAGGGAGGGGAGAGGAAGCCGGGATCAGGGTCTCGATGTCTGTGACCACGGGTGTCTCACCGGTGCTGGAAGCTGTCTCATCCATGTGGGAAGAAGACATTGGAGACGACATACCGAGAGGGGTACGAGGGGTACGGGGGGTATAATCGGGCTCCCAGATGGGATTCCAATCCTCTATGTAATCTTCGTTGCCTGGGGCACGTACGTTGATAGGCCGGATACTCGGAACAATGGGAAGAGTACCGCTTACAACTGGTACCTCTGGAGCAACAGAGGATGGAGAACCTTGATCACTTAGACCGGGAGTTGATGGGTCAGCCAGGATGACCAGACCCCTTAGAAAACCTAAAGGAAACTAACGATAAAACCCTACTCAAAACTATCGCACACAAGATCTAAAATAGGTGATGTTATCGTGGCCAAATTAATTTTAAGACACAAGAACCAAACTTGACCTTTTCATGTTTCAGGAGTCGAGAAAAGGACAAAAAGATGACTCCAGTCTCCTTCGAATGTTTAATGAGCACGAAGTGACAAGACGCTCACAGGCACCTTTTCGTTTAGGGAGTCCGAAAAGGATCAAAAGTGGCTGCTCTGGAATTCTAGGTAGAGGGTGTGCCAAACTTTTCGCAAAACCACAGAATACTTTTTAGGGTACGGGTGGTCAATCTTCGTGAATGCTGTGTTCACTGCATTGCGAATCGTAGGGCAGCCGACTCGGCTTCCTATGGATAAAGGATAAAAGCCTAGTGGGGTCTCCCTATATACGCGACGGTACGTGGGAGCGCAGTCCGTGTTAGACCAGTATCGAGTCACAGAAGGAGGAATCACCCAACCTAATGTGAAACAACAGTGACTATGTTTAAAGACGCCGGAACACGTCTCTAACCTAGACCTCTAGATGTTTGCGTTTAGTTCCAATGCGTTTTTAGATTCATTTGGTTCATTTTACAGTTGATCTTGAGATTAAGTTTCGATTTCAATCTCTATTGTATGTTCACTCACAATTACCTAGATGCAATCTATATGCCAAAGAATATCGTTTTGTTCGATGAATTCTAACTACGAGAGGGGAAGGAATTTTTAACCAAACAAAACAAGTACAAGCAAACAAGCAACTTAATGCAACTAAAGCGAAGAAAGGAAATTTTTCTTTTGAAGATGCAAACCAACAAAATGTTCTTTTCCTTTTCAATTTTTCAAAGCAAAGCTACTAGTTTGATTTCTTTTCAATGACACAAAGCACCTAAATGAATTTGGAGGAACCGGAACACCAAGTATACTACTTAATGAAAGCATGCAAAGTTCCCGAAACACTCAACCAAAGCTTCCAAATCAAAGGAAAATAAAGGTCTGCACGAGCTATGTGATCTAAGCTCTGCAACACAAGCAAGGATCGCAAGCAAGGAGGAAGCGAGAAGAAACCACTTGGAAACACAACCCAAAACACTCCAACAATCACTGAACAAGTGCATGAACAGATCTGAACTCGGCTGGTCGAACAAGCAAACAAGCTCCCTACGGCAGGCTTGATACACACACAGCCTCTAGATGTCCTAGGGCTAGAGTGCGAAATCAATAGAAAAAAGCAAACACCCGAAGAACGAGAGTCACAACCAGTCAACTAGAGACACAACGCAATCCAGCAATTGCAAAAGTGATGATGGGAACACGAACCAAGCAACGAAAGCAAAGAAGGGAAGGTATTTGCAAACTTAAAACTGAGCAAAAACGAAACCTTATGGAACCAAGCTCCGCAATCAAGCAGTTCGAAGTTCAAACAATGAAAAACAGGTCATCAGACAAGTGGAGAGAAGAAGGGAAAGTCACAGCAAGAGGTTCAGGAGGCCAATTTGGTCAAAAATGAGTTTTACAGGATCAGCGCGGGTAGCCTTCAGCAACTCGGCGCTGACAAGGGAAGGCCTGTAGCAACTTTGCGACGTCAGCGCGGAAAGACAGGAATAAAGCGCGCCGTCTCAGAAAAACGAGGTCAGCGCGGAAAGAAAACACACAGACGCGATGACAAGAAACACAAAGAAGCGGGGGCGCGATGCCAGTGCGGAAGGACACGAATAAAGCACGCTGTCTCTGAAAACGAGGTCAGCGCGACTGTTAGACGTACAGGCGCGATGGAAAGAAAACCAAAGAACAGGGTCGCGATGTCAGCGCGACTGTTTGGAATTAAAACGCGCTGAGAGCAAAAAACAAGCAAGGCCAAAATAAGAACTCCCCAAACCAAAGGCAAGAGCCTTTTAACAATAAAGATGCTTCCAGAAACACCCAGAAAGTTCATAAACAAAAGAGACAATCCCAAAACTCCAAAAGAGATCAATCAAAGCCAAACACAAAAGTGGACTCAAGAGACAAAAAGGCTGATCCCTACTAGCCCAGCAAGGGTCTAGCGCCCAACAAGGGTCTAGCAACAATCAAACAATGCTGCTATGCATGTTCCTAATTACAATTAAACAAGAGGCAAAGAGCACCTACTTGGATTCCTGCGCTGTCGTTTGACGAAGAGATGTTGCCTTCGCTCCTTCGCTTTGGCTGGTCACGATCCTCCGCGATCTCCGCGAATAGATACCTGCACACACGAAGAGGAAACAAACACAAGCGTGAAATCTAGTAAAAGCAACCATACATCAGTCAGAAAAGATGTAATTCACATTTAACCATTTCAAGTACAAATGAGAATGGAACAATAATAGCAGTCATCTATTATTAATCAGAATAGAGAAGAGTACAACCAAATGTTCTGACATCGGTAACCTTCTCAGGAGGGGCCAGTCAGCATGTATCTCAAGCATTCACCTTTGAGGATGATTCTCCCAAGACAAACGACTCTCTCTCACATACAAGCAACACAACACAACCTTCCCTAAGCAATCAATCACTTCCACACCTAGCACACCAAATACCTATAGTAGCAGCAACTTGAGCACTATAAGCTCTATACAATCCAAGCTATGTCTAACTAGCTGCTCATGGTAATGGTGAGAGTTTATATAGGAGAAGGAGTCTCCTAAAAAGGTGGAAGGATGAGCTTATCCTTGAGGGAAATGGTTGCAAAGGGTCGAACAGACATGCCATAGAAGGGAGTCGACATTCACAAAGCTAACAACCAAGCCTGGAGTTATCTGGAAGGCTGGTTGTTTGAACAAATTCGCCCAAACTGGATCAGTGCGGATAATGAGGAAACTGACGCGATGTCGCCGCGTCTATATAACTGGGACAGTCACGTCAGCGCGGAAGCACACGGGAAAGGCGCGCTGGCGACCAGCGCGGAAAAGTGATGTCCTTCCGAGCTGGCAGCGCACTGAATACACTATGGAGCGCCAGTCATCGCGGGTATTTTTCAGACAGACGCGCTGATGCATAAAAGTTTTAGAAAAATGGGTTTTTGGGCTAGTTCAGAAGGCATGAAGCTTAGTGATTAGCACAGTGGGGTGACTGACAGGAAGGCAGTGATAAATTACTGTGTAACAACATGGTTGAACTTGTACTTTTTTTCGGGTCGAGATGGAGCGCAAGACCCTGGATTTTGTTTGTTGGAATCTGATGAACCCCAAAAATGTACAATTATTTGGGCTCATTCAACCTCCTAATTTGGCTTAGTCCACCATTCTCATTTGTTTATTGCATGTTTTTGATTATTTTTATGTTAATAGAGTGAATTTGGTTAGTCATTATGCCAACAAGTCTAATGGGTGCTTTCTGTAGCCTTTTTGGTCAACTTGGAGACAAAATTGAAGGTCTTAATGAGCACTTGGCAGCCAAATTCGTGGGAGAACAAGCTAGAGGATTTGTAGGAAGGTGTCCCCCTCATTTATGGGCCCTTACCTCGAATTCTCCACCATCAGCTCGGAGTTCAAAGGCCACCAAATCAATGAGCACAAGGGCAGCCAAGCAAGTCAAGTTGGACTGCTGTTAACTACAAGTCTTGGGCAGCCAAGTCCCTAACTTTTAGGAGGACTGTTGGGTCCTCAAATTGTATAAATAAGAAGGCTTAGGGCCTCATTTGGGTTAGCTAGTGGTTAGTCATTTTGTAGCCAGTTAGTCATTTTGTTTTAGCCATTAGTTAGCTAGGTTGTAGTTCGATTTTTATGCAGTAGATTAGCTTTGCTTTCAGCTCATGCTCAAGCTCTCCTTGTGGACAGTTTTGATGTAACTTTTCATTTCTTGATTAATAAAGATGGATCCAGCTTTGCACCAGCTCTAAATCGCTCTTGGGAGGCTGTAGTTCTTGGGGTTGGGCCCATCTCAAGCGCCCAGTACCTCCCTTGTTTATATTTATGTGTTTGCTGCGTTCTTGAAATAAAATCTGCTCTTTAGACTTACATCTTGCTTTATTATTTAGATTTCTTTTGATGGTTAAAGTAGTTGTTTATGTTAGCATATATTGATAGGATATTGACAAGGAAAAGCTCTACAAAAAGGCCATCAAGTACCTTGGATCTCACCTCTCCCTCAGTGGGATAATGAGCTGGGACCAATGTAACCTTGTTGCCCACAAAAACACTTTCTTTGCTTCACCATGCAATCATTAGTGTTTGAATCTCATTTGCAGAACTCGATATCAGTTTGGATGCATTTTTAGGTTTATAATCACTTAGTTTCATAGTTGTTTCACATGATTTCACTGCAAATAAACTTCTGTTCGTTTCCTTTGCTGTTAGGTCAGATTAGAGTGAAGTAACTAGATCATAGGTTTTATAACTAGATCTTCGTTTTCTTGCATGTCTTTGTTGGTTCAGTTGTAAACACTATGCAGGGCACCTTCATCACCTCCTCATTCATTTGAGCCTCGTTCAGATCAGCTCCTCCATCACCAAGTCTGTTCCCTCATCTCCCATCTTCTCTTTTGCCAAGTAACCTTACCTTCTTCCCCATTGTTGTCTCAACCACCTTCAAGCCAAGTCAGCTTTCCACATCACCTCACCACTCCATCCATCAGCTCCTGGATCACTTCAGACCCCCATCCTACCTCCATAACCATCCATGCATCTTCCATCAACCATCCATTCTCAAACATCCCATTTCAGAACATCCTGTAGAAGAATTGCAGACCTTCCTGTAGAAATCCCTGCGTTTCCTGTAGAATCCCCTGCAGACATCCTGTAGGAGGCCACTCACTCGGTTGCTGAGCCTCTAAACATGAGGAACCTCTATGGACTGATGCTAAGGATCTCTGGGGACCTCTCCTAGCCTCCCCAATCTTTCCCAAGCTTTCCTTCCTTCTGCATCACATCTGCACAACCAAACCCTAATAAGCACAAAATCACAATCACTCCATCCACTTAAAGAAAAAATACAAAAACATGTCTTTTAAGATGCAAGTAGATTAGATTCATGCATTTTCACTTATTAGAAGTAATGGCATCATTGGTAGAATTTTCCTTCACATTCTTTGCATCATAGAGGTTAGACTAGTTAAATTAGGGTTTCCTAGGGTTTCCATGTTTTGATTTGCTTTCAGTTCATTTTTGCCAAGTAGATTAGTCTTCTTTGAGCTAGCTTTCGTCCATCATTTAACAAGCTTCTTCTGAGAGCCTATAGAAGTTGGCTTGAGCCCTAGCGGACTTGTGCCAGCTGACCAAGTGATAGCTGTGACAAGAGCTAGTACTTGTGCATACAGCACCGTCGCTTCCAAGTTTGTACAAACTATCGGGTTGATAAAATTAAGAGACAGGAAGCCCCAGGAGTTGTAGCATTATTGCTACAATACTGGAGCTCACCATCTTTTTGGTGCCGTTGCCGGGGAAGCGGCAGAGTATTGGTGATTGTTGCTATTCTTATATTTTCTACTACAACCTTCTGCTCAGTAGTTTATTTCATTTTCATTCTGCAAAAGTAGCATAGACATTTCCTGCTTTCATAGATTAGTATTTCCTGCTTTCATAGATTAGCATTTCCTGCTTTCCTAGATTAGCCTTTCAATTCCGCAATTTCAATTTTGCAAGCGTAGATTAGTATTTCAATTTTGCAAGCGTAGACTAGCCTTTCCATTCCTGCAATTTCATTTGAGCAAAATAGATTAGTCCTTTCCTGCTTTCATTTCAATTCCGAATTTTCATTTTAGCAAGATAGTTAGTTGCAGTTCAATCTATTTCAATTTTGCATGTAGAAGTAGAAAAAAGAAAAAAATCAACCAAAAAGATTTCATTTCATGTCTTGTAGGAGTAGAGATAAGTTAGAAAAATGATTGCACAACACCCCCCACTGCTTCACACAGCCAACGTTCTTCTTCGATGGTTGTGATGAAAGAACCCCTGGGTGGACATCAAGACATATCTGAAGAACCTCCAGGGGAGAAGAAGAAAGAAACACTCCTCTGAAGCAAATGGCTACAAGCAGAAATGATTGGAGCAGTCCCTTGTCCAAAGATGAATTTGAAAATCAGATCGAAGGTTTCAAGAGTGATATGAGGCAGTTTCTTGCCATGCAACTGGATACCTTGTGGATCCAAAAGAAGCAAGAAGAAGCCAAGAGGGCGTTGGCCATTTTTTGTCCTAGGTGCACTAGAAAGCATCCTTGGAACGAATGTCCAATACACTCTCTAGAAGTGTGTTTCATCTGTGAAGAATACCATCCTACAGATCAGTGCCCTTCCTTGCCCAGAATCAAAGCTACATATCAAAGAGCCAAGGGAGCCACTGAATCACTCTGTTATATGAACCAAAGGAGGCCACATGGACCCGTACCCTACCAGCAGGAACTGCAAGGGATACCTGAGACCTATTATGACCCTTATCAAGCCACTTTCATGCCTTCTTGGGATCCCCCTGCTCATCCTTCCTGGTCTACACCTCCTCCTTGGTCATATCCTCCTTGTTCCTTCACAGATCCATATTATGCCCAACCAGTTGCTCATTCATTTCACTCTTATGCTCAGCCCCAGCCTCAGTGGAATGCACCTTATCAGGAGTGGAGGCCCCAGTACAACTCTCATCCCGCTCATTTTCCTCCACCACCTGCTCATCCGCAACCATCGCCTCCTCCTCCACCAAGGCAACCCAAAATGCCTACCCAACCACAATGCCATCCATCTCCATCTCAATTTCACACCTCCGCTCAACTACCCATACCACCATTTCCAAAACCACACAATGGAGCAGCTCAACCCCATTGCAAATCTGAGGCACAACATATCCAAACAACTCCTCTTGAACCCAATGATCTTCACCAAAGCTCAGGAAGAGTGTTGCAAAGCAGAGATTATATTGACAATATTGAAGGACCAAAAGTAAAAGAAGATTCAAAAGAAGAGATCAAAGAACCATGGGCTGCACTTGATGAAGAGAAGAGATCTGAATCAGAGATCGAGAGAGTTCCCTCATGGTTACCATCAAATCCTCCAGGTATTCCAGAGAAAAATCAACAACAAGAGGAAGATCAGAAGGTCATGATAGAAGGTGACATGAAGAGTGATCCAAATCAGCAAGATGACCAAGGATATCAAAGCTATATTGAGATATGGTTTCAGAAGGTCACTAAGTTGCAGCAGTACTCTCCTCCTCAGCTATGTTTTGTACTTTCAAAGTCAGATCATGTTGTCTCTGAAAGTTGGATAGTTGTCAAAGCATGAATTCCGAGCCTTTACATCATATTGTCTCTAATCTCGATGTGCACATGGCTCCATTGGAAGTATTCTTATACTTGAAAATGATTTTGTTTTTCAAGTAGGGTAGGGTAGAAAAAAATGAAAAAAAAAGAAAAAAAAAAGTAAAGAAATGAAAAAATGAAAATAAGAGAAAAAAACAAAAATCTAAGGTGAAAACCCCCTCGGAGGCGCCTTAGATTGGCTCATTGATTGAAAACCTCCATGAGGTAGTCAATGGGTTGGGAAAAAATAGAGAAAAGAGAATAAGATCTCTGGGTGAAAACCTCCCTTGGAGGCGCCTAGGGCAGGCAATTAGGGTGAAAACCTCTATGAGGCGCCCTAGTTGTTTTTCAAAAAAAAAGAGAAAAAAAAAAGAAAAAATAAAAAGCTAATCTCCATTGAATAATTTCATGTTGCAGCCGTGACATTGCAGGTTAAAGAAGGACGTTTCATGACAGGAGGAGCACTCAAATCAAAGACAAAGGAGTTTTTGTGCCTTCTACAGGAAGTTTCGTAACTTCTACAGGAAGCTTACAAAAAAGCCAAATTGATCTCCGAGGAGGACCTGAAGGCTTGGAATATGTCCATGAGGCCTACCCACATCCATGTTTCCATTCCTCACCCCTTTTCCATCATTTTTTTCATGTCATTATGCTTCTTTCCTCAAAACTGTGTCTTCTACAGGAAAGCTCTGTATTTCTACAGGAAACATCCTGTAGAACCTTTGGACGAGCCAAATCCAATTTCAAAAGTGAATCTGATGGTGGGAATCTGTTCATTAGGCCTACAAGCACTTGTGTGTCCATCCTTTGCCTTTCTCCATCATTTTTCCACCTCCTTGTGCTTCTCATTGTGCTTCTACAGGAACTTCCTGTAGAAATTGTGGGAAACTAGGCATGCATTTCAAAAAGTGGTTTGGCGAGCATGGTAGCTTTCTCAAGGGTGCAGAAGCCCTCATGAAATCTTCCAACTCCTCCTCCATCATCTCCATACCTGCATCACAGCCAAAATTCATTTTGTCATACCATGCAAACACATGCAAAATGCCTTGAAGCAAAAAAACACATAGAGTAGAATTTGTTTTTGCCATAACTTGAAAACCATGCATCCTTTTGACAAACCGTTTTATGGGGAATTGTACAAGGTTGATGACAACATGCCTGAGCATTTTCATGCAATTCCGGTGCACGGTTTCCAAGAAATCAGCCTCCATCACCATCAGCCATTTTCGCATTTTCTCTGTATCCGTGCATCCGTTTCAAAACCTGTTTCATGGGGAGATGCACATGGGTGATAGTAGCCTACCCAAGCAGTTTCAGCCAATTCTGATGCACGGTTACCGAGAAATTGAGCTCTGAAATCTTCAGCCATTTCCCATTTTTCTCGAAATCCGTGCATCCATTGATCACGAATTTGCTATGGGAGATGCATCATGATGGTAGGAACATGCCCACCAAGTTTCCGCTCAATCCGGTTTGCCGTTTGGGAGAAATGGCAAAAAGAAGTTCTGGTTGTGACCATGCAGCAGCAGCAGCTTGAACAGGCAGAGTTGAACATGGAAATGAACGCGTGCAGCTTAGATCCGTCCAGAGGGCACCTGCACAAGAAAAAAACAGCCATAAATCATCAGTCAAGCCACCATACATGCAGCGAATGAAGATCAACACATGCATGCAGCAACACGCTTCACAATCAGCCGTTTAACTTGCAGGTACGTGACTAACTTAATTCCTCTGTTTCATGAATGTAATTCGAGAACTGCATGAATGAATGAGATGAGTGGATTCAGCCAAGAAGGGAGCCACGTTCAATTGCACTCAGCAAGGCAAAAATCACGCATGCATGGATCAGCCATTCACGTGAAGTTCAAAACAAAACACAGTCAGTTGGGGATATTCTAAACTCTAGAGCAACTAATGGAATTGAATACAAGCAGAGAACGAATAGTTAGCAATAGCAGTTCGTGACAACACTTCAGTGCGAAAAAACCAGCGCGCATGTTTTTTGCCACCTCACCACAAGTCACGCAGTAATTCAAGGAACACTCAGCTGAAACTCTCACCACTCTTTGTTCAACTGCGGTCAACTGAAGCGCATGTCCACCATCCAGATCAGTTAAACAATGGTGCTCTACCGATTTCTTCCTTTTATTCTCGAGATCTCTTCAGTTCCTTAAAAAATTCCCGCCTGTTGCACTCTACAGGCGTTTTCTACAGGATGTCGTCTACAGGAAAGGCAGAAAACAGCCCTGCAGAAAGAAACCATGGGATTTTTAGAAAAGTTCAAGCTCAAAATGAGGGGAAAGGAGGAGCATTAATTCTGAACTTTGGCATGCCTGCGTGGGACCTCTTGTTTCATTTCCACCACTAGATTATACGATGCAACCACCAGCTCAAGAACTTGTGGCTAGAGATTTGCATAACCATGCATGGACATTCAGACATATCTATCGTGGTCAGCCAAAGAGGCATCTTCTAACAACAGGATGGGGTGTATTTGTGAGTGCGAAGAGACTTTTTGCTGGTGACTCTGTCCTTTTTATGAGGGACGAAAAATCACAACTACTTCTGGGTATAAGGCGCGCAAATCGGCAACAAGCAACTATGTTGTCATCTGTCCTGTCTAGTGACAGCATGCATATTAGCGTTCTTGCTGTAGCAGTGCATGCTGCTTCAAACCATAGCCCATTTACCGTTTTCTACAATCCAAGGGCAAGCCCTTCAGAGTTTGTCATTCCTCTGTCTAAGTACAACGAATCAATCTATGGCACCCAAGTTTCACTTGGCATGCGGTTCAGGATGATGTTTGAAACTGAGGAATCAGGCGTGCGCAGATATATGGGTACCATTACAGGGATCAGTGATCTTGATTCTATGAAATGGCCAAACTCACAGTGGCGTAATATCCAGATTGGGTGGGATGAATCAACTGCTGGTGAAAGGCAGAATCGAGTTTCTATCTGGGAGATTGAGCTCGTTGCCACCCCATTTTTCATTTGTCCTCCGCCTTTCTTCAGGCCTAAGCGCCCACGGCAGACAAGGAATGCTGGGTGAAGAATCAGAAATAGAGAGTGCCATCAAGAGATCTTCGCTGTGGTTTGGGGAGGAGACTGGTATTGTTAATTCTCAAAATCCTACAATGCCTGGTGTTGGTTTACTCCAATGGATGAACATGCATCAGAGACCTGATATAATAAACTCAGCCATCCAGCCAGATTACTATCGTCCTATGGCTGCTGCTACCTTACAAAAACTGGGGAGCAGTGACATAACCAAGCCTTTGAATTCAGCCCAACAGGCATTGCAGTCACATCAGTTACAATTCAGTATTCCACAGTCCCAACAGTCAGAATTGTATCAACCTCAAATTATGTGGTCACAACAGCTGGATCAACACCATCTTCATATGCAACAGCAAAATCCTTCCCAACAAGTGGAGCAGCAGCACAGTTCGAGAAGAAGGCACCCTCAGCCGCACAGACCAAAACAGTGAAGGCAGTTCTACAGGAAGTTAGCAGACTGTTTCTACAGGAAGACAGATGACTGTTTCTACAAGAAGACAGAGAAAAGTTATCAGACTGTTTCTACAGGAAGATAGAGACTGTTTCTACAGGAAGTTTGGAAAAAGGGCGGCAAAAGGAGAAATCGGCCGAGATGCTAGCCAAGGAAGTCAGCAAGACCATCAAAGACAAGGGGAGAGATTTGGTTGCTCAGAGGATGAGCAACACTTTCAGTAGGGGGGTGATGATGAGCCCCAAAAATGTACAATTATTTGGGCTCATTCAACCTCCTAATTTGGCTTAGTCCACCATTCTCATTTGTTTATTGCATGTTTTTGATTATTTTTATGTTAATAGAGTGAATTTGGTTAGTCATTATGCCAACAAGTCTAATGGGTGCTTTGTGTAGCCTTTTTGGTCAACTTGGAGACAAAATTGAAGGTCTTAATGAGCACTTGGCAGCCAAATTCGTGGGAGAACAAGCTAGAGGATTTGTAGGAAGGTGTCCCCCTCATTTATGGGCCCTTACCTCGAATTCTCCACCATCAGCTCGGAGTTCAAAGGCCACCAAATCAATGAGCACAAGGGCAGCCAAGCAAGTCAAGTTGGACTGCTGTTAACTACAAGTCTTGGGCAGCCAAGTCCCTAACTTTTAGGAGGACTGTTGGGTCCTCAAATTGTATAAATAAGAAGGCTTAGGGCCTCATTTGGGTTAGCTAGTGGTTAGTCATTTTGTAGCCAGTTAGTCATTTTGTTTTAGCCATTAGTTAGCTAGGTTGTAGTTCAATTTTTATGCAGTAGATTAGCTTTTCTTTCAGCTCATGCTCAAGCTCTCCTTGTGGACAGTTTTGATGTAACTTTTCATTTCTTGATTAATAAAGATGGATCCAGCTTTGCACCAGCTCTAAATCGCTCTTGGGAGGCTGTAGTTCTTGGGGTTGGGCCCATCTCAAGCACCCAGTACCTCCCTTGTTTATATTTATGTGTTTGCTGCGTTCTTGAAATAAAATCTGCTCTTTAGACTTACATCTTGCTTTATTATTTAGATTTCTTTTGATGGTTAAAATAGTTGTTTATGTTAGCATATATTGATAGGATATTGACAAGGAAAAGATCTACAAAAAGGCCATCAAGTACCTTAGATCTCACCTCTCCCTCAGTGGGATAATGAGCTGGGACCAATGTAACCTTGCTGCCCACAAAAACACTTTCTTTGCTTCACCATGCAATCATTAGTGTTTGAATCTCATTTGCAGAACTCGATATCAGTTTGGATGCATGTTTAGGTTTATAATCACTTAGTTTCATAGTTGTTTCACATGATTTCACTGCAAATAAACTTCTGTTCGTTTCCTTTGTTGTTAGGTCAGATTAGAGTGAAGTAACTAGGTCATAGGTTTTATAACTAGATCTTCGTTTTCTTGCATGTCTTTGTTGGTTCAGTTGTAAACACTATGCAGGGCACCTTCATCACCTCCTCGTTCAGATCAGCTCCTCCATCACCAAGTCTATTCCCTCATCTCCCATCTTCTCTTTTGCCAAGTAACCTTACCTTCTTCCCCATTGTTGTCTCAACCACCTTCAAGCCAAGTTAGCTTTCCACATCACCTCACCACCCCATCCATCAACTCCTGGATCACTTCAGACCCCCATCCTACCTCCATAACCATCCATGCATCTTCCATCAACCATCCATCCTCAAACATCCCACTTCAGAACATCCTGTAGAAGAATTGCAGACCTTCCTGTAGAAATCCCTGCGTTTCCTGTAGAATCCCCTGCAGACATCCTGTAGGAGGCCACTCACTCAGTTGCTGAGCCTCTGAACGTGAGGAACCTCTGTGGACTGATGCTAAGGATCTCTGGGGACCTCTCCTAGCCTCCCCAACCTTTCCCAAGCTTTCCTTCCTTCCGCATCACATCTGCACAACCAAACCCTAATAAGCACAAAATCACAATCACTCCATCCACTTAAAGAAAAAATACAAAAACATGTCTTTTAAGATGCAAGTAGATTAGATTCATGAATTTTCACTTATTAGAAGTAATGGCATCATTGGTAGAAGTTTCCTTCACATTCTTTGCATCATAGAGGTTAGACTAGTTAAATTAGGGTTTCCTAGGGTTTCCATGTTTTGATTTGCTTTCAGTTCATTTTTTCCAAGTAGATTAGTCTTCTTTGAGCTAGCTTTCGTCCATCATTTAACAAGCTTCTTCTGAGAGCCTATAGAAGTTGGCTTGAGCCCTAGCGGACTTGTGCCAGCTGACCAAGTGACAGCTGCGACAAGAGCTAGTACTTGTGCATACAGCACCGTCGCTTCCAAGTTTGTACGAACTACCGGGTTGATAAAATTAAGAGACAGGAAGCCCCAGGAGTTGTAGCATTATTGCTACAATACTGGAGCTCACCAGAATCCAGGCTGTGATTTTGTGGATTATTGTTACATGACTCATTCACTGGATGGCTGCGACCATGCCTGAGTCTATTCATCGATCCTCACCGGATGGCTGCGCCCATACCATGGATCTAGATTATTATGTACTCTGTTATGGATGGTTGCGCCCATACCACATATATCATGTACTTGAGCTATCAGTTGTATCTCTCTATGCAGATTCTCCAGCGGCAGCTGCATGTGTTCTTGTAAAGCATTTCACCCCTCTCTCTCGCGGGCCTCATGCTTTAGGGGGCATCTGTTACACAGTAATTTGTCACCATTTGTCACTGTCCCTATTACCCCTTTTCCCGCACTTTGGAGGACTCATTCCGGGACCTGTGAGAAGTGACATAACTTGAAAACACTTGCATTATGTTCCCCTAAGTATGGACTTCATATGCCTTGAAGACATCTCCTACAGAATATCCTTAAAAAGTCCCCTTTTTCCATTAGCGCGGATCCACAGTGTATCACCCGCTCCAAAGAGGGCACACCAGTTGGCGCTCTGTCTCAGAGTCTTACCCGCGCCAACCAAGTTTGGGAAAGCTTTTTAACAAACGCACGCCCGAAATTTTTTTCCTTTTGACTCATGAAGCTTTTCAAGGATAATGCCAATCTCATGGATGTCGAGATTCATCGTATCTCTATCCATGATAGCTTTTCGAGGATAATGCTAATCCCATGGATGTCTGGATTGATTGTATCTCTTCCTCCTCCTCCATCTATAAAAGCTTGTTCTGGTGCATTTGACAAGCTAGTTTTTGAGCATAGGGAAAATTATACTGTCAGAAGTATAATCAAGTAGGAACAAGTCGAGTCTTTCATAGATCTCGAGAGTGAACCTTCATTCCATCCACTTTGTTGAATGCAATGAAGCTTGGGGGGCATATACCTCATTTTGCATTATTATGCTGGGGGCATGCGAACTTATAACAAGCATAGTTTTTCGTTTCAAGCTTGTGTAAACATGAAACCGAATCCAAGCAGACTTCTCCATGGTTCAAGCTTGTGTAAAAATGAACCCATACCCATTTTACATCTCGTGATTGCTCTTATTTCGCTAAATTCTATTAGATGGGCCTTGGTTGTTTCATTCCATTGCTACCATCTCTTTGGCAGATCATATGCTTTCACTTGGTTGTTTATCCTTTCCTGAGGAACCGCATCGATGAGTGGTTTTATTAGCCAGCCTCTTGACCATTATATGTTTTGAGCAATTCCACCATTTCCGGAACCAGTTGCTACCCTTTATACCACTCGTTCCTCTAGGACGAGTCTCCTTTAAGCTCTATTCAGACTCGTAAAAAATGAAAAGATTGCCGAGTATTTTTCCCTTTTTGGCTCGTTAAAGAGAATAAAAATGGAGGTCTGCTTTCAGCTCTTTTCTGACCATTTAAAGATGAAAAGATTGCCGAGTTATTCCTCTTGACTCGCTAAACGTAAATAAGGGGTGGTCGTCTTTAAACTCTTTTCTGACCGTGTAAAAACGTAAAGATTGTCGGGTCCTTGTCGTTTCAGGCTCGTTAATGGTTATGAAACGACGTGATTCTGGTCGCTTTTCTACTTTTCCAGGTCAAAATCACTACTCATGAAAAGTACTCCTCGATCGTAATGGTCGGGCGGTTCTTTCGAGCATTGTTTTATACTTTTTCGGGCTCGAGAGACACAACTTTACGAAAAAGGACACCCTTAGAGTTTTCTTTTCTGTTGTCTTTTCAAACTCTCTAAACATGAAAAGATGCCGAGTTCTTCCTCTTTCAGACTCGTTAAAACCTGATGACATTGGATTCCGTCGAAATGACACCTCACAAGCATATGCTATCCCCGTCAAGCTTGTTAATAAAAATAACTGGGGTACTCGCTAGAAATGGTGGGAGAAAATGGAACCATAATTATTGTCATGTTGGTAGTATGTCACTCTTGAGCATGGCACTTTATTTGCATTCGTGTTTGGGTGGGGACATCTCATCTCGTTTTTCACTTGCCTCTGTGGGTTTTGGTGATCCTATTTGACCTCCATCTGCTCATTGCCTCGTCACCATGAACTTTGATCCATTGCTGTCAAATACTGCCAAGTCCACTGTAGTGCCGCCAATATGTTCAAGAGAAGTTGACCTCTGCAGAATAAAAACCTCCCTCTGATAGCTCACATAATTCTGATTCACCACAACATTATTCCTCTGTCTCGTGTCGATGATGTGGGAACGCTATGGCCCACCTTCGATCAAGGTCACTTCCTGTCGACTTCAGCTCATTATCCAGGAAGCTGATCTAGAGACTCCCTTCCAGTGCCTTGGAGCCTGCATGCCTCAATGGCAGGTTCTTCGTGTTCGACGTGAGGTTTTCATCATTGACCTCCGATCAAATGATTCTACAGGTGTTCGACGCCAGCTCACTGATTCGCACGCCGTAGATTGTACCTATAGTACCTTGAGGGACATTATCATTATTGGTGGTACCTCTCGCATCTATTAACAGTTTTCATTATTGAATGGTAATCAGACGATGTTCATGCATGTTCGACTTCAACTCATGTATTCACATGCTTGAACTTGTACTTTTGTTCGGGTCGAGATGGAGCGCAAGACCCTGGATTTTGTCTGTTAGAATCCAGGCTGCGATTTTGTGGATTATTGTTACATGACTCATTCACTGGATGGCTGTGACCATGCCTGAGTCTATTCATCGATCCTCACCGGATGGCTGCGCCCATACCATGGATCTAGATTATTATGTACTCTATTATGGATGGTTGCACCCATACCACATATATCATGTACTTGAGCTATCAGTTGTATCTCTCTATGCAGATTCTCCGGCGGCAGCTGCATGTGTTCTTGTAAAGCATTTCACCCCTCTCTCTCTCTCTCTCGGGCCTTATGCTTTAGGGGGCATCTGTTACACAGTAATTTGTCACCATTTGTCACCGTCCATGTTACCCCTTTCCCGCACTTTGGAGGACTCGACCTGTGAGAAGTGACATAACTTGAAAACACTTGCATTATGTTCCCCTAAGTATGGACTTCATATGCCTTGAAGACATCTCCTGCAGAATATCCTTAAAAAGTACACTTTTTCCATTAGCACGGATCCACAGTGTATCACCCGTGCCAATGGGGGAAATTCTCCAAAGAGGGCGCGCCAGTTGGCGCTCTGTCTCAGAGTCTTACCCGCGCCAACCAAGTTTGGGAAAGCTTTTTAACAAATGCACGCCCGAAAGTTTTTTCCTTTCGACTCATGAAGCTTTTCAAGGATAATGCCAATCTCATGGATGTCGAGATTCATCGTATCTCTATCCATAATAGCTTTTCGAGGATAATGCTAATCCCATGGATGTCTGGATTCATTGTATCTCTTCCTCCTCCTCCATCTATAAAAGCTTGTTCTGGTGCATTTGACAAGCTAGTTTTTGAGCATAGGGAGAATTATACTGTCAGAAGTCTGAGAGATTGTTGTAAGAGTCTTCTTTGCATTCATAATCAAAGAGAGAGAGGCTTGTTCCCAATCTCGACAAGCTTTGCAAGACATATGTAGCTAATCATCCAGCCAAAGGAGGATTTGACGTCAGAACTATGGTTGTATTCTTCTTTGTTGATTATCAATAATAGATGACTATCATTATGGTTCCATTCTTGTTGTTCATTGTGATGATGTTTGAGTTATATATTTTCTGACCGATATATAATTGCATCTATTGGATTTTATGCTCGTATTTGTGTCGTTCTTTGCATGTGCAGGTGTCCATTCACGGAGATCATGAGGATCGTGACCGGCCGGAGCAAAGGAACGGGAGTGTCAACTCTTCTACAACACTAGCGTTGGAATCCAAGTAGGCTCTCATAATCCACTTTTAATTTGGAATTAGGAACTTGCTTGATAGCATTGTTTGATTGTTGCTAGACACATTTTGGGCTATTGGGGATCACCTCTGTCCGCAGAGGGGATTTACCTCTCCAACAAAAGCCGTTCCCTTTTCTGCTTATAATCGTTGCCTTTTATAATGAGAAATGGGTAGAAAGATAGATGATAAAAGAAATCCCTCAGGATCTCTTGATCCTGAGGGATTCACGCAATTTTCTAACTTCAGACATCTTTCCCTTCTTGCGTTGATCCTATTGATTTGCTTTTGGATGTATTTGCAACTGCCGCGTTCCTTCCTCAGCTTGCTGCTTTTTTGCTATCCCTTAGTTAAGGAACAGTAGTTGTTTCTTTTTGTACTTTCCTGCATAAAGAAGGATAATAATTAGCCAAAGCATAACTACAAGTAATTTATGTATTTCTTACCATAATTTCTTAATAGATTAGCACATTGAGATATAGAAAGGATGAGAATAAAGGAAAAGGATAATAAGTTAATAGTAAATGCATACCTTTTCCATGACCCAACATACTCCCCTACTTACCCTTTTTCATGTCCTCATGAAAACCATGTAGTTTGTGTGCAGAGCAGTCAAGGAATAAGCTGGAGAAGGAATGTCGTAAAGTGGTCTGAAACCATGATTCTTGGCCAAGATTTCAAAGATGTGCCCTGTCTGTCCTTCAGGCAGTTCATATATAGCCTTGTACCCTTCATCAGGATACCAAATAATAGGGTTGCGAAACTGACAACCTAGCCAATAAGGACCTTCCCTTAAGATGAGATTACTATAAATGACAAAGCGTTCTGTAGCCAGTTTAAATTTTTTATAATTGAATGGCTCTCTATTATGTACATTGTTATTGGAAACTGTCCATCTGAACTTGGCTGCGGCCAAGGAGCTTTCCTGAATGGAAAGGAAATACTCTACTCCTTTTTGGACAATTTCTTTTTGAATAGGCCCCAGAGTTTTGATTACTCCTTCCCTCTTCATCAAACTTTTGTGATTGGCTAGCATTTGTAGCGGGTGTTTTGGTTCACCTCTAACCCAAAGGTCCAGTCCATTTTCCTGCCTTTGGAATATGTTGTGAGCTTTGAACCATTTTAGTTGGTTAACAGGGAATGAAATAAAATCTTGAAATTGTACATCCCCTAGAAAAGGACTCGGGTTATTTTCAGTTTCTTCCTCTAATACAAAATTGTGTAAATAAAATTCACACAGCAACCTCTGTACTTTCACCCCATGATGTTTGCAACAGTTTATAAAATCCTCAATTGTTTTCAACTCTATTGGTTTTCCAGCTTTGATGGCTTTGATCTTCAACTGTAAGTATCTTTCCATCAAAAATAGGGCATAGTTATTGGCAGGAGATCTGCATGCCAATATGTTAGTATATAAGGAGCAAATAGTATCCATTTGATTCCTGGCCTTTTCCAATCTGAGCTTTATTTTCTCAGTCCTCTCTTTTGCCTTTCTGTATTTATCAAATGCCTCACTTTCTAAGATGTTCATGTCTCAAAGCTGCTTTTGTAATTCCTGGTATTTCTGCTGGGGGACTATTTCTAGTTCAAGGTGTTCTATGGTAAGCTGAGCCTGGGCTAAATCTACTTGAAGATTCACTATGCTGGGGTCGTTGCTCATCATGATGTCTTTGGCTTGGGTATTTGTTTGTGTACCCCTGCTATGAGAATGGATGTTGATTGTCTATGCTTCTTTGCTATAGGAGGCCCAAACCTCTCTCTGCATAGATGTGCTGTAGGAGGGTGGTATCTATATCTGAGTGGCTAAGTCATGAGAAAGTACAGCCTCTGTTTGGGTAGTTGTTTCTACAAAAATTTTATGTTGTTCCATAACAGGTTCAGTGATTATGGGATCAGTTTGAGTCCTCGTAGCTTCTGTTTCCTACAATTTAGTTTGGATGGTTGCATTTATTGTTTTTGGGTTTTTGTCTGGGAATTTCCCTGCTAATAACTCCCTTATTTTTCATTTGACCCTCTTCACTATTTTCTACAGCCTCTGTTGTTCCTTCCTGAGCTTTTTAATTATGTCTCGTTTCTTTTTAGGTGGAGCAAATGTTTTGTTGGTTTTTTCTTCTCCTAACGAGCATGGTTGCTCGCCTTGACTCTGCTCTAAAAGAACTGTGTCCCCTGATTGATTGTCATATTCTTGGTCTATCTCCACATCCTATGTTTGCTATATATCTTCTATATTTAGGTCTACCTGGTTGGGTTCTTCTGGAGGTATGTCACCAGGTTGGTCTGTCTCTTCCTGAGTGACTTCTGCTCCTGTTTCTACTTCACAAATTACATTTTCTGGTATGCTCCTATTGTGGCCAGAGTTTTCTTCTGATTGGGTTGCTCCAATGTTAAAGTTAAGCGGGCTTTCGGGCTGTATAAATTCATTCATATTGGCCAAAATCTGGGCCAATTCAATATCATGCAGTAAGTCTCGTGGGGGACTTGTATTTGGTGTTGAGGGGAGTTCTGTTTCATTTCTTTCTTCTTCACTAGAGTGCTCTGTTTCCTCCTCAAGTTCTGACTCCCGGTCATCCTGTCCTTCCAACTGTAAATATTTCTCATTTTCTGGACTAGATAGTTCTATGGGCTGGCTATTGTTACCATGGGAATTTTCAGCTATTCCCAAGCTTGTCCTTAATCTGGCAGAGTGTCTTTGTTTTCGTAGAATGTTTGCTATGTGGGTAGTCCTTTTCCTCTTTGGAACAGGGTTAGGAGCAGGTAAAGCTAACTGCCCTTCTATGGAAAATATTAATTCTTCCCAACTCGTTTGTTGTTGGGTGAGGCTGTAGCTCATTATCAGCTTAACTAAATAATGATGACTTATGACTGTTTCTATGTGTCAAGATTTTCTTATTCTTTCAACAGAATCATGTAGTAAGAAATTCAAATATGCAAGTAGATTTACTGAACATTTTTTCTTCAAAATTGCTAATAGTTTAAGTTGTCATGGCCTTACCACGTCTTTGTGTCCGTCACATGTAATGAAATTCTGAACAACTCTGGCTAGTTCTCCCCACGGTTCTCCAAGGGATGACGGTCGAACTCCTTTTCCTTTGATGATCAGCTCTTGCCCTTCGTCTTTAAATATTTCAATGATATCCTGCAACTTCAGTCTTCTATTTGTCCACACGGGTCCTTTAGATGGTAATCCAGAAACCTCTGCAATCACAACATCTGAGACTGTGATTTGTCTGCCCCTCACCATAGACTGGTTGTTCTGTAAATTCTGCAGGAATTCTATGGCTATTATTTCGTTGGGTTACTGAAATCATGTGAAATATATTGCCCACCTAGCTCGGACTAGAATTTCTCTGGCGTCATCAGAAACAGCTAGTATCAGTGACTCCCTACGCACCGTTCTTCCCCCCATATTGCCTGAATTCTACACAACGTATGTTAGCATAGGTAACATAGAAATAGATAGAGCCAACGATGGAACAGCAAGTCGTTATGATCATTATATCAGATGATATTATTCAACATAAATACCGTTAAAGACTTGCTATTATGGAATGTCATATAGTTCGACATAGCCAAATAAAGGACTAACATGCATGCATAAGTACTTTGGGAGTCACCCTCGCCCCCCTTTGAAATGATAGGTCGCCTTCGACTGAGTGAATGAAGGAATATCAGACTGGTGGCGATGTACAAGGATGATGGGAGTGGTAAGGTACGCCTATTTATGAAAGGATCGTAAGAGATATCAGAATGATGAAATCAATGCATATACGATAATTATCAATTAGTGAGGAGATGCTATGAGATGATTTTGAAAAGGGAAAAAGGACATCTGACACAAAAAATATACTTTACCGTCATCATTCCACTTAAAGCTTATTATGATTGATTTTTTAGAAGATATCCATGCATAAAGGTTCAACATAAATTAGGAACATAATCGCTCTGTAGTAAAGATACCAAATAAGGAAAGGGACTTATAATAACTATTGATGTTGGAAATATGACTTCAATACCATCAACAGAGCTTCTGTTTCCTGCAGGAATCTATAGCCTCGATAGAGTTGCTTTCTAACCCTTTGGAACCATGGTCCTTTATGTAAAATAGGGAAAGTGCATTATGCTATCAGAGTGGAGACCAATGTGCTGGCTTGGTGACTAGATGAACACATTTCCATTCACTAGGAAGGAGAAAAAGGTGGGCAACCAGCTCGTGATGGGACCTCCTGTTCCAAGGACTTTTACAATTGCTGGTAAACATATATATATATATATATATATGAAAAGCACTTCCTATTTATACATAGAGGGTGGTTCAACACTCCTTAGGAGTAGGAATGGTGGAAGAAGTCTAAACATATCAAATAGAAGAAAGTATGCCCTTAACCTTATTTGATGATAATGAGCAGAGAGAGTTATATGGTTTAAGGAAGAACCAGCATGGTACAAGTAATCAATCACTTTGGTTTATAATGGAAATGAGGATAGCGAAGTGATATAGATGGTTGTGTCCTTTCTTTTTCAATCAATACAAAGAAATCTTGTTTAAAGATGATAATATTCAATAATTTCTTGTTCCAATAATCCTCATATTTGTATCCTTTCATATATATTTGTACCCTTGTGCCTAATAGAAGGTCATAAAAAGTGAAATAATATTCACAAAGTGCTTATTTCCTAAAGAAAACCTCACACAAAGAGTGTTGTTCCTTGTAGGGAACAACAAGAAAAGACACACAAAAAGGTATTATTCCTTAAAGGGAACAACAGTTGTTCCATGTAAGTAACAACGAACGAAAATACATGCGGATGGTGTTTTTCCATGTCGGGAACAACAAAAGGATATATACATGACAATGTTGTTCCTTATAGGAACAACAGATTTTCCTTAGGAGGAACATCAAGAAGAAAATTTTCACATCGAAAGTGTTGTTCTTTAGAGGGAAAAATAGTTGTTCCTTAAAGGGAACAACAACTGTTCCTTATAAGGAAAAACGGAAAGAGAAAAATAATTGGACATGACATTGCTGTTCCTTAGAGTGAACAACAGTTGTACCTTAAAGGGAATGGCAGCTGTTCCTTAGATGGAATAGTGGAAAAACAGATGCAAACGAAACTGATGTTCCTTAGAGGGAACAACTGTTGTTCCTTATAGGGAACAACAACTTTTCCTTAAAGGGAATAATGAGAAAACAAGTGCAAACGAAACTGTTGTTCCTTAGAGGGAACAACTGTTGTTCCTTAGGGGGAATAAAAGTTGTTCCTTAGAGGGAACAATGAGAAAACAAATCCAAATGAAGTTGTTGTTCCTTAGAGGGAACGACATCTATTCCTAAGAGGGAACAACAACTGTTCCTTAGAGGGAACAACGAGAAAACAAATACACCCGAAATTGTTGTTCCTTAGAGGGAACGATAGTTCTTCCTTAGAGGGAATAACAACTGTTCCTTAAAGGGAATAGCAAAAAGTAAATACACATGAAATTGTTGTTCCTTAGATGGAATGGCAGTTGTTCCTTATAGGGAACAACAACTGTTCTTTAAAGGGAGTAGTACGAAAATGAAATACACAAGGAACTGTTGTTCCTTAGAGGGAACGATAGATGTTCCTTAGAGGGAACAACAATTGCTCCTTAAAGGGAACAACACGAAAATCAAATATACATGGAACTATTGTTCCTTAGAGGGAACGACAGTTGTTCCTTAGAGGGAACAGCAATTGTTCCTTAAAGGGAACAACATGAAAATTTGTACACAAAATTTTTGTTCCTTAGAGGGAATGACAACTGTTCTTTGGAGGGAACAACCGCTATTCCATAGAGGGAACAACAAAACATAATTTATATACAATTTATACAAGTAAATTCAATCAAAATAGAAAGAAAAATTTTATATACAAATTTCAAAAACAAATGAATTATTCATCGAGCTGATGCTAAGGACGGGTTGCCCTCCTCAGCCAGAATCTGTATGGTGGAATCTTCCCATAATTGCTAGCAAAAGGACTCCTTGGTAATGAGGGTACCATTATCATACACCTTTTGTATCTTATAAGGTCCTAACCATCTGGTCTGGAGTTTTCTTGTCAAAATCCTGGAACCTAGAACCGTACAGGAGTGCCCAATCTCCTTCGTGGAAGATCCCCTTTTTGATAAGTGCATCATGCCATTTCACTCTTTGTTGCTGGATCAGTGCCGTGTGTTGAAGATCTAATAGCTAGATTTCATCCAATTCATTGATTTGATGTAGCCTATTAATCTGTGCTTCGTTTAAGTCCAAGCCTACCTCCTGAGCTATCCTTAATGTCTGGATTTCAAATTCAATTGGGAAGATAGGTTCTTTGCCAAACACTAGTTGATATGGGGAATATCCCATGGTATTTCTCCATGTCGTGTGGTATGCCCACAGGGTTTCAGGTAATCGGGTAGCCCAGTCACGTCTATGTGATGCAACTGTCTTTGTGAGTATTGCCTCGATTACCTTATTGGTGCTTTCTACCTAGCCATTTGCCTGCGAGTGGTATGGAGTTGTGATTCTGTGCATGATATGATGGTTCTTTAATGTTGCAGCAATCTTATGGCCTATGAATTGTGGTCCTCCATTGGTAATTACCTCTCTAGGCAAGCCATATCACACGAATAGTTGGAAAAGAAAGTGGACTACCGAGTCCTCTGTTGCCCTTTGTAGTGCCTCTGCCTCCACCCATTTAGTCACATACTCTGTTACAACTAATATATATGTCTCTTGGTTAGATGATGGGGTTAGTGGACCGATGAAATCTAACGCCCATCGCTCAAACGGTTCAATGACTATCTACGGGTGCAGGGGCATCTCATCAGACTGCCCATGGCATCCCATTCTTTGGCAATTATCGCATGCCTAGAAAAACTTCTTGGCATATTTAAAAATGGTGGGCCAATAATAGCCCATCTGTAATACCTTGTGACCAATTTGGCGATCTGCAAAATGTCTGCTGCAAGGCCCATCGTGGCAAGCTTTCAGGATGTCGAAGATTTCATCTTCCTTGATGCATCTTCTAATGTGCATATCGGCCCCTGTATGAAATAAATAGCCTTTGATCCAAGAGAAACATGTGTTGTGATGTACTATTTGTTTTCTTTCATTAGGCATCAGGTGCTTGGGTAACTTGCTTACTACCAAGTAATTTGTGACATCCATGTACCACAGTGTTTTTATAGTTACAACAAATAAATTTTCATCAAGAAACTAGTCTTCTACTGCTGCCGAGTCATCTATCTTTCGCATCCGTGAAATGAATTCTGCTACTGGATTTTCTTTTCTTGGTCGATCTTTGATAGTGATATCAAATTCCTGCAAAAGAATTAACCATCTTGCCACTTTTCCATTTGTAACAGGTTTATTAGCTAGATATTTAATAGTAAAGTGATCAATGTATAAAACCACAGGGTATCCTGTTATATAATGTTTGAATTTATTGATAGCATATATTACAACCAAAAATTCTTTTTTCAGTAAAAATATAATTTAATTTAGCAAGAGATAGATTTTCATTGATATAGTATATTGCATACGGCTTTTTATCTTCCTCCTCGCCGAGAACTGCTCCAATGGCTGTGTCTGAAGTGTCAGATGAAATCTAGAATGGAAAATACCATTTTGGGCCCCTTAATACTAGGGCTATTGATACAAGCCATTTTAAATCTTCAAAATCACTGTCACATTTATTAGTCCAAATGAAATCAATATTTCCTGTTAATGCATATAGTGGTGCAGCAATTTGAGAAAATTTCTTTATAAATCTTCTATAATAGCCAGAAAATCCCAAGAAACTACGTACCTCAGTTTGTGTGGAAGGGGTAGGTATTAAAATAATTATCTGAATTTTTGTTGGATCTACCTAGATTCCAGCTGTTGAGATATAGTGACCCAAGATGAGGCCCTCGGTCATCATCATGTGGCATTTTTCATGGCTTAAACAGAGTCTGGTGGCAATGCATCTTGGCAAAACTTTCTCTAATGTTTGTAACGCTGGCTTGAAGTCATCTTCGTAAGGTGTAAAGTCATCCATGTACACCTCGAGCCCTTCATTTATCAGATCTGAAAAAATGTTGAGTATAGCCCTCTGAAATGTGGCAGGTGCATTGCACAACCCAAAAGGTAAGACCCTGTAAGCGAATGTTCCCCAAGGGTAGGTAAAGGTAGTCTTATCATGATCTTCAGGGGCAATTTGAATTTGATTGTATCCACTGAAGCCATCTAGGAAAGAAAAGAATTTGTTTCCTGCCAATGTTTCCAAGACTTGGTCAATGAACGGAAGGGGAAAATGGTCTTTTTGGGTTGCTTTATTAAGCTCTATATAGTCAACACATATATGCCACTTTCCATTCTTTTTCGGCACCACTACTAATGGAGAGACCCATTTACTGTCAGATATGGGGTAGATGAAGTTTACATCTAACAATTTTTGTAGTTCAACTTTAACAATATCTTTAAGATGAGGATTTAACCTCCATTGAGGTTGTTGAATGGGCCTGACATCTTTCTCTGTATAAATGTGGTGTGCGCATAATTGGGAATCAATCCCTTTCATGTCTGGGTAATCCCATGCAAAGGCCTCTTTATATTTTCTCAAGAGTTGAACAAGCTTCTGCTCTTTGTCAGCAGTCAATTTTTTTTTTAATATTGAAAGTTTTTCCTGTCTCAATTTCTATGGTTTTGCTGTTAGAAACAAAAGTTGTTGGCATTGATTGATCATTAATATCTTTTAAGGGATCTTCTTCTATTTTTTTATCAAGGGCTGCTTCGATCATGTGACATTTTAGATGGGATACGGCATCTGGTTGGTTAATGTAAGTGTTAATTATGTCATCTTTTGTTTGATCCTTAAATTTGAGAGCATCTTCTATGGTTAGTTGTGATCTAATGTTTTCAGTTAGATATGATATAGGTTGTTTCTGGTTTTGATTATTGTTAAACATGGTTGAGCTGGAGGATATAAGGCTAAATTCTTCACATTGCTTCCTCTTGCTATAGTCATGCTAGCTGTTCGACAACTTATGTAAGCATCCGGGGTTGCTAGCCAAGGTCTACCTAGAATTAGGGGATGTCCATCGAATCTGTTTCTAGGATTGATAATCAGAAATCTACAGGGTATTCCCAGGAGTCTACTGACACCATTACATCCTGTAATGTGCCTTCTAGTTTGACTACATATCAGTTAGCCAGTTCCAACAAGGTCATGGTTGGGTACAAGGATGTAATGCCAAGCTTTTGACAAGTTGTGGTTGTAAGAATATTGATTGCTGCTCCTAAATCAACTAATGCATTAGGGAAGGAGCATCCATTTATTTCCACAGTGACTATAGGATTTTCTAGATCCTCATATTTACAGATGTTTCTCTGCCTGATAGTAAATCAAATAAGGTACCGACTACATGGAAAATTGGTGTTTTTTTTTATTTTCCTCTTTGGCTTTTTCATACACAATTCTTTAATAGTTTTTGCATAAATTGGAATGTCTTGAATAGCCTCGAGGAGCGGTATTTTTATACACAAATTTTTCAATTCTCCCAAAAGATCAAAATCGGGGTATTCTATTGGGCGAGGTATGATTAATATTTCTGGGAATGGTGGAGAAGAAGTGATCGTTTGATCATGAGTTTTATGTTTGACCATGTCCTCCACTTGTGGTGCTTGTTCTATAGGTAATTGTTCTTCAATTTGTTTGTTTTTATCCCCCTCTAATTCTATTATCTGCCCAGATCTTAATTGAAGCTCATTGCACTCCCTTAACTCAGTTTTTGGCTCTGGTCCATCAATAATTTTCATAGATTGAACCATTCTATTGTTGGGGTTCGGGTTGGGCTGGGCTAGGAGCTATAGTCGTAGGTTGGCCTGAGGGTTTTGTTGCAATGTGTAGGGTGCTAGCAGTGTGGGTTGAGGTAGGGGGATTATTCCTGCTGGCTAATTTGTAGGTCTTTTCCAGCTTGACTGCTTGTTTTGGCTCTGTGAGGTCGAGGCTGGCCATTGGGATTGATATGCATTATTCTGCCGAAATGGTGGGAAGTAAGAGGAATTTGGAAAATTGTTATTTTGATTGGACTGGTTGGGCCAAGATGGCATAGGGAATGGTTGTTGTGACCAGTTGGAAAAAGGTGGTTGGATTTTCCACATCGTTCTTGGGTATTGTTGCGAATTATATTGTGAATTTTGAAAGAAGGGAGATGGATCAGTCGACATACCTGTTTGTTGTGGTTGCCATTGGCAACACTGATTTAGCAGGTAGACTGGTTCTGTTTCTTCTTTTTCCTCATTATAGACTACTTTTAACCCTGGGAGTGATGGGCAACTTTCTGTGGTCTGGCCTTTAGTACATATGGCACAGGTTTGCACCATATCGAGTGGGCATTCTTTGTGACTATGCTTCTTCCTGAATCTAGGACAGAATATCACTAAGTTTTGTTTTGCTTCTGCCTGTTTTTGTTTGTCTTGCATAATTTCCAATTGCGTTGTCAGAGTTCCCAAAATATTTGTTTTGAAATCCTCTTGCAGGTTGCCAATTTCTGCACGAATTATACCTCCACCAGAGATTTTGTTGTCACTAGCGGTCTTGTCGCGTTCTACTGGTTTCAATCTTGTACTGCCTCTTAAGGACCTGATACACAATTTAATAATGTCAGCATATTATCCTTGATATATATCACCTTTTCCCATAATATTTAATGTTTCTATCCATTGTTCTTTCATCCCTTTAATCTGTGTAGTTTTTAGCACATTATCAGGTAAAGGCAGAGTTGTATAGGGAGATCGCTAGAGGTTATATTGAAATCGTTCCACATATTCTTCTAATGTTTCACTAGGTCTTGCTACCATTTGGAATATTTTGTCTTTCAATTCCCTAGATCTGTAATAGTCCTCATATTTTTCTAGGAAAGAGGTTTTCATTTGTTCCCAATCATTTTTTGTGCCACCACCTAATCCCATAAACCAATGCAAGGCTGCTCCTTTCAGTGTGGAAGGAAACAATTTTAGTTTTTGGGGGTCAGTGGTATAATCATAACCCCGACACAATACATCAAATTCAAACAAAAATGCATCTGAATCCTCTGATGTTAATCCATGAAAGGTGGGAATATTTTGGAGAGGGATAGCCTTCATGGGTGCATTGACTGTTGTGTCAACGATGGGATATTGCAATGTAAAGGTCTAAGGTGCTTGTGGGTTGTTGGCCATTTGGTCGGATATGTGCCAATACCCTTCCAAAATCTCTAGAGAGTTATTCTTAGGATGATTATAAGGGGTGGGAATGATCTTAACAACACTCCCTTGATCTGGGATACTAGGTATTCCTTATTGAATTACTACCTAATGGGATCTTGGTTCCTCTATTTCCCCTGTTTCTCCTCCTCCTTCATGAATATTACAAGAATTCACTTCTTGTGAGGAAATTGGGTGGGAATTTTCAATCTCTTGAAAAATCTGCTCAATTCCCACTGTTTTATTGTGGACCTCAGCGTAGGCTACAGATGGTGAGCCTGTGGTCCTAAGGGAGACAGTAGGTTGTCTGGAAGCAATGTTTCTAGGACCTATTGACGGCTGAGATTTGGATTTCTTTAAGATGTCGTCTATGAATGCTGATCGTCCAAGGGTCACTGGTCCCTTAGATCTGTCTGCTTTGGGTAGTGGAATTGGATTGTTTTCGAGTTTTTTCTTCTTATTCATTCATGCAAAGAATTCAAATGTTTATCTCTACCCTAAGTTCTTAACAATTCTGTAGGAAAGCGGGTGGGGGAGTAGGCATTTTACGTGCTCTGTACATAGGTTCTTACCTTTTGTTTTTAATACCTAGTTCTTTCCCAACAAATAAGCAACAAATACCTACTTCAGATTTCTGTAATTGTGCTGAAAAGCGGGCGAAGGAGCAAGCACTTTACTTGCTCATTACATAGGTTCTTACCTTCTGTTTTCAAAACCCAATTCTCCTTCAACAACAATAATCAGATGTACATTACTCCTTAGAAATGGCTACACTCTCCCTGGCAACGGCGCCAAAGTGTTGAGTGATAAAAGGTGCGTTTTTAACTCCTAATTATCTTCACATTAATTATCAATCCGGGCAAGTCTTTCTGTTTCAAGACTGTACATAGTATGTGGCGGCTATTTAACTTAGAGAGTAATGCTTCTAAATTGCATTATAGATCTTTTAAATACAAGAGTAAGCAGATGCAGCAAGTAAATTCTAATTGCAATTAAAATAAAACTCAATCCTTTAATGAAATCAAGTCCTACAACAATTCAAGTAACAACAATATGAAATTCAAGTAACAACAGTATCAGTTAAGAGTACAACAGTGATAACTCTTCTCCTAGAAACTGATTGAATTTAAATCAAACACACTACTCTATAAAACAATGATGACAACAATCTGAGAGACTAACATCAATATTTAATTCTCATTACATTTGATTACATCGAGTAGGATATTCATCTAGGAAACTCAATCCAAAGCTGTTGTGGAGGTAAATCCTCTCTGCGGACAGAGACGATCCCTACTAGCCCAAACCGGGTCTAGCAAAAATCACACAATGCTACCACGCAAGTTCCTAATTGCAAATAAAAAGTAGATGGTGAGAACCTACTTGGATTCCAACGCTAGTATTCGTCGAAGAGATGTCACCTTCATTCCTTTGCTTTGGCCGGTCATGATCCACACGATCTCCGTGATTAGATACCTGCACATGCAAAGAACAACACGAAAACAAGCGTAAAATCTAGTAGATGCAATTATATATCAGTCAGAAAAGATATAACTCAACATCAAACATAAAACAATGAGAGTGGAACCATAATGATAGTCATCTATTATTAATAAATAACAGAGAAGAATACAACCAAAGTTCTGACGTCAAATCCTTCTCAAGAGGGTCTAGCCAACAAGTCTCTTAAGCATTCACCCTTGGAGGTAGATCTCCCAAGACAAAAAGTCTCTCTCTCACACAAGTTTACACAAGAAAGAAACACTTCACAACCTTCCTTAAGCTCTCTAGCAATCCCACACTTGTCACACCAACTACCTATCAAGTTCACACACTAGCAGCAATACTCCAAGCCCTATCAATTCCAAACTAGCTACTCATGGCAATGGTAGAGGCTTAAATAAGAGAAGGAGTCTCCACAAATGATGGGAGGATGAGCTTATCTCCAAGGAAGGTGGCTCAAATGATGAAACAAACATGCCAGAGAAGGGAGGGCGACATTTACAAGGCCAAAAACCAGGTTTGGAGTCATCTGGAAGGCCGGTTGTTAGAACAAACTCGCCCAAACTGGATCAGCGCGGGTCCATAACTGCACTGGAGCGCTGACATCGCAGCTAAATAACAAAGAAGGTCAGGTCAGCGTGATCAGATACGAATAACAGACGCGCTGTCACATGAAATTTGACCAGCACGGGAAACCCGTGTGCTTCCGCGCTGGCAGCACATTCCGTCTGTTATGGAGCGCCCGTCAGCACGTTTATCTTGACCACAGTCGCGCTGATAGCAAAAACTTTGGAAAAGTGGGTCATTTGGCAACATTAGAGAGCATGAGCATGATTGACTTGGACTCATGACACAGTAGGAAGACTGACAGGGAGACAGTGACAAATTATTGTGTAACAGATGCCCCCTAAAGCATGAAGCCCGAGAGAGTCGGAGGGGTGAAATGCTTTACAAAACTAGCTGAACTGGAACACCACCAGGAAGAACCTGCACGTATGTACATCTGATAGCTCTGATAATCGATTACATGTAGTCCAGGCATGGGCGCAGCCATCCAAAAGACATACGAAGGAGGTTTGTGGTATGGACGTAGCCACCCAGCTAAAGAGACCATGATGATAATAAAGGTATGGTCGCAGCCATCCATGAAGACTCAGGTATGGGCGCAGCCATCCATCAATGAGTCATGTAATGATTATAATAATCCACAAAATCGCAACCTTGATTGCAATAGACAAAATCCAGGGTCTTGCGCTCCATCTCGACCCGAACAAAGTACAAGTCCAAGCATGTGAATATGGGAGTTGAAGTCGAACATGCAAGAACATCGTCTGATTACCAGTCAATGATGAAAACTGTTAACAGATGCGAGAGGGACCACCAATAATGACAATGGTCCTCAAGGTACTATAGGTACAATCCACGACGTGCAAATCAATGAGCTGGCATCGAACACCCGCAGAATCATTCAATCGGAAGCCAATGATGAAAACCTCGCGTCGAACACGAAGAACCTGCCATTGAGGCATGCAGGCTCTAAGGCACCGAAGGGAGTCTCTAGATCAACTTCCTGGATAATGAGCTGAAGTCGACAGGAAGTGACCTTGATCAAAGGTAGGCCATAGTGTTTCCCACATCATTGACACGAGACAGAGGAAGAATGTTGTGGTGAATCAGAAGTATGTGAGGTATCAGAGGGAGGTTGTAATTCTGCAGAGTTCAACTTCTCTTGACATATCGGTGGCACGACAGTGGACTTTGCAGTATTTGACATCAACAGATCAAAGGTCATGGTGACAAGGCAATGAGTAGATGAAAGGTCAAACAGGATAACCCAAACCCACGGAGGCTAGTGTAAAAACAAGATGAGATGTCCCCCCCAGACACGAATGCAGACAAGTGCCATGTTCAAGAGCGACATACTGCCGACACGACAATAATTATGATTCCATTTTCCACACCATTCCTGGCAGGTACCCCGATTATTTTTGGATGACAAGCTTGAAGGGAATAGCATATGCTTGGAAGGCGTCATTTCGACGGAGTCCGATGTCATTAAGTTTTAACGAGTCTGACAAAGGAAGAACTCAGTGTATTTTCTTGTTTAGAGAGTCTGAAAAGACAGCAGAAAAGAAAACTTCAGGGGGGTCCTTTTTCGTAAAGTTGTGTCTCTCGAGCCCGAAAAAGTATAAAACAATGCTCGAAAGAACCGCCCGACTAGTATGATCGAGGAGTACTTTTCGTAAGTAGTGACTTCGACCCGAAAAAGTAGAAAAGCGGTCAGAAGTACATTGTTTTGGAGCCAACAACGAGTTCGAAACGACAAAAACCCAACAATCTTTTTTAGTTTAAACAGTCGAAAAAAGAGCTTTAAAGGCGACCGCCTCTCATTCTTTTTAACGAGCCGAGAGGGAACTCGACAATCTTTTCATCTTTAAACGGTCGAAAAAGAGTTGAAAGCAGACCTCCATTTTTATTCTCTTTAACGAGTCAAAAAGGGAAAAGTACTCGGCAATCTTTTCACATTTTACGAGTTAGAAAAGAGCTTAAAGGTGACTCGTCCTAGAGGAACGAGTGGTATAACAGGTAGCAACTGGTTTCGGCAATGGTGGAACTGCTCAAAACATGTAATGGTCAAGAGGCTGGCTAATAAAACCACTCATCGCTGCGGTTCCTCAGGAAAGGATAAACAACCAAGTGAGAGCATATGATCGGCCAAAGAGATGGTAGCAATGGAATGAAACAACCAAGGCTCATCTAGCAAAATTCAGCGGATAAAAATGGCAATCACGAGATGTAAATCGGGTATGGCTTCATTTTTACACAAGCTTGAACCATGGAGAACTTTGCTTGGATTCGGTTTCATGTTTACACAAGCTTGAAACGAAAAACTATGCTTGTTATAAGCTTGCATGCCCCCAACATAATGACGCAAATCAAGGTACATGCCCCCCAAGCTTCATTGCATTCAACAAAGTGGATGGAATGAAGGTTCACTCTCGAGATCGATGAAAGACTCGACTTGTAGTTTACGAGATCTTAATCAAAAGACTCGATTTAGAAAGGGAGTTGTTTCATTTTTTTAATGAGGTTGACACAGTAAAAGAACTATCCTCATAACCCTTGTTTCATTTTTTAACGAGCTTGACACAAGATCAGGAACTATGCTCCGACCAAACTTCATCATAATGAATAGAAAGTCAGGGCTTCCAAGATTGCCACTGCCGATGGAAGGGAAACATCTTGGAAGTTAGGGCCCAATGCCCCCAGGACACTATGCACGATGGCGGCATCACTGGATCCAGGCATGGGATAGGTGGCCACGTAGTTGATCTGTGGTGGGGTAGATGCAACTGGTGGATGAAAACAAGGAGGGGATGACAACGGCGCAGGAGGCAGCGGGGGACTAACGAATGACACTTCATCGATAGTCACAATTCTTCCATCGTGCGGAAAGCAAACCACACGGAAAAACAAAGAAACGAGGGCCCCCATGGCGTAAACATAGTCGCGACCAAGGAGAAGACTAAAGTCTAAAACACCTTGGGTAACCAAGACATCTATATAGACGGTTTTTCCTCCCAAGGTAATCGGGAACTTCGGGAGAACTCCTAGAGATGGATAGGCTCCTCCGTCGAAGGCCAACAGATTCTGAGTGACTGGCCCAAGCTGCGGGGAACCTAAAGCTTGCCAAGTAGTGTACGGCATAAGACTGACAGACGCCCCTTCATCCAAAACAGTGCCAGGTACTGCCTTAGCACAGGCATGTACTGTGATCTGGAAAGGAATATGGGATGGAAGGCGATCGGTGATCAGGTGATTCCAATCAAAGGAAACAACCAGACTACTTGGTGGGGGAATCGTATGATTGCCCCCATGTGCTAAAGGAACCGAAGGAGAACCTTCAGGAGCAGTTGGGTTAGGAGAGTCATTTCGGGACTCTGGAGAATTTGAAGAGATGAGAAGAACATGGGCATGATGCTCGTCCGAAACAGAGTGATCGAGCAGCGGATTCGAGTCGACACTCTTTCCGACCAATGGTTGGTCTGGAACAGGCTGGGGACAGCCAGGTTCGGGAAGAGGGGCCTGGACAAGAGAAGAATTTGAAGCAATCTCTTTGTCAGCAGGGGGACGATCTACAGCTACAGAGAGACGTTGATAACCAACGGGAAGTTGGGGTGAAGGAGCTGTAAGACTTTCCAAGACAACGGAGGCTTTATCCATGAGCGGACAAAGGTGAAGGGGATGATTTCCTTCACAAAGTCTACAGGGGATTCGAATCTTCCCTTTTCCCTTACCATTCCCGACTGATAAGGTAGCATCGCCGTGAGCTTCAGAGGACGATGAGGGGCAGGCTAGATTGCGAGACCACACTTCTAATACCCTCGGGATGCTAGGACAATCACGAAGAAGATGGTCCCCCTTGCATAATCTATAAGGAAATTTTACCTTCCGTGGAGGAGTAGAAGGCGGCCCGACTTCAGGTGTACTCAGAGTAAGAGCTGTACTTCTGGCCTCTCCCTTGGGAGCCTTCTTCTTCTTCGTCTTCTTCTTCTTCTTCTTAGCCACCGGGTTACTCGAATCGAGACTTTCACTAGGCGAAGTAGAAGATGAGGACGTAGAAGTGGGCGTAGAAGGGGAGAGATCCACCTTAGAATCAACATGATGTTGTTCAAGTGGAGGGACAGATTGACTAGACGGTGAGACGGCAAGAACCAAAGAGGTTGAGAACAACCAAACCGGCAACCCAACAGTTAACCCTGGGAGGGACAACGTCACCATATAAGGAGCACCAACATTTCCAAAAGGAGCGAAATGACGAGGGTTCCCGTCAGAGGGGATCCCTAGGTTGGTGAACCCCGGAAAAGTTGCCATCGAGAACGAAAAGAAGCCTACTCAAGCTAACGCAAACAAGATCTAACCGGGTAAATGTGAACGCGGCCGAATAAATTTTAAGACGCAAGGACACAACTTGACCTTTTCATGTTTTAAGAGTCGAGAAAAGGACAAAAAGATGACTCTAGTCACCTTCGAATGTTTTGTGAACCCGAAGTGACAAACTGCTCAAGTGAGCCTTTTCTTTTAAGGAGTCTAAAAAGGACCAAAAGTGACTACTCTGGAGAGACTAGGCAAAGGGTTTACCAAACAAATCCGTAAAACTGCATATACACCTTAGCAGTCATATGAAAACCAAGGACTTCCCGTACGGCAGTCAATCTTCCCGAATGCTGTGTTCGGTGCATTACGGCTTGTAAGGCGGCAGACACGGCTTCCTGTGGATAAAGGATGATAACCTAGTGGGGTCTCCCCTATATACGCGACGGTAAGTGGGAGCTCAAGTCCGTGCTAGACCACTATCGAGTCACAAAAGGAGGAATCACCCAACCATAGTGTGAAACAACAGTGACTAGGTTTAATGACGTCGGAGCACATCTCTAGCCTAGACCTCTAATCAGTGAGCGTTATGTTCCAATGTGTTTTTAAGTTCATTCAGTTCATTTTATGGTTGATCTTCGATTAAGTTTCAATTTCCAGGTCCTACCGTATGTAATCTCTCACAATTTCCTGAATGCAAACTATATGCCAAAGAATATCATTTCGTTCGATGAATACTAACTACGAGAGAGTTAAGGATTTTTCAAACAAAATGACCACAAACAAACAAGAGCTACTCTAATGCAGCTAATGACAAATGAACGAAACTTTTCTTTGTTTTAAATTGCTTAATCAATGAAAAGCTTCTAATTCCAATTAACTAATTCAACGCAAAAGGGATTGTTCGTTTTCTTTTCAATGGCAAAGTGCACTAAACAAACTTTTGAAAAATAATAACAAACAAATGTGAAAAGAACCGGTTGACCCCAAACAACTGTAATCTGTGTTCGGGTAGTGAAAAGTAATCGAAACAATGCAAAGGCTGGTTCAATAGCAATCATTTAGACAACCAAGCAAAGCAAGCAAAGAGGAAGGTTTTCGCAAAACCAAAAGGCAAGCAGTAAACGAATCTTTGTGAACGAGTAACCAAACAAAACCAATCCAACGAAATTGGGATGATAAAACTAGGTCACAAGACACAAAAACAAGATCTGCCCAACAAGACTTCCCAAGAAAGTGCTTCAATCTTCAGACAATAGAAATCAAGTCATAAACCAAGTGAAAAAGCAGGGGATAGAAAAACCAACAGGCTCAGGAGGCAGAATTGAAGAAATTCAATTCTACAGGTATCAGTGCGGGTGATACATAGCAACAAAGCGTTGATCAGAAACCACGCGTAGCAACAAAGCGCTGTCAGCGCGGAAGTACACGGCTTAATCGCGCTGGTTCGATTTTTAGAACCGTCGCGACTGTTTAGTGTATAAACGCGATGATCACAAAGTCAAAGAAACAACTATGTGATGGCAGCGCGACTGTTTTATTATAAACCGCGCTGAAGCTAAAAAACAGGCACAATCAAGCCAAAAGCTCCCAAACCAAGGCAATCACTCTTTAAACAATCAAGGCACCTCCCAGACTGAACCAGGAAATCCAAAAACAGAGAACTAATCCCCAATCTTTGAAAAGAGAGCAAAAATCAAACTCAAGGACAAAAAATGAACACAAAAAGACAAAAGCCAGCTCCAAGCTGTTCAGTTTGTAAACCAAACCGGAGATGGACTGAAGTGGCTTTGATCTACTTCGCTAATGCAGAGCAATAGCGTTTCAAAGGCTACCTGGCCGTGCTTCGGGCTCCGTCCAAAGTTTACAAATTAAACAACAAGGTAAAGAAAGCTCCCCAACGGAGTCGCCAAATTGTTGTGGAGGTAAATACTCTTTGCGGACAGAGATGATCCCTACTAGCCCAGACCGGGTCTAGCAACAATCACACAATGCTACCATGCAAGTTCCTAATTGCAAATAAAAAGTAGATGGTGAGAACCTACTTGGATTCCAACGCTAGTATTCGTCGAAGAGATGTCGCCTTCGTTCCTTTGCTTTGGCCGGTCACGATCCACACGATCTCCGTGATTAGATACCTGCACATGCAAAGAACAACACGCAAACAAGCGTAAAATCTAGTAGATGCAATTATATATCAGTCAGAAAAGATATAACTCAACATCAAACATAAAACAATGAGAGTGGAACCATAATGATAGTCATCTATTATTAATAAATAACAGAGAAGAATACAACCAAAGTTCTGACGTCAAATCCTTCTCAAGAGGGTCCAACCAGCAAGTCCCTTAAGCATTCACCCTTGGAGGTAGATCTCCCAAGACAAAAACTCTCTCTCACACAAGTTTACACAAGAAAGAAACACTTCATAACCTTCCTTAAGCTCTCTAGAAATCCCACACTTGTCACACCAACTACCTATCAAGTTCACACACTAGCAGCAATACTCCAAGCCCTATCAATTCCAAACTAGCTGCTCATGGCAATGGTAGAGGTTTAAATAAGAGAACGAGTCTCCACAAATGATGGGAGGATGAGCTTATCTCCAAGGAAGGTGGCTCAAATGACGAAACAGACATTCCAGAGAAGGGAGGGAGACATTTACAAGGCCAACAACCAGGTCTGGAGTCATCTGGAAGGCCAGCTGTTAGAACAAACTCGCCCAAACTGGATCAGCGCGGGTCCATAACTGCACTGGAGCGCTGACATCGCAGCTGAATAACAAAGAAGGTCAGGTCAGCGCGATCAGATACGAATAACAGACGCGCTGTCACATGAAATTCGACCAGCGCGAGAAACTCGTGTGCTTCCACGCTGGCAGCGCATTCCGTCTGTTATGGAGCGCCCGTCAGCGCGTTTATCTTGACCACAGTCGCGTTGATAGCAAAAAATTTGGCAAAGTGGGTCATTTGGCAACATTAGAGAGCATGAGCATGATTGACTTGGACTCATGACACAGTAGGAAGACTGACAGGGAAACAGTGACAAATTACTGTGTAACAAAAGCAAAAGGAAACTAATTAAACAACAGTGCTCTAAATTATATAAACAATGCTATTATGTCAACATAAAGAATTAAGGAATAGTAACAAAATAAAATAGCAAAAAGCAATAATACTATCAACTGTCACATTTGCAAGAATCAAAAATATATGACACAAGTGAAGCAATGAATTCCACCGGAAGTCAGGCCCTTAGCCTCCTGCGTACACTACTGGTTACTTCAGATAAATGAAAAGTAACAACAACTCCTCTTATGTATTAATCATGAAAGAGTATTAAAACATATTTGCACTCTGCGCTATAGCAAAAGTCTGTAATTGAGAATTACAATAATAAAGACAATAGTCATTCCCTTTTCTTCTTACAATTGTTTCCTTTTATAATGAGAAAGGGGTAGAAAGATAGATGATAAAAGCGATCCCTCAAGATCTCTCGATCCTAAGGGATTCGCACAATTTTCTAACTTCACAAATCTTTCCCTTCTCACATTGATCCTGTTGATTTTCTTTTGGATGTATCTGCAACTGCCACGTTCCTTCCTTAGCTTGCTACTTTTTCACTGTCCCTTAGTTAGGGAACATTAGTTGTTTATTTTTGTACTTTCCTGCATCAAGAATGATAATAATTAGCAAAAGCAATAACTACAAGTAATTTTTGTATTTCTTACCATAATTTCTTAATAGATTAGTGCATTGAGATATAGAAAGGATGAAAATAAAGTAAAAGAATAATAAGTTAATAGTAAATGCATACCTTTTCCATGACCCAACACCACCATTTAAGATGAAATTTATGGCTTAGATCCTTGAACATCTGCTGTAAATCCAGCATTAATGAACCGAATTTGGGATGAATGAACGGATTTAAATTCAAAATGCCCTATAAATTACAAGTGGCTGTCCAACGAAAAACACTTGGCATTTTGAGAATTGAGTTGTTGAGCTCTCAGGTGCACATGAATCATGAGCACTACGGACTTCTGATAGCCAGTAAATTATTTGAGACATTGTTGAAGGAGACATAGGAGTTCATGTAGAAAATCATGTTGGTGCCCACAAAAGCCATAGATACCAAAGCGAAAGAGTCGGTGTTGGAAATGGAGATGGATGTAGAGGAAGCTACTCCAGAAGTGGCCGAAGTATTAGAAAAAGTCCCTAAATCACCGAGGACATCAAGACCAAAGCGCACCCCAAACAAGGAAACCGCAAAGGATAAGAAGGGAAAGCAGCCTGCCATATTGGTACATGCATCGCCAAGAAGAAACCCATCGAAGCCTACCGCACACTGGAACGAAAAAGCCATAAATTTGGAGTCGGACGAGGAAGAAATCGAAGACATTTCGATGGATGATGAGGATGTGGGAGTTGAAGTGGATGATATTGAAGCCGAGGGTGCTAACCCTATCACTCGATTGCCTAAGTATGTCCCTCCGTGTAAGACCAAGACCAAGGTTCCGAAAGACATCGATGAGTGCAAGACCCCCCTGCAAACCCCTCTGCTGTCGGATGAGATTGTTTTTGAAGGACCGTGCTTGGGGCAGGTTCCTCTATTGAAACTTGAGAACTGGGACTTAGCGGATCACGAGAAGCTCCCACACTTGGTGATCAAGCAGTTGATGGGCCGCCTCATTGATACAAATATCGAAATGGCCGCATTGGAGCCATGGAGGTGGGTCAGAGGAGTAGACAAGGCAATGTTGCTCAACCTACTTTGGGTGCAGCACTAAAACCACACCCTGGTACTGTATTGGCCATCAAGCAGCTACTGTGCTTGGTGCATGATGGGTGTCTGTGGCTGGAGGAGCCAATACCCATCACAAATAGATTCATTCATAGTATAACGCGATTGCCATATACATGAGAGAATTTGGCCATGACATTTGGTGGAAGAGGTGGTGAGCAGGTGCTCACGGAGTCCATGAATTTTTTTTTTAACCAGGTTTAGAAGCAGCGTAGATATGCTATATCTAGCATCTACGACCCTGCTGTAAAGGTAGCTACACAAATTTTAGTAGGGAAAGTGATGAGGAAGTTTCATGCCGATGAGGTGTTGGCGCCTGTCATTTCGCTAGCAGCCATGTGCTCCAAAGGAGTCTAGTTCAACTGGTCGAAATACCTTCATGGCGAGTTCCTAGCAAACTGCCGCGAATCATAGGAGCTCAGCAAGATGTTCCACTACGCGTGGATCTTGTTATCAATTGTGCTAGTAGTGTGGGAGCTTCTAGAGGACAGTCAATTCCCTTCATTCGCATCATACCTACCAGAAGCAGTGAAGTATGCTTCACTGTGGGCGACCAAGGATGAAAAGTGAGTCAAGGACAACAAGATCTTCTGGATCTTGATGGAGATGAACATCTGCATGGCCATCAATTGCAAACTATGTTTTCACCTACGGTGTATGCCAACCTATAGGGCTACATAGAATTTAAAGTTGACTTTCATCATGTATCCATCAGGGCACGGAAGGACCCTGCGCCTAAATGGTACAACTTGCTTTAACTAGCAACGGATGACGCCATTGATGCGGTACTTGATCAATGGCTAGTAGAGTGGCATGATACAATAGACTTGGAAGTAGGAGGAAGCAAGTCTACTGCACAGAGAAAGAAGGAGGAGGCCAAGCTAAATATGACTCAGCTGGCCAAAAAGAGAAAGAACGAGGCCACTGACAAGGCCCAGGTGGAGTGCAACACTGCACAACAAACAACAAAGTAGACAAGTGGGATAGAGCGAGGCTCTAAAAAAGGCGTGTGGTTGCCTTCACTTGAGACAAAGGAGGAGACAGACAAACAACATGACACAGACCCACAGGAGACTTCCTGCTGTATCAAGCGCCCAAGGGAGTAACAGAAAGGAGGGTCGAAGAAGAAATCAAAGGCTACCAAGACATCCCTGGACCCTATCACATTAACAGAGGGTGATCTGCATGACATCAGTGACACGGTGCGGGGTGTCACCATGAAGGCCCTGCAACAGTTTGAGAAGTAGCAATAAATAATATTGGGGGCTATCTAGACAAGTTTACAAGCGCTGCAGACCCCTGCATCTCAGGCTGGAACGGTGTCCACCAGCCTTACCATTGGCACTTCAGAGGCTACTGAGATGCTGCACGCGAACGTCGTCAATGCGATAGTGCTTCCTGATGGAGCACTAGCCACAGAGAAAAAAGCCGACAGGCCCACTGTCAGCACCCTAAAGGGAGTAGGGTTGAATCTGGTAGTGCTCCCGGGTCAAGCGCTCCACCTCTTGTAGGATGGAGTGATTGCAGAGCTAAGGGCTTTTGAGCACTGCACCCTCCAAGATATCAGTGAATAGTGGATCAAAAATGAGTAGATGGCACTATAGCGAGACTCTTCCATCGTTGTTGTGACCGAGGCAACCAATCAAAACAAGTGCATTATGCAGGTCATCAAGGAAGCATTCTAAATGGTCCTAGAGTTGGCAATTCCTAAGGAGGAACCGGTCGAGGTGCACATCTGCAAGCTGGCTATGGGGGTGTGTGACACTCATACTAAAATGGTGAAGGTTCAGCTGGATTTGAACCTGCAAATCATGGAATTATAGTTGAAGGCCCAGTCTTCAACTCCGCCATAAGTAAAGGAGTAGTGGGTGACCACTGCAATAGAAGCAGTAGCAATGGTGGACAGTACAGTAGCAGATTGCACACAACTTTTTGAGTAGTCGTTTGAAGTCCTAACAAGCTTGTAGGAGGACCCCAATGTACATTGACTAGAGACAGAAGCGTGCAAGCCACAACAACACTATGATGAGGTCAAGGGCACTACGTGAACCATTGTACTGACTCAAATACTTGCAAAGTTACATGAGGCCAAGTAGCTGAAAGAACAGATGGATGCAACAATGCATAAGGAAGAAGCGCTGAGGGCAAGACTAAACCCCTGGCTAGATGAGGCTTACACGGTAACAGGCTCTATTGAAGGAAAGATTACAACCCTACAAGCAACTCAGTAAAAGCTTGAGGCTGACAGCTGAGGAGTAGTGACCGAGCATATGGTCGACAACGTGAAGCAGGCAGCCGCATAGTGCACAACTGAGGTTGTGGTCATACGAGTTGAACTAGAAGGTCTTCGCACAAAGATCTCTGCGCATGCCGAGTGACTCAAGGGTGAGTCATGATGTTTTGGTTGTGGGTCTATTGGGAACGGGATCCCCCAAGGATAGTTTTGAGGCTAAAATCCCATGTTTGGGTCAAATTTTGTAATTAAATTGTAAAGTCTCCGCATTTGGTGGTTGCGCATCGCGAAGGTGTCATGAGTCATAAAGGGTTGTCCGCCCTTAATTTTGTAAAGTAAAGTTGGCTGTAAATATCTAGCCATGGTCTACGAACCATGGGATTGTATAAATAGAGCTAAGTAAGTAAGCTCTAAGTAGTCTTGACAGTTCCGATAAGTCTTAGAGAGTCATAGCTCTAAGGTAAGAAGTCTAAGTTTCAGGTCATTGCATAGGTAGAGGCTCTGTAGCTGAGTGTGCAGAGGCATAGGGTGGAAGTGTGCAACTGAGTGTGTGGACCCCTACAGCTCCATGCGCAGAGTGGATAGAGTCTGTAATCACTTCAATATATCAATAAAGAGAAGTATTCTGCAAATTATGTGTCTTTGTTCTGATTAATGCATCTTGTCATAGTGTGTATGAATTTCATTTATAATTCTTATATGATGCATGAATGTATTTAATTACATTGGTTGAGTGAACGCAAGTAAGAACATTTTTTTACGCGGTGCTAACTATGATTGTTTAATAAGATAAGTAAGAACGCTTAGACTAGTTTGGGGAATCTACATGGTACACTTCCTTAGCACCACGAAAGTACCTAAGCCACAGGTTAGGGTTGCGTGAAGGTCAATCGTACCTTTTTTCCGAGGTACTGATGGCCGAAATAAAGGGCTAGTCTGGCAAGCCCTAGATCTAAGTGACTTGTGCGAAGGGAGGAGTAGAAGGAATAAATCAACATCATGACTATCTGAGGGTGCAGAAACTTTCTTCCAACATCCCCCCATACTACTTCAGGTGAGACTTCGGTCCGCGCTCCACAGGCTGATGCCGAAAGGGCTAGTAGTGTAGGGATTTGTTTTGTTAACTAACATTGAACTTGGGTCAGGCCCCAACAAGCCAACAATATGGTTTAAAGATGATTAGTAGAAAATCAAGACAATAGTCAACTGATCTACACTAAGGCGTTTTTCCATTGTAATAAGCTTACATGGTTTGGCATGTTTTTTATAGAAAAAATCATCAGAAAATTTAGTGGAAATTGTGCTCCAATTGTGGAGACTATCAAAGAAAGTAAACAACCATTTTATTTGAAAGATGTAACTAATAAGACCTTTTGATTCTTCTAGAAAAAGATAATAGAAAAACCTATACTAACCTTTTCAAATTTCAACAAAATTTTGCAGGTCAAAACTAATGTTAGTGGAACTACAATTGGAGTTGTTTTGATCTAACAAGGGAATTTAATTACTTATTTTACGAAAAACATTAATGAAGAAAAAAAATATTCTTCATATGATAAAGAGTTTTATGCTTTTATTCAAACAATAAAGAAATGAATAGATTACCTTATGTGTAAATAATTTATTCGTTATACTTATAGTCATTCTTTGTAGTTGACCCAGAGGCGGACAAAATTGAACCACATGCATGCTAAATGCATGTCTTTTTGGGAAAAATTTACTTTTTTATCAAACATAGAAGTGGGAATAAAATAAGGTAGCAGATGTATTTAGTCAAGTTAAACTAATCTTGCATGAATTTAAGGTAAATTTTTTAGGGTTTGATGCTTTGAACGATATGTGTAAGAATGATTTAGACGTAAATGAAACCTATGAAGCTTTTGAAAATCAGTAAGATGAGACAAAACCCCATGGATCAATTATATGATACAGAAGCATTGTCGTTTATAGGTAGTAGATTATGCATTCCAAAATTTCCAATGACAACAAATTTGTTAAAATTAAAGAATAATGGACGATTAATAGGGACTTTTGGGCAAGATAAAAATTTTGTGCAACTACATGCATTTTATTTTGATCTAGGTATGCAGCATGACTTTAAAATATTTGTTGAAGGATGTAGAGTATGCCAAAATTCAAAATGAAGGAGTCATAATACTAGATTATATCAACCCTTAACAATTCCAAATTTACCATGGGACTCTATCAGCATGGACTTTTTCCAAGATTATCAAAAACATAGAGAGGTGACGACTCAATCTCTGTCACTGTTGACAGTTTTTCAAAAATGGCACACTTTATAGCTTGCAAAAGACAAATGACGCAACTAACATTGCAAAATTGTTTTTCAAAGAGATAGTTATCTTGCATGGATTTCCAATAAGCACTGCCTTCCATAGAGACACAATATTTATGGGAAACTATTGGAGAACTTTTTGGAAAAATTAGGAACCAACTTCAACTTCAGTTCAATGTACCATCGTCAAAATGATGGCTAAACAAAGGTATTAAATAGTAGTTTACGACTTATATTGAGAAGTTTGGTAAGTGAACATCCCATGTAGTGGAATTAAGTACTTGCTCAGACAAAGTTTGCATATAACAACTCATCTAATGGAAGCACACAATTAATTCGATTTAAATGCTTATACAAAATTCACCCAAGAGGAATTTATACGAAATATTGGGAAACAAGAATTCAGAAGTACTAATGTTGAAGATTTTGTAGTTAGTATGTAGGAATTATAAGATAGAGTTAAGTAATAGTTATATGAAAGCAGTAGGAATGATCTGAATTATGAAGGGAGCTAAATGAGTTTCAAATTTATAACTAAAACACAAAGATACAGTGAAACTTGACTTCAATTAATAAATGGGAAATGAAGAAACTATATACATGCAGAATGAAAGAAAACAAGCTTAAAAAATAGTAGCTTATCCCTTAAAAGAGATGTGACTGTCACGTTCCTTCCAGAATTGTGTTATAATGCGGCTCAAAGGCCTTTGTAACATGAAGAAGTAATTAAAAAATCCTAAGCCTAAGAAATGAAGAGTTAAAAACTTATGGGTCTCGATGGGGTAAGTTGGACTATCAACTTTCGGGGTCGTAACTTGGGATACGATCTTCCTTTGGTGCACATGATAGTCTGTTGAAAGATTTATAAGAGGTGTACATTTTTTGACTGCTAACGTGGTTCTATGTTTATCGTCAGACCCTTTCACTAAAATTTGTTGTTTAGGGCCTTAAAATAGCTCCAAAAGTTTGGGACCTAAAAACTCCCAAAATAGGAAAATTGTGTTGTAATCCAATGGAATAGGTGAGTGGCCATTGATATCCATATGGATCAACTAGTACAAATAGAGAGACTATTCTACGATAAGATGATTATATTTTGAAGATGAGTATTTGGTTGTGGCACGCCTTTTGAAAGGAGATATTTCTTTAAGGGGAGTGTAACAAATTGAAACTTAAGAAGAATAGACAATACAAAGTCTTTAGTAAATTCTCCTCGAATGCTTATGAAATAGAGCTTCATAAAGGTATTCAATTTTCTCCCATTTTTTATGTTTCAAATTTGTGCCCCTTTAAAGAACCAACAAATATTTCACAAATGCACCACTCAATGATGGAATTTAGATTATTGAATGGGAAAGGAAGCTACCTCCAGCATCAACAAAGTAGATTGATTCAATATTAAAAAGACAAAAGTGGCTAAGAGGACTAGGAATAAGGAATGCTTTGAATACTTGATCAAGTGGAAGAATCAACCAGTCAAAGCTGCCACAAGGATGACAACAACATAAATTTCCAAATATGGTACTAGTATTGAGTAGATACAAAACCAAAGTTCATGAACATATTTTCATTATTAATAATATGTATTTAATTTTCCTATGTCTAATAAGTTTTAAAAAATTATAGATTACGTGAATTTTTAGGAAAGAAAAATATGTAATCCAAAATTATTGTATCATTTAGAATATAGCTAAAATAGGTTCCTAAGTTTTAGAGGATTCCTCTCGACTTCCTCCAAATATATAAGATATGAACTATTTCTTTGGAAATCAAGATATTTCCTTCACCCAAAAAAATAAGGATGTGTTGCATTTGTTGGGTAGGCAAGCAAAGTAGTGAACTTTATAATTAAATAAAAACATGTTTTTAGTAAATAATGGTTTGATGTATGAAATTTGTTTTTTAATGTCTCGATCTTGATCTTAGCACTTAATGATGTTATCAAAAGTCCATAACAATGAACACCTATCCATTTCTCAATTTACATTTTTTATGAGTTTTTAAAAAGTTTTTAAAAATGATTTGAATTCCATATATTTACTGCAAAATATCTATTTACATCAAGTACCAATAAATTTTGGCAACTAATATATATTTTTGCATAAAAATTATAGATATATATATATATATATATATATATATATATATATATATATATATATATATATATATAGTCTAACTCAGACAAAATGAACTTTTTCATGATCATTTTTCTAGTTCATTTTAATCAAAATCTCACAAAGATTTTTAAAAACATGAGGTTAAATTGTTAAATAGGCATAATTCTAGTGCCTTTGTTTCTTTTTAGGATGCTTAATACATTTATGCATTCAAAACTATATTTTAAACAAAAAAAACCATTGAAATTATATTGTCAGATTTTAGTGAATGTTGGTGGAAAATGCTATTTCATCTTTAAGTTAGATTAGGCCTATATATATATACCAGCAATTTCTCCTAGAGGTGCAAAGATACATCGAAGGAATTGAACATGTCTATGATGTTACTGCAAAATTGTTACAACAAAGGGAAGATAACAACCTAAAGGGCTTGCAATAGTTTCGCACTTGTGCTGATAACTGTGCGACAGATGTTGCTCAAACCACCTAGCTAAATCATTTATTTCCAATGATACCACTATGTCAAAATCTTATATACATATTATATCCAATCTATAACATGCAAGGTAATGAGGAGAAACATTACCATAGGTCCTCGTGGAAACTGGCACACAAAAAATCTAATTGCACAGAGAAAATGACTAAAGTCAGTGTGTGACGATAATGAGATTAAATAAAGAGCATCTTTCAGTCGAGTGACCTTCAGATTCCAGTATATTCTACAACGAACATAAAGAAGGGTTTTGTTTTAGAATTTTAGCGATCTCCTTTTAAAACTTTTAAATTAATTTGGAGCCATTTTCCTCGAGCCACTAATTCCAGTTCTAAATTTAAATTTAAATTTGTCTAGCAAATATTTGTTGGAATTGCAAATTTATGTGGTGTAGTATACACAATCCAAGTTTCCAAGTAAATTATCAAGGCATTGTATCCATTTATTCATTAAAAAATACAGTTTTAAAAATGAAAAGTTACACATGCTATGTGTATATATAGAACCAATATAGATCGATTTTGAGGAGGATTAAATCGCTTGAGGTGCATACTTTTTTTCAAGTTTTGCACTCTAAAAGAGGTACCGTAGGCTATCTTTAGCCTTGTGGACACCAAAATTTTGTTTCTTTATTTCTTTCCTTCTTTCTCATCTTTCCATAAGTAATTATGATTTCCTTTGCACAACTCGTGCAGGTCCCACAATAACGAGTGCCCATGTAAGTTAATCATAGTTAAGAAGTCTTTATGTCAAGGTTGGTCATTCCTAAACAAAAAAAATACCCAATAAGGTCTCAGGTTGAACACGATTTAAGGTGGGACTTTATGATAATTAGTTAAAGCGATTTTTTATGAGTGTTATCTTGAGAATTTTGATTTGAAGAAGTGCCTACTAAGTATATGATATGCATTTATAGTTTGGAAAATTTTCACTTTATTGAATTGTTTATTTTACATATATTTGTTTTGTATGTGGAATGGAGAAATTATAAATCTCAATTTCATATTAACAAAATACAAATATAAAGGAGATAAATTCATTTATATATAAACAAATTTTATTTAGCAAAATGGTTCATTTTACAAGATGTGTAATATTTTTTTCTTAAGTTAAAGTTGACCCATGTCAACATAGCAAAGAGACAAATGTCAAATAGAAATTAAAAAAAATAGACACTACCTAACCTAACCAATTAAAAAAACAACTTCAATATAATAAATTTTAATTAAAATATAATATAATTAAACCATCTAACATAACCCCAACCTTTCAAAAATACGAATCTCCCAATTTTTAATTTAAAAAACCATCATCATAGTATATTTTAAAATCTCAAATTTTAAATCAAAATACACATATAAATATTTTAAATAATTAAAAGTAGGTATCATCTTTCTAGCTTTTAATGACCCACCTATTACATATTTCTTGAACAACACCTTGAGGTCATTGACACATATGCTTTTAATAATATTTTAAAATTTCAAAAGTCAAACATCATAGACTCCACTCAAGTAAAGTTAGGACAAAACGGATACATTTGATGCTCCACGTGTCAACAACATTTTTATTAAACCATTATATAAAAATTTGCCCACTTCAAGAGCAAAGACCAAATCTCTCAATGTTTCCACGCCTAGATCTTTGCTAAAAGCTAGTTCAATGGTAAATAAAATAATATAATATTAAAGTCATAAAGTACAACCTACTGATTATTAATGTGAAATTGGTAATAATCAAATTTGTTGACCAAATATCGCAGTTCTATAATAATCATAAAAGTTATTGATGAAGTATTTTTTCCCATTTATCTAATCACAAAAAGTTATGGATGAAGTATTTTTTCCCATTTATCTAACCACAAAATCATGGATTAGCATGGTTGAAATTCTCCCTAATAAAAGCCACGTGGAATCAAAATCATGGATTAGCATGGTTGAAATTCTCCCTAATAAAGCCACGTGATTCCACGTGGCTACCACAAGTTCAATCTCCTCTTGTTACAACTACCCCCACAAACATCGTTGAAATTTCCTTTATTATTATTTTGTTCTTAATTAATTATGGGGCTGACCAATCCAAAGTTGCCAAGATATTCCACTTAAAAAAATAAAATGATGAGATTCTACAATTGCATTACATTTTCAAAAATAGAGTGTGTGGACCAGGTAATGTTATAATAATTTAATTTAATGCAGGTGTGGACTAGATAATGCTATAGCAATTTAGTTTAATGCAGGTCAAGACATATGTTATAACTCCATTAGGGATTAGTTTCCATGTGGCAGTCCATGCTAGGCGATGTAAGGATTAAACATACACCATTGACTGTAAGATTCATGAATAATTTCAAAATATGATGTAAAAACTTCCAAAATAACCCAAAAGGCTAAACATTTAATTTTTGTGAAGAAAGTGTTTACAATAACATTATTCAATGTTCTTTGTAACTCCACCAAACTTGTTACCCGCAAATATGCATTGTTTGTGATCCTTAAATCAACTACTCTTACATGTAAAGAATTTATCCTAGTGTCTCTATCTATTAACCACCTATGAATATGAATGTAACACTAGAACAAAAGAAACCTATCAAACTCCACCATCTTCCAAGTCATGAATATGAATGTAACACTAAAACAAAAGAAACCTATCAAACTCCACCATCTTCCAAGTCAATGTCATGGGTAGAAATCAATGGACACCACATCATGAGTTTTCTAAGAATATCACCTCTCCATATAAGCTCACGAAAAGCGAGTCACATCTAAGAACATCATGAAAGCACCTATTTCATTAAATTATGATTTGTTGAAGTCTAAGCCCCTTTGAAGATACACTAAAAATAAACCTTCTAATGTCCAAAATCATGGTTTCTAAAGTTTAAAATATGGACTTTTCAAGTGATATCAACTTCCAAAACTATGATTTTGTCTTAATATTAACACTTTTGGAACCAAATTTTGCACTTTATGGATATGATAGCAACACTTTTTGAATTGGATTTTGCACCTTAGAATGGCAATATCAAAATTCTTTTAATCTATTTTTTTATTTGTGAACCCAAATTTCACATTTTATTTTCAATTATATTTAATATGTATCACAAACATCCACAAGTGCTAATAAATTAATCATACAACTAAATATATAAAATTTGAAAACCTTATTAATCATACAAAAACATTGCCACATAGAAAATGCTTGTTAAAATAACTTATACATTATTTACAAAACTAGCTTTATGTTTGTTATAGTAGGTCTCATGTCAAACATACTTATCTACTTGATGAGAATTGTGACATGAAAACGAAAACACACTCTCTAAAATCTCATTTTGTGCACAAAAAACCAAAATCTATTTCAAATCAAAAACTAGTATTAGGAGAATCACCATTTTCTTTAAAGGTTAAAATTACAAACTAAAAATTAAAATATAATATTATTGGAGAAATCCTAGCCCTTAAGGTTAGCTCAATTGGTTTAGTTCCTAAAAATTAATCACACAACTAAATATATAAAATTTGAAAACCTTATTAACCATAGAAAAATGTTGCCACATAGAAAATGTTGGTTAAAATAACTTATTACATTATTTACGAAACTAGCTTTATATTTGTTATAGTAGATGTCATGTCAAACATATTTATCTACATAATGCGAAATGTGACATGAAAGTGAAAACACACTCTCTAAAATATCATTTTGTGCACAAAAAACCAAAATCTAATTCAAATAAAAAACTAGTATCAGGAGAATCACAATTTTCTTTAAAGGTTAAAATTACAAACTAAAAATTAAAATATAATAATATTGGAGCAATCCTAGCCCGTAGGGTTAGTTAAAATCGTTTATTTCTCATCACTAAAGCACCTTGCAAATGGGAGGTCATGGGGTTAATTTTCCTTGACACTATTCCGGTTAGGCTCTACTAATGATCCAGCGGGATGTGATCCCTTTGTGTGGATCTACCTAGATATTTTTGTGGAGGTAGTGACTACTAATCTCCAATGTCTGTGAACCAAACCAAAAATTAAAAAAAGGAGAGCTATCCTTTTTGTTATCACCCAAAAAATGATAACTGAGTCATTTCTTCCTAGGTGGATCGAAATACACCACGTAGGATTAAGTTTACTATAGTAAATTCACTTTCACCATAGGAAATAATTTAGTAAACCATTTTTATTAAATTATTTCAGATTAAAATTCAAAAACCCCATGAGAATAATTGAATAAATCATTATTTAATTTTATCTACAAATAATTATTAAATCATTATTTGATAATTATTTCTTAGCGTTTTTTACTTAATTACCTTAGAATAATTAAATAAATCAATATTTATTTATTATTCCTTATTCTTATTTTTGGAATAATTGTTAAATCATTATTTAATAATTATTTCAAATTCATACTTTTCTTAATCCTCACAAAGTGATTAATAAATCATTTTATTTGTTAATTAATTCATCCATTTTCTAAATAAAGATATTTGACCATTTTGAATACCTTTTCCCCTTCCAAAAAATATAATAAAATATTCATAACAACTACATTTTGATTTTGTCAATAATATTTTATTATTTTCCATTTCCTAATTTAACTCAATATTTTATTATAAATAATAGGGTTTTCCATTCATTCTTCACCATGATCATTATCAACGTCACCATTATCATCTCACAACATTTGAACTCCCACCTGAGTTCCATCTTGCTTTTGGGTTTTCTGCATATTTGAGAGAGAAGAACAAGATCATTGAAGCATAAGGCTATCAAAAGGACCCATCCCATAGAGGGGGATCTACAGACCTATGTTGTAAATATTCATCACCATGTGTTTTAATAAAATATTATTCATTTGAAGTCCTTCTATTGGGTTATTGCACTTTTCTTTATAGTTTCTATATGTTTTGGGCTTGCATAGGAAATTTTCTTACAAGGTTTTATCACATTTTCTTGAAAATCTAAGGAATCAAAGTGGTCACAGTTTATTGTTAGGGTAACTTGTCACCAGTGGCTTAAGTGAAGCATTTTTGTTACACTTTTCCGAAATCTTTACACTAACAAATGGTGACTCCACTAGGTTATTAGCTACATAGTCTTCAACAAATGGCGACTCCACTGATGTAGTAATTCAGATCCTTGGTGACTGTTGTTTGAGCCATCTTCAGTGTTTTTCCATATATTTTTTAGCCTCTCAATTTTCATTTTTCGATCTTATTTTTTTGGAAAATTTTCTATTTCTGCTATGGTTTTGTATCTTTATGTAGGTCACAGGTAGCAGGCAAGCAGGAGATCGTAAAATCTAGGCGATATCTACCAAGCGATATTTGGAGGAATACAAAATAATTTTTAGCCTCTTCAATGCATCCCAGCGTAGTTTTTAGCCCATTATATGCCTACGGACACACTTTTTAAGTCAATTTCTGCATTCTGTCATTTTAAAAAAAAATCAAAATTTTCCAGCATTGCCGATTGTTTCGCATATCTACTAGGAAGGGTTTATGTCTGGCCCTCAGCAACCCCTACACCTATATTCACTTAGTATTTTCTTATTGAGGAAGGAAAAAACCCCTAGGGTTTAGCGTACACCTCCATCATTTAGGAAGAGACTTGTTGAGTTGAGGAGTCTAGAGGGAAACACTTTGAACCACTATTTTCTAGGGTTTTGACCACTATAGTGCATCCCTTTTTGATAGGTTTCTTGATCATTTTACTCCCTTTAGATTTTAGTTTTGCCTTCCCCCCTTAGGATCCCCTTGTGAATCTTGGGTTTTGGAATTTCTTTCCTATAATTTTCTAGCATTTTCACCTCTAATTTTTGTTGGTTTTTTGCCCCATTTACAGTGTGTTGTTCCCTTTAGATCCCAGTCCCTTTGACCTTATATGTTTCAGCAATAAGGGTGTATTTGAGTAGCTTCTTTTTCCACCTCTTTCTTTGCTCCTTGTTTGCCTCTTTGGGCGGGGGTTTGTGTGCTCAAATTGACTCTTTGCTTTACTATCCATTTTCAACATTATCTGTAATTTTTCAGCACTTTATTTTCACTAGCACATGTCATCATAAAACATGCTTAATTAACTCATCCACTTGACACATCATTTTCACACACACACACCCTAAGTGAACATGAGTTTGTTTAACACTACCAAGCCAAGACTTGAAACAAATGCATAATAATAACTTAACACACATAGATTAATCCCACTTGGGGACTAGGGCCAAAACAATCTGTGTAGTTAGGTGTAAGATCAGTGTGATAGGCTTCCAATAATACCCATTGATCACTTACATTGAGACATAACTTGTTGACAAATTAGGTAGCTTAAAATACTTCACCATCCCATTGTCCAAATCGGAGTGTTTCATAAACGCGATTCAGAGGGGTTTATGCTAGGTCATCGTGGGAGAATTTCTCCTCGGGGCTACCCAACTCGTGCCAACGAATCATGTGCTTTGGATGATCACTAAGAAGCTCAAGACTTGACCACCCTCATGGGACGAAGGTAACTATAGTGACCAATCATAGGAAAAAACCCTATAGGACTAGTTTTGGGTAGTAGTTGGTTCTCTACCCCACCTTTCTCTAGATAGCTTTGCTTGGAGGGATCAAATTATGTCAAGTAAGAAGTCTTTTGGAAGGCCATATGATACAATAGATTCAGGAATTGTTTGAGGATTTCGATCACCTATAGGCTAGATATAATTTTTCTTTGATAGGAAGTGTTTTCTTGAATTAGAGTAGCATATTGAAATAGTTAGTTTTAACTTGCACCACTACACTAGTGTTTTCTTTTTGTTTGTTACTCTTTTATCCTATCATCACCCTTTAGTCTATTGAGTCATCAATGTCTTGACATCATTGAACCCCCTAGGAATTTTTCGTAGAGACTTCATGGCCTTTTCCCCTAATTTCTTTTAGGACATCTTACTCCTCCCCATCGAGTTAGAGTTCATCCTCCTAGTCCTCCATTTAGTCCTCATACAGACTCTAGTTCTTCTGATTCATATAGTTCTTCCATTGAATCCCCGTCCTCCAAACCCCACACCACCACCATGTCAGGCACCAATGTGGGTAGGGGAAACCAAGGTGGTAACCAAGTTAACCCCATAGGTGAAGCCTCTACCAGTATGATCACTAATCTTCCATTTCTCCCCTATATGGCTAGTTTGAGCCTTCCTGATTTCAGCCAACTCATCAATGATCCTCTTCTCCATGACCCCAATTTTCCTATTATGCCTACCAAACTTCCTTCCAACATACCCAAGTTTTAACGTAATCCTAGAGAAGACCCCACAAATCATGTTCGCTCTTTCCATATGTGGTATTCATCTAATTCCATCACTGAATACTGCATTCATCTTTTCCTTTTCCAACGCACCCTTACTGGAGCTACTGCCAAATGGTGTGTGGAACAACCACATGCCTCCCATTCCACCTTCGTGATGCTCAACAAAGTTTTTCTTTCCTATTTTCAACTACCCCTTCGATACGACACATGTACCAAACTCTTGACCTCTTTCCGTCAAACTTCTACCACTCACCTTTCTAACATTGTTCAAGAATGGTGCAGAAGGAGGAGCATGTGTAGAGCTCTTGAGTTTGAAGATCGTGTCTACATGCATTGGTTTTTAAGAAATCTTTTAATCCCCATAGATAAAGATGTTGCCAATCACTTCCCCTAGTCCAAGGAAGAAGCACTCCAAATATCTTTCAAATATGACCTGATCTATGCACAATCAGGTTATCTTTATACTCTCCTTCCCAATATGCCTCGACCTACTACTGCCAATGCATCGGGGGCATCTCATGTCACTGATGGTATCATTGGATCTACTTCCCACCCTCCACCTCCACCATATTCTCTGCCTCTAATGAGTTACAGTCAACCCCATGGGGGACCAGTTCCTCTTACACCTATCCCCCTCCCAATCCTTCACATGGAAACACTTACGAAGGTACAAGCACGTCATATGCATATCCCCATTTGCATCAATCGACGCCAAGGGTAGTTGTTTCTTAGCATAGTTTCCCCCATTTTTCCACATCTCCTTACTACCCTTATGTGTCACCTAGCACTCCAACCACACCGGCACAAGCAACCCAACGTTCCATGCGTCCTCCACCTTTGCCACAATAGAAACGACCTACTAAAGGTCAAGTATATGCCCGTCAACATACAACCAATCCCCCCAACCGTAGGACAAGGAATAAGGGGAAGGTTAACCAAAACCAACCATCTCAAGGTAACCAAGGCAACCAAGGTCCACCACCTAATGCCCCTAAGGGTCACTAACCTAATTCCGCAACCCAGCAATAGGGTAGACAACCCAAGAAAAAAAAGGCTCTTCGAACGAACAAATCTTGTGCTTGTTGCGATGTATTTCGCCATTGTACTCATGAATGTCCCATTTTACCTCATATATGCCAAGCATGGAAAGCTCAAGTAGATACTTCTAGAGGACCTCATCCCAATGCTCCACTTCCTTCCCCTCCTACTTCATCACAATTGGCTATGATTACCAATCCTTTTCCTCATCAAGGATGTGTAACTGCCCAACTGATGGAGAGCGTGCAGGCGTTAGAGACAATCTCTCTAATCTGCAAACAAGTTCTTCAATGTTTTGATCAACTTCCCTTTCTTCAGGCGTATCAGTCATTAAACTGATATATTCATTTCTTTCTTTAACAACCCCCTAATCTGACTTCGTTAACACATAGTGGTTGTATTGGAAAATTCTTAAAAGAATTTCCCAAGTGCTATTGGCTAAAACAGTGGCTTTATTTGTATCGGCAGTAATTCTAAAAGAATTACGCCAACACACTATCGGAGGCTTTACAACACTATCGAGGCTTGCAAAGGAAGGACTTACGCACACACTATCGGGTAGTAATTCCACAGAATTACCTTATAACATAATCCCGCTTTATAATGTCTCTTTTATCTTTTCCCCGATGCGATATCGCATCGGCGATCACTATCGGCGGCTTTGCAATGGAACACAGGCTCCGATATATTACGGACCCGACGTATATATATATTCCCCCCTATGTTGAGTTCGGGTCCGATACATGTATCGGCAGTCGCTCCAACCAAATGATCTCCTCCTCCGAACTAACGGACCCGATGCCTCCTTCCAAACTGCCCTATAAAGATTTCGGGTCCGGATCTTTCAAGGCCTCCGCGGACCCGATCCACTTATATACACAGCCTTTATAATTTTGGCGGGTCCGCTTTTCGGCGGTCGCCACAATTAACAATTCTCCCACCTCCGAAATGACGGACCCGGCGATAAATATATCGTAATTTATATGACTTCGGCTCCGGATATGGAAGGCTCAGTCGGAGGTTTTGCGCTATGGGATCCTTTCGGACCCGAAAAGCTTTATACATCGCCTCTATAACAAATCGGCTCCGGAAATTCGGAGTGCACAACTAAGTGTTCCAAAGGTTCTCTCCGACGCCGATATGGGTAAGAACTTATAATTGTAGTAATTTACTCCCGCTACAGCCACTTTAATGGAAAATTGCAAGAATTCTCAGAAATATATGCACAATTGTAAATTAAGAGTTAAAGCCTGTATAAGCATAATTGAAAGAGAAGATGATTCCAATGGTTAACTACACAGTATGGGAAACATGCGGAAAAAAATAAATAATTAACACTGTTAAGGCACGATACAATAATCTATGCATGCACACGCCGAGAGGAAGTTTAATAATAATGTTGTGGCCTCGCTCCTCCTTCTCTCTCCCTTTAGAGCTTCGCTGCCTCTTTATTTATAACTAAGGATAGGCCTTCTCGGTCCTTATCCGATACAAAGAAAAGCATGCTTTACAGGATGATTTAAAGCTTGAAAAGCTCTGTTACAAATAGCATGATTTATTGCTAGAATTTATTCTATTTTTAACTAAGAAAGCATAGAAATTGCAGGCTAAAGGACCCCACTCCCTTGCCTGTAATTTTTTTTTGATTTTTGGAATAATTTGGAAGATTTTTCCCCTCTGAGTCACATGCTCCCGCATCAGACTCCTGAGGACAAAATTCTTCATGGGCTCCTGTCCATGAGTTCATCTACAGATTTGCCCAATTTCTGTAGAATGTCTTCTGTAACCCAAGTAGCTTCAGCGATCGGTTGTCCCTTCCATTTCACCAGATACTAGAAATACTCTCGTGCCCTTGTCTTCTTATACACTTTCTTGTCCAGAATTCTTTCTGGCTGTAAATTCTTGGCTGTGGGTAACTGTTTTACCCAGTCAATCTCTGGAGTCTCTTGATCCTGTGTTGTATCATCTGCAGCTTCATTCTCATACTTGTACAAGTCTGCAACATTAAAAATTGGTGATATTCCCACACCAGGTGGTAATTCAATCTCATAAGCGTTTGCAGAGAACTTTCTCAGTATCCTGCATGGCCCAATTTTCTTGGATTTTAACTTATTATATGCTCCCTTTGGAAATCTCTCCTTTCTGAGGTGTGCTAAAACCAAGTCTCCAACTTCAAAGTTCATTTCTCTTCTCCTCATGTCAGCTCTGGTTTTATATTGAATGTTGCTGTCCTGTAGCTGCTGTTTCACCTGTTCATGTATCGCCTGCATTCTTGAAGCAAAGTCTTCACCTTCTGCACTTCTCACTTCTTCTTTTCCCAAATTCCTTAATTCAGATATTCCCCTTGGGTGCATTCCATAAACAATATGGAATGGGCTCTGTCCTGTGCTCCTGTTTGGTGAGTCATTATATGCATATTCAACTTGTGGTAACACTTGATCCCATTGCTTTGGAAGTTCTGCAGTAAAGCTCCTCAAAAGATTGCCTAAACTTTTGTTCACAACTTCAGTCTGTCCATCAGTTTATGGATGATAGGCAGAACTGAAATTTAATTTAGTTCCCATCTTCTTCCATAGTGTTCTCCAGAAATGTCCAACAAACTTTGAATCCCTGTCTGAAACAATGCTTTTGGGCAATCCATGTAATCTTACAATTTCTTTAAAAAACAAGTTAGCAATATGAGAAGCATCACTAGTTTTATAACATGGAATAAAGTGTGCCATTTTTGAAAATCTGTCCACTACAACAAAAATTGAATCATAGCCTCTTTGAGTCTTTGGCAATCCTAGCACAAAATCCATACTTACCATATCCCAAGGCCTATCTGGAATTGGCAATGGAATATACAACCCTGTGTTCTGGCTCCTTCCTTTTGCATACTGGCAGACTTTACAATTTCTTACATACTTCTCTACTTCATATTTCATTTTCGGCCAGAAGTAAAATCTGTTGAGCTGTTCAAAGGTCTTCCCTCTACCAAAATGTCCTGCAAGTCCTCCACTATGCTTCTCTTTGATTAAGTTCTCTCTCATTGAATAGTTGGGTATGCACAGCTGATTTTTTTTAAATAACAGTCCATCTTGTATAAAATAATCCAGCCACTTGCTCCTGTCCACCAAAACAGGATTCTTACAAGCCTCAAATGCCTCTTTAAAATCTGAATCAGACTCATATAATTCTTTAAGAAAATCAAAACCCAACACTTGGATTTGACTTTCTTGCAGCAATATACTTCTCCTACTTAAGGCATCTGCCACTTTGTTTGATTGTCCAGTTATATGCTTCAACACAAAATGAAAGCCTTGAAGATACTCTACCCATTTAGCATGTCTCTGGCTGAGTTTTGGCTGCTGCATTATAAACTGCAATGCATGGTTATCTGAATAAAGAATAAATTCTTTTGACATTAAATAATGCCTCCACTTCTTTAGTGCCTACAGAACTGCATAAAACTCCTTATCATCAGAAGAATACTTCCTTTTGGCATCATTTAGCTTTTCACTAAAATAAGCTATTGGTCTATCTTCTTGGCTTAAAACCCCTCCAATTGCTTCTGCGCTGGAATCACACTTAACTTGAAAAGTTTTGTTAAAATCAGGAAGAACCAAAACAGGCTTTTCAGTTATTTTCCTCTTTAACAGCTGAAAATTTCTCTCTGCTTCAGCAATCCACTTAAATGGCTGTTTATCCTTCTTTATGGTCTCAATAATAGGTGCATTAATCTTACTAAAATTCTTAATGAATTTTCTGTAAAAACTAGCAAGACCATGAGAACTCCTTACCTCAAAAATACTCTTGGGTGAAGGCCACTCCACAACTGCTTTGATCTTTTCTAGATCCATCTTTAATCTTTCAGCTGAGATAACAAATCCCAAATACACAAGCTCCTCTTTCATGAATAAAAATTTCTTCAGATTCAACAATAATTTTTCTTGTTGTAGCTTATGTAAGACATAATGTAAATGCCTCAAATGCTCCTCTTTGGACCTGCTATAGACTAATATATCGTCCAGATATACTATTACAAATTTACCAATGAATTCTTTAAGAACTTCATTCATAAGCCTCATGAATGTACTTGGTGCATTGGACAACCCAAAAGGCATCACTCTCCACTCATATAATCCTTCATTGGTCTTAAAAGCGGTTTTCCATTCATCCCCTTCTCTTATCCTTATCTGATGATAGCCACTTTTAAGATCTAACTTTGAAAAATATTTTGCGCCAGACAAGCAATCCATTAAATCTTCAATTCTGGGTAATGGAAATCTATACCTGATTGTAATCTTATTAATGGCTCTTGAATCTGTACACATTCTCCAGCCTCCATCTTTCTTCGGGCTCAGCACTGTTGGCACTGCACAAGGACTCAGGCTTTCTTTGATCAACCCCTTGTCAAGCAATTCTTGCACCTGTTTCTTAACTTCTTCATTTTCTGCAGGAGTCATTCTATATGCTGCTTTGTTAGGTAAGCTTGCTCCAGGAATCAAATCTATATGATGACTGATTTTTCGTATTGGCAGTAATTCATTAGGCAAATCATCAACAATAATATCACAATAATTCTCCAGCATTTCTTGAATTTCAATGGGTAATTCAGAAATTTTAGTAGAAGTCAATATTACCTTGGGCTTGCAAATTACAGCAAAGTTTACCTCATTTTCTTCAATCTGCTTCAAGTATTCTTTCCCTCCAAGCAACAGAGTTTTTGGACTAGTCTTCTGTCCCGGTACATCTTCTTCTTGCAAAGGCAACAATGTATGATTTACACCATCCTTTCCAAACTTGTAGGTGTTTCTCTTCCCATCATGTATGGCTCCTCTGTCATATTGCCAAGGTCTTCCAAGCAATATGTGACACACGTCCATTGGCATCACATCACAAACAATTTTATCTTTGTACTTGCCCACTTGAAATTCCACTTCACACTGTTCACTTACCAACAGTTGATGTCCCTTTTGTAACCATGACACCTTATAAGGTGTTGGATGCTTCATTGTCTTCAGCTTCAATTTCTCCACTACTTCTGTAGAGACCAAATTATCAGTGCTGCCACTATCAATGATCATCTGGCAACATTTCCCTTGGACTTTGCACATTGTTCTGAATAAAGTTTTCCTTTGTGGCAGTTCAGCAACCACCTCCTTCATTGGCTTAAGTAAGACTTTATTAACCACCAGAGATTCTCCTCTTTCTGGTGTATTTTGTTCTTCTTCTACTGCTGTCGCTGGTGCTTCTTCTTCAGCTGGAGCAACAATTGCATTCCTCTGCTTTATGTCTGCATTCTTTGGGCACTCAAAAGCTATGTGTCCCAGCTTGTTACATCTGTAACATCTTAATTCTCTGCCTCTTCCTCTGCCTCCTCTTCCTCTGGAAAAACTCCCTCTGCCTCTTGCATCACCTTCTCTGGGTGCATGCTGGGTTGAGCTACTGCTAGCTCCATCTCTAGGTGTTGTAGATCTTCCTCTACCACCTTGACTTCCTTTTCCTCTGAAAGTCCCTCTCCCTTTGGCAGACTGCTTCCTCATGAGTTTTTCCTCAACTTTCAGCGTTATCTGATAAGCTTCCTCTACTGTTTTAGGAGACAGCAAACTTATCTCATCCTGAATGTCCATCCTGAGGCCATTCATATATCTAGCCACCTTCTCATCTGTGTCTTGGGCTTCTCCAACTCTTATGCTTACTTTATAAAACTCTTATGTATATTCTTTTACTGTTAAAGCTCTCTGTCTAATATTTTGCATTTGTCTAAACAATGTTTGCTGATAATTACTTGGCAAGAACTTACCTCTTAACTTTGCTACCATTCGGCTCCAGTTCTTGATTGGCTGCTTACCAAGTCTCTTCCTTTCCGCCTGCACACCATCCCACCATAGTGCTTCATGGCCTTTTGACTTGGTGACATCAAACTTTACTTTCTTCTCATCTTCTGTTTCCTCGTAATCGAAGAATTTCTCCATGCTGTTAATCCAGTCGATCAATTCTTCTGGATTCAGTCCTCCTTGATATATCGGTACTAATTGGTTCCATGGCCTGGCTGTGGATTTCAATACTGACTGAAAGAACCTCATCTCAGGAGTAACCTGTACAGTTTCCTCCTCTTCCGCAGCTTCAATTTCGGGCTCACTGACATCTCCATCATCTATATTTCTATCTGAAGTTAATGCATCCACTCGAGCTCGCAGCTCTTCTACTGTTTCCATTAGTTCAGCATTTGCAGCAGGTCGTCCTCTTCCACCACGTCCTCGTCCTCTTCCAACTCTGAAAGCCATCCTTCTTCCGCTCCTGAGATTCAATTCAATGTCAGTTGATGGCTCTGATACCACTAATGATGGTGAGCGTGCAGGCGTTAGAGACAATCTCTCTAATCTGCAAGCAAGTTCTTCAATGTTCTGATCAACTTCCCTTTCTTCAGGCGTATCAGTCATTAAACTGATATATTCATTTCTTTCTTTAACAACCCCCTAATCTGACTTCGTTAACACATAGTGGCTGTATTGGAAAATTCTTAAAAGAATTGCCCAAGTGCTATTGGCTAAAATAGTGGCTTTATTTGTATCGGCAGTAATTCTAAAAGAATTACGCCAACACACTATCGGAGGCTTTACAACACTATCGAGGCTTGCAAAGGAAGGACTTACGCACACACTATCGGGTAGTAATTCCACAGAATTACCTTATAACATAATCCCGCTTTATAATGTCTCTTTTATCTTTTCCCCGATGCGATATCGCATCAGCGGTCACTATCGGCAGCTTTGCAATGGAACACAGGCTCCGATATATTACGGACCCGATGTATATATCTATTCCCCCCTATGTTGAGTTCGGGTCCGATACATGTATCGATAGTCGCTCCAACCAAATGATCTCCTCCTCCGAACTAACGGACCCGATGCCTCCTTCCAAACTGCCCTATAAAGATTTCGGGTCCAGATCTCTCAAGGCATCCGTGGACCCCATCCACTTATATACACGGCCTTTATAATTTCGGCGGGTCCGCTTTTCGGCAGTCACCACAATTAACAATTCTCCCACCACTGAAATGACGGACCCGGCGATAAATATATCGTAATTTATATGACTTTGGCTCCGGATATGGAAGGCTCAGTCGAAGGTTTTGCGCTATGGGATCCTTTCGGACCCGAAAAGCTTTATACACCAGCCTCTATAACAAATCGGCTCTGGAAATTCGGAGTGCACAACTAAGTGTTCCAAAGGTTCTCTCCAACGCCGATATGGGTTCGGACCCGATATGGGTAAGAACTTATAATTATAATAATTCACTCCCGCTACAGCCACTTTAATGGAAAATTGCAAGAATTCTCAGAAATATATGCGCAATTGTAAATTAAGAGTTAAAGCCTGTATAAGCATAATTGAAAGAGAAGATGATTCCAATGGTTAACTACACAGTATGGGCGACATGCGGAAAACAATAAATAATTAACACTGTTAAGGCACGATACAATAATCTATGCATGCACACGCCGAGAGGAAGTTTAATAATAATGTTGTGGCCTCGCTCCTCCTTCTCTCTCCCTTTAGAGCTTCGCTGCCTCTTTATTTATAACTAAGGATAGGCCTTCTCGGTCCTTATCCGATACAAAGAAAAGCATGCTTTACAGGATGATTTAAAGCTTGAAAAGCTCTGTTACAAATAGCATGATTTATTGCTAGAATTTATTCTATTTTTAACTAAGAAAGCATAGAAATTGCAGGCTAAAGGACCCCACTCCCTTGCGTGTAATTTTTTTTTGATTTTTGGAATAATTTGGAAGATTTTTCCCCTCTGAGTCACATGCTCCCGCATCACCAACCCACATTGGGTAACACAGCTTCTCAACCTTCACAATTTGGAAAAAACAATTACCATATCCTCATGATGAATTCCGATGAAGTCAACACTAAACAAGTCTACCTCGAAACTCAATCATGCCAATATGACAAGCCCCCCACAAAGTCAGTGATTGACTCCCAACCCAAATTTTCAAGTTAGCCTATTAGCACAACATGGTACTTTATCGATCCCCCTGCCTAAGGTAGAGGTTCCCCCTAATATCCCTAAAGGTCCATTAGGTTGAAACAATGATTCTTCTAAATCCCACCATACCTATGACATAGTAGATGACTTGGTGCAATTTCCTATTGCCATGTAAATCTTGGAAGTCCTACAGATGTGCCCATCCAAACATAAAGCTCTACTATCCACTTTGAGTGTTATGGATCCCTTTGACGATTATATGACTTGTCTTTGATTTTGACAAAGTGGAAAATC